>JAZGUH010000699.1:0-445151 GCA_037893225.1 Hippasteria phrygiana | reverse complement strand
TATATCCTGAGTGTTATCCTATTTTTTTATGTCAGTGTGATCACCAGCAGCTCTGGAAAGCATCAGAAAAACATTTGGGCAAAATACTTGATTTGATGTCCCTCTTCTATGTCTTAGGCCGTGTCCGAAATGGGCGTCTAGAGCTACAGCAACGGCTACGTCACGCGTAGTTGTAATGGACGAACACCTAGACAATATCCCTAGACAAGATATTCGGACGCAGCCTTACTCCCATTGCTATCTTTTGATGCTAAATGGTCCCTTTAGTGTGGACAGACCCATATACAACAATCGAAATTGAAACCCATAGGCCTACAGAGATTACACTTCGTTTGATCTCTGCTGATTGATGCAGTTTGCAGCATTCAACTTATACACACGAGGTGTTGTGCTAGTCACCTATGGTTGATGCCTTTCGATCCATCGACGCCCCGTTCGCGAAGCGGGATAACTCGAAATTAAAAACACAAGACAGACGTGAACTTTCGCAGTCCCTACTCAGTCTCATTTTATGTGCTTTGCGGGAACGTTGGCCTCACACGCGACATTCTCGGCGCCAAACGGCGTCTCAGATTTATTTCTCGAAATGAAGAATAACACCAGTCAACTATAATACTCACCAGTGTAGAACGGTGCATTAATAAACATTCTGTACATTTGACTGACTTTAGGTGTTATATCCAATAACAGCCTATGTTCGCTTTTAAAGGGTCGCCACATTCTCGATTTGTTTTTCTGCAGACGGTCGTAGCAGTTAAACACTTATTGGTTTCCTGGGCAGAATTTCAAACCAACTGAAGTGTAAAGCCGAGGGCGTTCTCACATGGTATAACTCAAGCATTCGAATTGTATGAAGACATTGGCCTACTTGAACTTGCCTGTCCGCTTTGTCATCACCTAAAGCTCTCGGAACAACTTCGCGTAACTGAAAATGTAAATGTATTTTGTTGTGCCCATGCAACTTAGGAAGGGCGAATTTCCCATCATCGACACTAAATACGACTTTGAAATTTCCAAGGATTGTTTAAAACCCCTTGAGTACGTTTTTTTTACGGGAGACGTCGGGGTATCGCGGCGGCTCTGGCTGCCAAGCGGAACGGCCACAATGTGTTTGTGCAGTCAAGCTTAACGTACACAATAATCTAACAATGAATTGAAACTACACAAACAGCGGCAAATGGCGTCATCCGGCCTGTGGCACTATTGTTTTGCGCCAAATGGCGTCTTACGGAAAGGGTTTCAAACGCTTTGTACCCTGCAGTGTTGTTTTTAGCTTATTATATCAGCGGGTTCACATGAAACGAGGGAGCCCGCTGTCTGAATGCACACACCATTGTATGGAACGGTGGTGCTTGGAACTCCAAGGTGCAAACAATACTGGTGCTACGTCACTGCAGGCGCAGTACCAGACCGAAATTAAGACTAAATATGTCGGATGAGAAGGCAATGGGATTGTTGATATGTAACCAATAATGTATAGAACCTGATTTTTGACATTTTGGTAATTTCCTTTTTATTTTTAAAGATTTTGTATAGTTTTCAAAAAAAGGTTTAAGATACCCTCACTAAATTTCATTGAAAGGTCAAAGAAAGGAGATGTAATGGGATTGTTTTTGTGTGTGTGTTATTTTTTTTTTTTTGGGGGGGGGGGGAGGGCGGGGCTTTTCAGATCCACCTCCGTGGAACCACTCTTGCAATAGTTGCGTCATGTTTCGAAACACGGCTTAACCAAATTTGATGACCATTTTTCATGGTAGATACAGAGTTTTTTTGTAAATTGAAATGTGATAAAACAATCTTCTTTGTTTTCATCTCGCAAAGTAACAAAATAATATGGATATTATTAGGTGTCCAGTGTGGGCCAACCACAATACGGCAAATTCTTATTTCCAAATTGTGCCTTAACTGAGGTCGTCGCGTCTCCCCTGCCAGACTGATTATTCGCCCTCTTATCGAATTTGTTCTAAACACGCTCCAGTTAGCCCAACCCAAGCAGGCAGTATAGGTCGATGCCGAGGTTAACGCGAGAAACACCGCCTGGATGAAAAGATGTCGGACGGGAACCGATTAGAGAAATTGTCGAAACAGGTCATTCGGAAAAAAACCCGAATCAACCTCAAACGTCAGCGGTCACAGCAATGGAAAAAAAATATGGTCTCGTTTGGAAAGAAAGGGTGAGATAATCGAAAGAATTTGTTACATTTTTTTTATTTGAAGCAAAGATTCTAAGAAAAGTGAAGAAGCTCGGGAAATGTCATTTTTAGGTGTTGGGGGGGGAAAACCCTTTTGGAAATAATCTGGATCTCTTGGGGAAAACTCACGCGATCGTGTAGGGACTGAGAAACTAGTGAAATGAGCACCATTAAGCACCGCCCGTTGGTGTATTAACCAATCACAGCCGTATGCTACACGTCCGTCACTTTTATGGGACCTCTGTGGCGGCTGTGATTGGTCAGAATGCCAATGGGTGGTGCTTAGGGTTGTGCATTTATAGAGTACCGAAGTCTGACGTCAGTTGGCGCGAAAACTGGCTCCAAACAAATAAAGATTTCGACTGTTCCTTTGTAAACAGCCAGTCATGCAAACAAAAGTATTCTAGTTCCAAACATTGCATTGACGTCATCACTTCGGTACTCTATGGTAGTACGATTGAAAAAAACAGGGGTACCATAGGTTGAGAGACAAGGAAAGTACCACTGCGTCAAACTGACCTCCAAAATTTTCCTGAGATCCAGCATCAGCACTTAAGGGTTGTATAACATTATTTTGCTTTTGCAGTCATTTTCAGAAATAATGGATTTGGGTTAGTATTTCATAGCAAATACTGTATAACACTGACCTGTTTCAAGTTTTGTCTGCATAGATGCTAGGAAAACAGAGAGAAAACAATGCTGTTCTTGCTTCAGACAAAACGGAGCAATTTATAAAAGTCAGGGAATTATCAGGTCGGAGAATAGACTATTTCCAACGATGGTCGGCCGACCATCGCTGGAAATTGAATGCAAAAATTCCACTTTTCTTGAAAATGACAGCACACCAGGTGCCATGATTTTACAGGATGCTTGAGATTATAACTTACAGTCAAGTACGGTATTTCATAACAATTTAGTAGTTTTCTAATTGTATTTTCGATGTTTGTAAATGTTGTATATTACCTTTAAATCAAAGTGCCCCATGAACCCCGACAAAAACTTCGGCTGCCCCGCCAAGTACACTCTCTGTTACAAGCGCTGATGTCCCATACGTACCGTACTCCGCTCAGCCGATGACGTATTGCCCAAAGGACCGTGGCTTTGTGCATGTGCAGCAATTCTATCTATAGATCTACGGACGTAAACCGAGCACGTTAACAAAATGGCAAAACGGAAATCCATTTGCGAATTAAGTAATGATTGCCGGCCTCGGGCCTAGGCAGCCAGAAATGATAATGTGAGATTGACCTGACGGCTTTACATGCCCTTTCAGGATGATCTGCTGTAAAGACAACGTGAAATATGTGGAGCGAGAAGGTCAGACTTTGGGCGCGGGGTGTTGGTGTTGGTGTTGGTGTTGGTGTTGGTGTTGGTGTTGGTGTTGGTGTTGGTGTTGGTGTTGGTGTTGGTGTTGGTGTTGGTTACGGGCAGGTGTATAACGTAATATATGTACCCTCATCATGACTTGTTTGTTTTCTTCCGTAACTTCCATAAATGTAGTGTACACGATTGGTAATCCTCCAATTTAGTTTTTACTGAATTATTACGAAATACCTTACTAGACTGTAAGTTAATAGTAGTCTCAATCATCCTGTGAAATTATGGCACCAGGTGTGCTGTCGTTGTCAAGAAAAGTGGAAATTTATATCGTTTTCCAACGATTTCCAGCTGGAAATCGTTGGAAAACTGCCCTGTAGCCTTTAGTCAAGGCGCGCGTGGCTACCCGGACGAGTGGCGCGCCCCGGACATGCTGGCATTCGGGGCACGTCACGCGTCCAGGTAGCCACGCGCGCCTTGACTAAAGGCTATCATCCGCCCGACGGTTAAAAACGAGCGCCGTTTTTCTCTCGTTTTTTCGCCATCCAACAACGCAAAACTTTGAACAGGTCAGTGGAACGATATTTCCTATAAAATACTTACCCCAAATCCGCCCATTTCTAAAAATTGCAACAATTACCAATCATGTACACTACCTTTAAAGGTAATATCATAATACAACTTTGAAAAGTCCATCTTCACATTGATTACGCGGTACCCGCTGCTGCATTGGATTCGAATCGGCCAGCCGAACACCGGCAAGCTCGGTGGTCGAGTGGTTAAGACGTCTGCACTAGTAAGCAGGAAGTCGTGGGTTCGGAACCCGCCCGAGTAAGCGTGTGATTTTTTCCCACACAGCATCTCGGTAAGCACTGAGTATACAGTGCTTCATACATTACGCCGAGAAAGGGCAAAAAGAGAAAAATCTCTGTTCTAATTTACAACTTTGCTTTCGCTGTAATATTCTAAAAACAGAAAAAGAATATGCTGTTCTTGTAGTCTGGTTTCTTGAGACAAAACGGAGCAAGTTACAGACGTCAGGGAATTATCAGCTCTGGGAACTAGACCATTTCCATCGCTGGTAATTGATACAAAAATCCACTTTTCTTGAAAATGACAGCACGCCAGGTGCCATGATTCACAGGATGCTTGTGAGACTGTTATTTACTTTACAGTCAAGTAAGGCATTTCATAATAATTCAGTATTTTTTTTTTTTATGTTTGCAAATGTTGTATACTATAAAGCGAGTGGTACACAATACAGTCAAATAGAAAAGTATAATTTTCAGTCAAATGAAGACTTGCAAAAGAATAAACCATTAAACAAAATATAATATAAATAAACTGTAACTTAAAATCAAAAAAGCGTATTATAGTGATGTAACGTAACGCAGAGCAATATTCTAACTTGAAAAAGGAAAGTGTAAAGGGAAGACGCGCAAACCCAATCCACCTTTAATAAGCCAGAAAACGGCGTTGCACCTGACTGGGCATGGGATGTTCAGCCGAATCCTAAACTGACGAAAATAATGATCTGTGCTCTTTCGGGTTTTAAGGGGGGCTCTAAGTGCTACGTAAACAGCTCACTGCGCTGCGTGTCATTTATGGCACGATTCATTCATGTATGAGTGAAATTCGTGACGAGCATTGTTTGTTTACCACGGAGATTAAGTTCAACCTGGAAGTGCACAGACGGGATTAATATTAAACTCGTGTATTTTCTGATAATGTTGTCTCTTTAAAAACAACGAATAGTGTGCAGAATTATTTTCTTAATATTGCGGAAAAAACACGAGCTTGGACGACGTGATGATATATTATGCGAGCTCTTCGCGTCGGTGATCATTCCTTATTCTTCCGGGCTGTGATCACCAAACGACCGTATTATTGCCCGGGATTTTCCAATAAATCACCGTGACTTCAGACGTATCCCCAGGCCGTGCCAAAGGACTTTTTCCCAGTGTAAATGGTGAGAAGCCTTCCCGGTCCTGCCAGGAGGGAAAATTGCCTTTTGAAGCCCTCACCACGAGTACCGGACGATCATGTGAAGACCGAGTTTCATTACGTGTCATTCATCATCTTTGTTCAGTTCAAGTATATCTCACTGGCCATCTGTTTGAGGGAATTCTGGACAGTATGGGTGGGGCCTCAAAGGGTGGGACTTGAAAGGGTGGGGCTTGAAAGGGCGGGGCTATAAGGGCTTGAAAGGGCGGGGCTATAAGGGCGGGGAGGGGCTTATGGTCGGTTTAGCTTGCGGGATTCGCCTTGGTCGATTGACTTAATCGCAGGATAGAGGGAGGTATTTCAGGCCAACGTCGTAATTTATTTATATGGGAGGTTTGCGGAAACCTGTGAAAACTCACTCAAGTAAACTCACTCGACATTTCGGTCTCTCTGATCTGGTCGTCTTCGGGAGAGTGCCAGTACATTGAAAAAAGAGCCATCGTGGCTTGTGTGTTTAATCTCTAGTTCTTCTAATTTTCTCTAGTTGTACCCTGAATGTATAGCCAAAAGCTTTTCCCAACGAATTTTGTTAGCTTTTAAAACACACATCTCATTAAAGTTCATTCATTTGATATCACGCTGACAAAACTTTCTTTTCCCATCTTCTTTAAAGGTAGTATACAACATTTGCACACATCAAAAAACAAAACTACTGAATTATTACGAAATACCGCACTAGTAAATAGCTGTCGTTTTCAAGAAAAGTGAACATTTGTATGTTTTTTTTTTAACGATTGTCGGCTGACAATCGTTGGAAATAGTCTAAATAGTTCCCCGACGTTATAATTCCCTGACTTTATAAATTGCTCAGATTTTTTAAAAGTAGGGTCATGGAACCAGACTACTATAACAATTTGGTTTTTTTTGTTTTTCCCCCAGCATCCGTGCACATTGAAAACTTTTAACAGGTCAGTGTTTATATACAGTATTTGCTAGCACGCTATAAAATACTAACCCCAAATCCATTTATTTCTGAAAATTACAGCAAAAGATAATGTTATGCCAACGGGCGTAGGTTATTGTCTTTTATGGAAAAACAAATAACGAGGGTAATTTTTACTGGCTCTGAGCATGGAGGAAGGAACACTAACCTCCATGCTCTGAGCAAGACGGCCAACAAACTCGACTTACAATTATCATATGCCACGGCAAATTCAGGTTACAGCCCAAACGAAATAGGTAATATCTCCGCGTTTTACAACACACGATTGTCCTTTTTCTTTCTTTCAACTGTCACCTACAGAGACAGAAATTATAATCTATTCAAGGTAAGCGAGGTAAGATAAATGCAAAACTTTCGTAAACATTCCATTCGAATTTTTTCTCTTGCAACTGGGGATCGTCTGATTTTGTCCATCTGTGCGATTTCACGAATACGGCAATATCGCGTTACTGATATCCATATACCGAACTTGTAGAATTCAATAGGACGCTTCATAGCTGTCGCATCTCGGTTTGAGCACACACCAACCAGTCAAAAAAGATTGCAACTTTTTCTTCTTCAAATTCCCTTACGAATCTGAAGTGAGCCAGCCATCATTTCTCGCTCCTACACCGTCACTTAGCTCTGCTTCCTCAGATCTTGAAAGATTTCACCCGTTTATTTGGTTTGTCTTGCAGCATTTTGTTTCCAATGCCGGCAAAAACCAGGTCGGCTAGAAATGTTGACAATATTTGGACAATTTTATCTGAAATGTTGTTGGTTGCCCTAGGAAAACAGTTTGGTGCAGAATGCACGAACGCCAAGGGGGATGGAGATTGGAAAGATGCAAAAGAGGAAATCGGCGAAACAAATTCAGCGAGCAATTTGATGTTGGGATAAGGGGTTGTCAACAAACTGGGAGTGCACTGTCGGAGTGCATTTATCCTAAGCTGTCGGATGTTCTTTAGGGCCAAATAGCTCGCTTCCCTGAAATCTGAAATAGAATTTTGAAAGAATAGCAGTGATTATTAAACCATTTAGCTAAAAGCAATTCCAATATTACCCAAGCCAACCAACAAGCCAAGCCAAGCCAACCTGCTAGTCAGAATTGAAAGACCGGGCTATAAAAATGGTTGCTCAGGGTTTCACAAAGTGGTTTCTTCCCCAGGAGCAAGGTTTTGAGCTTAACATTTCCCCACCTACCTTAACCTAGGAGGGGTACGGGGAATTTGTGAAATTCTAGACGTTAAATGGTGCAATTTAACTCATTTATGGCATAATTTGTAAGCTAAATTTGGTAAACATTTTTAGGAAAAACAATTAAAAAGTTGACTGATTCCCATTTTTTTTTCTCTATCTTTTTCCCCCACTACTTTTTCTTTGTCCATTTGCCATTATTTCCCCAATTCTGCTCAATTCTGCTGCTCCCTGCCCCCCCCCCCCACCCCTTTTGTGCAACCCTGGGGTGGTTGACCGTTGTGCAAGCTTGCATGTTGAACTTGCCTTTCGTCGAGCAGTTGTGCAAAACGACTTTATCAACCCCAACCCCCTCGGGAGTGTGAAAAATCGTATTGATTCAGGATTGTTAGGGTTAATGAGCTTCAAACTCCTTCAGATAAATATAGAATGTCACCTGAATAAAACTTGTTTCGAAAATCAAGTGGGACAACATTTTTTGTAAATCAATGAAATTTAGTCCGGAAATTGGGCACAAAATCGGGCCGAGGGACTCCTAACACGTCGCACTTGAAAAAATCTCCAAGAAAATGAGCAATTAACGCATCTCTCTTATGCAAATTTGGAACACACAAAACAAAGAGTTAAATGTTTAAAACAAGAAAATTCCAACATCTTCAAAATATTCAAACTTTTGCAGATATACTGAGGCAGATCTTTGTTATAATACATAAAGGGCAGACCATTGTTCTTTTTACGTTTTTACGTTTAGAACACCGGGGGAAGACGTCAATTCCAAAACTTCAAGTTTAATATTTCTCAGGATTGAAAGTATTTTTTTTACTTGTATCAAAGTTTAATAATCGATTACAGAAAATATTGCAATTATTGCACAAACTCTTGTCGAATGGGAGTTTTATTTCCAAACAAAATGAAGTAAAATTTGTGAAGGATTTAATGTTTTATCTGTTCTGATCATAAAATAATATTTCATTATAATCCAATTAATAGAAATTACATGATGGTCATAATTATGTGTTTATGCTTGTTAATTCTTTAAACTAAAGTAAAATGGTCTATCCACCATGCTATTCATGGCAATGTTGGATATATTTTAAGCTGGTCGGTAATTAATTCTTCCGATTTGTACACAATGATTTCTTGAGCAATGAAGCTATATTATGAATATGCATGAGGTATACATTGTATATTCGATATGACCATGCATTCACGGTTCTTGGATTAGAAACGCTAGGTAACAGAAGACTTGGTCCAGTACGACATCTGCTTTAAAAGCATTTAACTCGGACAGGATTAATGAATGGTTTATTAAATCTGAAAGTACCCATGCAATGAATCTCGGATCTAGTAGAACACTGAAAGAATGTTCAAGTAAAACTAACCGGTTCAGCAAAAGCGTGGTCCCCTACTTTACTATACTTGCCAATTCATCCACCCTGCTCCCAAATACTATCCCCTGTAATTTCTGTTACATGTAGTTAAATTGTACTTTACGTTCCTTTTCAGTGTTCTCCACGGCCTGAAATTTTAGCAGGGCGGCAGACACAATGCGAGCGTGGAGCGCGAAGCTCTTACAACGTAGGGTCTGGGGCCCGCTTAAGGGTCCCGGGAAATTTTGGATTCTAGATGCTCTGTGGAACTCGTCACCGAGCGGGGGGTTCGGGGGTTACGGGCCTGAATAAACAAATGATCAGTTTGACTGTAAAAAGACCGACAGAATTGAGTTATTACTTATGATGTATCTTTTATGTATATTTATTAGTTTACATTTGATTTTATATCGGTAACTGAATACTTGATAGTGTGACGGTTGTGACGTCCGAGTCCCTAAGCCTAGTCCAGAGTTAAGACGGCCGGTGAGCTAAGCATGCACGTGGGCACAGCGCGCGTGGATAAGGTATTTTCCGAGAGAAAAAGACGCCCTCAAGTGTTACGGAACATTGTAATTTAGGTAAACTGGTTCTCGACGTGACAAAGTGAAAATGATATTACCAGGGAGATTGGAACCAGTCCAGAATAATATTACGTATATAGTTTTATGATGTGAATGCATAATATGTTGCTTACGTTGCGTCACTGCAATACTGCTGAATGTTAATGCTGGCAAACTCTTCATGTTCATTCCACAAAGTGCGGTAAACTTCTTCGTACTTAGATAAACTGTGAAGACGGTGGAGAATGGGGGAAAATCCAATAGACAAAAAATAGCAGGGCGGTGAAAATTTTAGCGGGGCGGTAAAACTTTAGCGGGGCGGCATACAATGCTAAAACCCATCGTGGAGAACACTGCTTTTTTTTTAAGTCCAAATTTAATGTGTTTCGATTTTTCCAAAAATATTTTGGTGCATAATATACTTATTATAAAGATGATGTTATATTTACATTTGTTTTTATAATTTTATTTTTAAAACCAATAAACCTGTATATGGGTCATTCCATTAATTTGGGGTCCAAAAGTGTAACATTTTTTAGTGTGCCGGTTACACCTGACCTGATATTTCCATTAAGTATCATTAAAACTAACTTCACACTATTTTTTTTACTTGTTTGGCAGGTACTTTGCTTTGACACAATCACTCTTGGAGATAGAAGGCATTAAAGAATGTGTCCAGGATTGCAAAATCTTATACATGTCATTATGTAACAGGGACATGAAAAATGTCACACTTTTGGACCCCAAATTTACGGAATGACCCACACGCAAAAAATTTTCTGGAGAATATGACCGGTACATGTACACCAAAGAAAATTCAAATGCTGTTCCTAACAGTTTCTTTTGTCCGAACTAAATGAATTTGAGCAAATTAAAAAATATTCAAAGTGAACAAAGAAAACTGGCAGGAGCGGGATTCAAACCTGTGACCTCCGGAATACCATACCGGCGCTCTACCAACTGAGCTATCTTGCTCTATGTTGGCGGTCTCCCAAATTGTCAGTATCTTTGTTCGGGTGGGCGCTAGTCAGAAGTCATAAACCCAGAATGCCGTATAGCCAGTGATCACGCCCAACTTTACGCTACAACCTGGGAAGCGACATTGTGGGGATAACTCAACAAGGATACAATTTTGCAACTTATAATTCGTCAATAATTATATTTTGTTTGACGAAATTTAAAATTTAATAATCGTAAAATGCTCACTTTAAAAAGCTTTCACTCCTCAGAATTCATTAGGGATGGTGTATTCTCCTCTGTATCTCTTTGTTTATTCTTTGATGATGTTGGGTTTGAAGTCCGGGGACACGGCTTCCGCAAACGCCTTGGCATACATGTCATACCGCCCAGTCATCTGTGAGAGAGATAGGTACAAACTCACATTAGAATCTCAAATTTGTAGTTTGAAAGTTGTGTGCTCGGCAAGAGGGTGTAAATGCTATTTGCGTGTACATACCCCCTGCATCTTTCAGCCATGCAGCAGACGAATGATGTACATTTATATTAACCCTAACCCTACTAAATCCAACAAAATCCAACAATGGTAAGAAGCTGTTGCAATTTGTTGGATTTGGCAGTCAACACAAACTACATGGTGTGTTGGATATTGTATTCAGCAGGGTAGCAGCTAAATAGACCTGTTGGATTTTGTTGTAGTTAGCAGGGTGGGAAGGTGACTTTTAGTAAAGTTTTCAGTTTGATTTTGTTGGATTTGGCAGTGCTCATACAAATGCCCGTTGTATTTTGTTGGATTCAGCAGGGTAGCTGCAGAATGCCAAGGCTGGTGTGTAGGTGATACACAGTGGGATCCAACAAAATTTGCTGTTGGATTTTGTTGTATTTAGCAGGCTTCTCATTTCAGTTTTGTTGGAAATTGTTGGATTTAGCAGGGCCATATGAAAAACATTGAAGGTAGTTAGGGTTAAATGTACATTTATAAAGCACACATATCCACCATGGTCATGGCACTTAAGTGGAGAGAAGCAATTTGTGACAAAGTGTCTTGCTCAAGGACACAAACACCGTGACCCTGCTGGACTCGAAACCTACAATCTGTACGTTTCAACCATATCTTGAGCCCAGTACACTACCCTATGAGCCCACTGCACTCCACACAAAAACATGGCAAAGATCGTAATATTGTTAGCCTTATTTAAAAAAAATAAATAATAATAATAATAATAATAATAATAATAAAAATAGTGCTTAATGCAATGCACCTATCGTGATTCCTCACCAACCTCCTTACCCCCATAAAATATAACCAATTATAATGAATAAGAAAACTTATCCAATTTGAATCAAATTAAAGTAAACAATGACAGACAAAAATAGCAATAATAAATTAAAATCAAACGACCCCAAAACAATTGAATTTGTCTTTGTTTTACCTGGAAGCACCACTTGTCCCTGATTTGCCGTACCAGGTTCAGATCCAACTCAGCTACCAGCAGGCCATCCCTCGTGCGCGACAAACCCTGAAACACGATCCATAAAATATCCGTCATTCTCTCAAAATTCAACCGCTCTCTATAGACTAATCCGGCGACCAAAATTAGAAGCATTTACTGCGGTGGCACCACGCTCGCGTGCATGTTTTACGCATGCGCTCGACGCAGCTTCGACGGACAGGGTGTTTACAACTTGCCAAAATGCACACGCGACTCAAATTAAAGAACGCGGGCAGCCTGCACGCGAGCGCGGCACCACTGTAAAAATGCCGTCGGCAAATTCCTGTATTGTTGAGTGCCTCAAGAGTATTGACCTCAATTTGACCTCAAATGCAACGGGAGCTGGTGAGAATATACTTCTAGGCACACCATGACTGGGCCAAGCTGGGAGAAAACATTAATAAACAAAATAAAAAAATGCAAATTTTATGCAAATCGCCCATCACAAGCCCTAGGGCACTCGAGGTGTGAGCTACAGAGGATTATGTGGAAGAACCAGCCCCTCACACTGAAACAAGACCAGCTAATCTCTTCACAGTATGAATAGGGTCGGGATGGGTAACTAGTCCACTGCAAGACATTAATAATGCCTCTACCCATATTAAGTGTAGAAGTGCTATAGCCCAGGACTGGGCTCGAACCCACAACCTGCAGGATTACCCACAGACCTTGAATTCAATGTGCCAAACCACTAGGCCACAGCACTTCCACAAATAATAACACAAAATGTATAAATACCTCCTATTTATCCCCCCCCCCCTTTGTTCTCCTTCCCCAGCTTCATCCCTCCCCTCTTTCATCCTTACCCTAACCACACTCCTTTGTTCCTTGCTGTCCCTTCCCCTCTCTTTACTCCCTTTGATGTTCACCCACTGCCACTCTCCTTTGATCCTAAATCTCTCTTTTGTGTTTCTCCACCCACCCCCTCTTGCTTGTGTGTTCCCTACATGTTTATTCCTTGTACTTTGTCATTTGCCTTTGAGAAAGAACTTGCTCAAGTTTGAAACGTTAGGCCAGCTAATTTTGTTGATTGAAAATTTATAACGTGCACGTTCTCTGAAAACCATTCAAAGGCGCCAGTCTAGATTGTAAAGAACAGAAAAATCAGTCGTTGCAGAAAGCCGGCATAAAGAGATGTGATTTGAGTTTGTGTGTAAAACGTGTGATGTTTTCTGTGTCTCCGAGTTCATGTGGCAAACGGTTCCGAAGCCGAGGTGAAACATTTGAAAAGGGTCTGTCGCCGTAACTGACGTGACGAGATCGGGAAATTGAAAAGAGGCTGCCATATGACCTCAAGCTCGGTCTGACAGTATGAAGCTGTCGGAGGTTTTGTATGTAGGGTGGGGCAGAACCATCAAGTGCTTTGAAAGTCAGGAGAATGATCTCGTATTGTATTCTGTATTTAACCGGTTGCCAGTGAAGTCTGTGAAGTATGAAGGAAAAGAGGCATTTCATTCTTTTAAATACTCTAAATCAATGACAAATTTGATCCCAACGTCCGATAATGTTATAGGTTAAAGCTGGACTAAACGGGTCGCTCACTGGACTAGTGTTTGGCACTAAAGACGTTCACATAAAAAATGCTCAGGAAGTGAAATCGTGAGGTGTGGATGCTCTATAACTCATACTTGGTGTTATCTGAGAAAAGTCAGGAAACATCACAGTGCAACTAGGCAGGATTTGATGCTTGGCTGAGATTTCTTTTAGTATTTAGTGTCGTGCTGCCCTTACCCTTGTACGACTCCCATCGGGAGCGGCTACGTAGCTGGACCCATAGAATGCACCAAAGTCCTTGTGAGCTGAAATGGACAAAGAAAATAATATACTCTGTATGTAGAATGTCCTATTTATTTATTTAATTTAATTTAATTTAATTTCAAACATCTTTAATGAGGGTAAACCATTTAGCAAAAGCTGATCATTTGGGCCCCTCACATTAAAAAAGAAAAATGAGACAATAGTCACAAAAGAACGATTGAATCTACTGCTGTCGGATGTAAACTGTTTTCAGAAATTGATAATCTGATTTAACGATTCAAATTTCCATTCTCTTCTGACATGTGTCAGACATGTGAAAGATATTAACATTTATCAGTACAAATTTGCGAGTCATATGAGTGTGCAGTGCTGAAAAGGAAAAACAAAATATACTTCAATCTTTACCTTTCTTCCCATCTCCTGAGGTAAACTCATTTTCAAAATGCTCCTGCAAAAGATAAAGAGCTAAAAATGTTATTTCTTTGAAAAGAAATACAGCTCTCTCTCTCTCTCAAATTAATGAAACAAGCCGTGAACATGTCTCCCACAATTAACTCATCATTTTACAGTTCAAATTAGTATATCTTTCAGCCCCAAGTAAAACTTTATTTGTTTCATTTATTGTTATTTTATTTATACTTTTAATTTTCTATATTTATTTTTTAAATTTTGTTTTACAACTTCTTCTCAATACCCCTCAGTGAGGCAAGTATAGTTTTTCAACAATGGGTGTCCCAAATCATATGCTATCACCATCACAAATACATCTCAAGCCTGCAAACTATTGTTCCGCCTTGATGGTGTACATTGTGACTTCTGGTTTAAACAGCTTAAACCTCATTGTGATTCTGGGCTCTAGAGGTGATTTTTGGATCCTCATTGTTAAAAATCACATCCAACTCAGGCCAACAAAAAATAGTTGTGTTGCCCTCCGCGACCGACCCTAAAAGTCGGGCGGCATTTTTTTGGTTAAGGAATTTTCAAAATCTCACCTTTTCCCACACAAAATGATTAAAATCATTGCCTTTAAATACAGCACAGCTATGATGGCACAATCGTACATTTCGCCATCTCGCTTTTAAATAAGCTTATTTTTTGCCTCTCAACTTCCAAGTAAGTAAAAAAAAAAATTAAAAAAATTGACTAACCGACCCTCGATTTTTTTCCTTTCAATGGCAACCAAACTTTTTTTTGGCCTAATCCCTTCTTTTATGAATGGAAAATGACATCCAAGGGTTTCTGTTCTCAAGCTCACCGTTCCGACTCGATTGATGGCTGCCGTGAAGTAGGTATTGGCGATGGCAGCGGTCCGAGCTTCCAGCGGCCACATGGGCTCACTGTCGGAATAAAAAGTGCCAACATTTCTATTTCCATCCGGTTTATTATCTTGAATCTTATTTTAATTCTAACCAAAAGGATTCCTCGGAAGTGCACAAGGCATGAAAGCTCAAAAGCCTGAAGAAACTCACAAGATTTGGGGAGTCGGGTTGGTACTGGTGGTACTAGTTTCCTCGCTCTCAACCGCTGTGACCCGGGTTCAATTCCCAGCAGGGCCGACATGTGGATTGGGTTTTCAGTCCCTGCCTGATTACATGGGTCTTCCCAAGAATATAATAATATAATAATAATAATACAGGTTCTTATGTTTGATCTTTTAGAAAGATCAAAGTGCTTTACAAATATTATTACCCCTAGTCATTGGGCCCATTAATCATTCCTGAAACCTTCTCAGCTCCTTGGGGAGTATACAGCCCCGGCTGCTATTTTAAGCGCACATGGGCTAATCAAACACAATATGGGGTATCCCTCCCACCTCGAAAACTGAACATTTCTCCGTCATCTTCCTACAGGTTTCTTCGGGCTTTCGGGCTACAGTGCGATATGCGCTTCACTACCAGAAAATACAAGCAGAAAACGAAAAAAGAAAGGAGAATTTGAAGAAACTTTTGAACTCTGTCCAATTTTTGAGGACATTTTCCTTAGCTGCAATCTCAAGGTTTTCCAAAAAAAATATCTTATTCACACTGCAATTATCTTTGATTTTTGGTGCAGATGCTTGTGGAATTGAAATCAACAATAAATACATTTTGAAATCAACCAGGGTTGTAGTCGAGTCCATCACAAGTCCCTGCAAGTCCATCACAAGCACTCCAGTCCTAATTCCAATTGCGAAAGGACTTGTGAAAGGACTTGCAGGAACTGGACTACAGCTCTATAATCAACCTTCAGTGAGACGGGATCAACCAATTTTGCCAAAAATGTGTCTTCAAGGAAGGTCAGCTGTTAATTTTGGGTAAGAATTTGAACGACAATGCAGTCCTTTGAAATTGATCCAAACCACATGTTGTCAGTAACAACCTCAAAGCTCCAACGGTCGCTGATGGATTGAAGACAATCTCGGCTCCGTTCAGACCATACATGAGCCAGTTCAGCTGGTGGTGGCGGCCATAGCAGATGTTGACGCCGATGCGACCTACGAATTCAGAGTTCAAAAATATGCACTGGACATGTTTTTTGGTTTTTGTTTGGTTTTTAAGTGATGGCAAAACCAGTCGTTTTACTGGTTTGCAGTATTCTTAATATGGCAAAGAGACCCCAGTTATTCAAACTGAACATTAACCCTAACGACACGTCCTAGGCATTTAATTACTTTGGTATAAAGAACTGAGTACTACAGAATACTACTTTGTGATGAATGGGTGTGTAATGACAGCAGTCTAGATACTGGCAACTACAAAATACTACTTCTAAAGTTACTGGGTAAATTATATTTGTCAATGAATTGGATGGCTAAGAAAAAGAATTATCAACTCTGAAAGCCAGTAATTCATACTGTGTTTCCGCATAACAAACGTTTTTCCTCCAAACCGAGCAACCTTAGTACTACATATTACTACGTACACTATTTGGGGTGAAGTACCAAATACTACAAATTACTACAGGCATTGCACACAAGTTGGTGAGAGTACTGCATACTAATCACGGTCTCCCAAATTGTCAGTATCTTTGTTCAGGTGGGCGCTAGTCAGAAGTCATCCCTGGCTATACGGCATTCTGGGTTTATAAACCCAGAATGCTGTATAGCCAGGGACACACCCAATTTTACGATACAACCTGGGAAACGACATTTATCTATTTAGATCTGGACCCAGGAAAACTGTAAGGGTGGTAGGGCTGGCAACCTAAAATGTGGCCAACCCAAGCACTTTTGTCGTAGCCCTTTACCTAGAGTGGATTTTAGCCTTGTATTGGGCAACTTCTCCACACCCCCCCCAAAAAAAAAATCAATCAATAAATCAATAAACCCCATAACCTGTCAATACTCACCAAACTGTGTGTCAAACACTGGGTGACCTGTGTTACCCTCCATGTAGTAGGTGGACTGTAACGGAACAAACAAGAACTCTATTAAAGTGCTGTTTAAAAGTTGTTTAATAACCCCTTCCGTTTATTAATGAAGTGCTGTATGCCAATAAGTGTTTGTGCAGCCAAGCGTAATGCAAACAATAGACAAACAATGGATTGAGTACGTGCGGGAATGCGCGTCTAGTATCAAACCCTAGCAGACGTTCATATTTTAACCTCGAAACCCACTCTTGGATTTTCAGTATTTGGGAAGGGTATGGGTTTAATAACGTAACTTGCAAGTCCCAACATACGTAGTCCCGTTATACATTTGTAGTTGTTTCTACCCATTAGGCATATAATTTGTAATTTTTGAAAGTAAGTTTTACTAAATGAGCTCATTCTATATAGGTCAGTGCACACCGGCAGTTTTGTCACCGTAATATTCATGAGAAGTGTGTTTTGCATGGAGAGCAGAAATTGAGAGAAATTTGCAGAAAACCATGCAAAATGACAAAGTTAAATGTCTCTAAACGAAAAGCACGTTTCTCAGATACTTCTAGTTTTTCTCAGAACCGCACTTCCCTTTTTAGGGTAAGTCACTTCACATAAAGTGTCTGTAAACTTCTTGCAACTTGTCATTTAGACCTTAAGCTCATGCCGCTTTAGTCAACACGCCGTCATTTCATAGCCATTTGAAAAACATTCCCAAAGAAGTAAAAAGAAATCCATTAAATTCACAGAAGTACCTCATTGAAATCGCCAATCCGTGGAATGTGATTCTTTCGCGTCTTTCCCATCACAGCTCCGCTGTTGGATATCACAACTAGAATGAGAGGACGAGGAGGTTCCAGGAATAATTATTGGCCGTGCAATCAGGGGTCACTCTCGACCGAACTAGTCCGGTTGTCCAGTGATTCTTTTCATACACTGCATGAAATGCTGTCCATTTTTTTCTAAATCTGGTAAACTGAAAAGCCCCATAATTACTGGAATGGCCATTTTTTGTTTTGAGGCAGGGAGTTTCAATCAAAACAGCATTTCTAACCCCTTCCCCAACAAGGTCGGCAAAGGGGAAAAATTGAAACGGCACACTCATTCAAAACACTGTGTGTTCTTATTTTTACCATTGGTCTTGTGAAATACCTTCTGGTCTAGTAAAAATGTTTGTGCTACTAGCCCAGCTGTCTGGTAGATTTTTACCTGAAATTAGACCACTGAATATGCCCCCACACTTTCTGTTTATCATGTGTATTCGTTACTTTACTTAGGATTTGTATTAATATTTACTTTTCTCCCCTACAGAGTTTGAAGTAAATGTGAACAAATTTGAATCAATTGATGAAATCTTCTTAAAGTGGCAGAATGTGATATATATTCCTTTCATTTTTTTAAAAATTGTAGCTGACAGGAAAAGCGTGACTTTGGCTTGGTACCTGTGGTATTCCAGAGAACGTCGCTATGGATACCATCTCTCTCCAGTATGGATGACACCACCACCATGTTATAGCGCTTTGCAAGCTGAGCGACGACACAGAAAAGAGAAATAGATTATTCACTCCCAAAGTAGACTCAGTGCCCACAAAGGGCGCAGGAACAAGACTTTCACACTCACATGCCCCCTTCAAAACAACACCCTCCCATGATAATAAGTTTTTGTAAAGTTTAAAGCTACGCCCGTGCTCCGACTGATAATTTCAATCTCAATGGATTTGCTCCTACTAATGAATTATGGAAAAAATATATTTTTGAATCTAATCCTGACAAATTATCAATTAAATTTTGAAATGTATTTTTCATACTGTTTCAATTCTCTCAGAACAATGAGTATACAGTGTTTTTAAAATGCGGCAGTGAAGGGCAAAACCCCATATGTTGAATTTACATCACCACGACGCAAATTCCATCATATGAATAGTTTTAATTTTATATTTTTTTTCACATAAAAGGCTTAAATCAGGCCTGTTTGCCATTATTTTGTTATTTCAGTTTTCTTTTTTTCTGTTATAGGTAAAAAATAATGTCAGGTCTTACTCACTCCCCCCCCCCCCCCCCCCAAGAAAAAAGTTTGGCTCCGCTCCCGTATGGGCATGCTGAGAAATGTCAATATCCTATACCTCTTGGCAGTATTTGGTCGTCGGACCATCTTCAGCAGATTCGGCAAACTCACACCAAGGAACTTTCTCACGGGTGCAGAAGGCAAACGGCATGGCTGTTGGAAGGTGCAGTCAAAATCGAGACTTATTTTCAACAAAAAAGTGTTGTTTGTGGGAAATGTTGCCCTTGAAGTGCCAAACTCACTTCTTGATTTAATTTTGAATACTGGATTTCCATTTAGACAAAAATCTTTACAGCTGCAATGTCATACCAACGGCTTTCTTCCTACAAACGAATAATAGAGCAAAACTGTATTTTGGAAACAAAATGGTTTAACACTTTACAATCTATTTGGTCTTAACTTCACACGCGGTGATTGTCCCATACATTAGCACTGAATAGGAGTGTCCTGCTTCAATAAGAAAAATTGAAACTTTTTAAACTTTATTACTAATCTTCATTTAATTCTTTTTTGCATGGATTGTCTTATTGGCAAGCTTATAACATATCTAATGTACGGTATCCCGGAGGTCGCAGGTTCGAATCCCGCTCCTGCCAGTTTCTTTGTTCACTTTAAAAATGTATTCAAATTTACCTAGTCAGATTCCGTTATTTTTATGTAGATTGCGTATTGCAAAATCAAACAACAAATTATTTCTGCCATGAAATACCCAAAAAAGTGACCTTTGAAAACTATTTTTATCAAGTCCCTCTAGCGCAGCACAGCCGGCTGGTTCCATTTGTCTAAAAGTCGTCGCTGCGGGCAGCAAACAAATCGACGTCATAGGACGCAATCTGCATACAAATTAAAAATGACGCAGACTTCTCTCACCACTGAACTTCCTCTTACAATTCAATTTCAATTGGACTGTGTTGGAGTTCATTGGTGTTTAGCTAGCATGGATAGAAATGACAGTGGTTAATTCACAACAGAAAAAAAAATTGATTCTTTACAATTTGGTAAAAAAATTGGTAATGAATTGGTCATTTTTCTGTTCTGGGCACAAACGTTTTGCATCTTAAACGAGATTTGTGATCTTTTTTTTTTTGGCGATACTCACGCCATGCTTCTTGGAAACAAATGATGTTGACTCCGCACAGTCCAGCAGCTTCCACTATCTCCCCAATGCGGTTATGCAGGGCTGTAATCTATCGGCCAAAAATTGACGAAAAAAAGGGTATAATTATCATGAAATATAGATGAAAGCCCATAAACATTTCAACCAAAGTCAGTGATGCAGTGTACGGGCCTAGAGCCCCTGGAAGTCAAATTCTACATTATTTTTTATAAGTTTCAAAGATAGTTTTTTGCTTGCTAGCTTTTGGCCGCTGTCACACATGACGATTGGCTCAGGGATGTCATCGAGTCCATCAGAAATCCCTGCAAGTCCCTGCAAGTCCATCACAAGCCCCCCCCCCCCCCCCCAGTCCTAATTCCAATCACAAGCTATTCAAATGAGCTTTGACAAAGGCATTCCTTTGTCATTGTTTATCCAGTTACTTGTGACAGGCTTTATGAAAGGACTTCTGACTGGACTTGCGAAAGGACTTGTGAAAGGACTTGCTTTCATTTTTTCGCATCTGGTAATCTTCTTCATATTCTTCCAAGCTTTCCTGTCCCGTTTACGACACTTGGCCTGCACAAAACTTATTCCTGTCCATTCTTTGATGTTATCTGAGAAATCTTTTATTTGCTGCCCGTCTTTCTTGCTCCCTCTTACCTTCCCTTCTATGATCGGATGAGCTAGCAAGCTTCCGCTGCCTCTAATAATGAGCCCTAAGTAGGCAAATTTCCCTTTCATCAACTCTCCCAGCAGTACGTAGCTGCCTCTCCACTCCTAGCTCTTGCAAGATACTTCTATTGGTTCTTTTCTCTTTCCATTTTATGCCGAGCATTCTTCTTCAAATCCATATTTCAGCAGCCATAACAATCTCTTCATGGTCTTCATTCAAAGACGGAATTTTACTCAAGCCAATGTTTATTTTTTACTTTGCACTTCTAACAATCTAATCTTCAAAACTTGTTTACTGAGCTTCAACGTTCAAAGAAATCGAAATGGGAAATATTTTTGAAAATAAAAAAAAGGTGATTTTCACAGCCGGAAACGGGTATTTCTTGTGTTTTGTGGCATGCCCATTGCCCCATGGTTTTTGTTTTTGGCATATAATTGTCTCGATAAATTACTAACACACACACAAATGGACCAAAATCTCTATTTCTAAATGTATGTTTCATAACTACTTCAACAGAAATGACTGCACAGATGAATACAATATGATGAAAAGTTGCACTGTTCAGAAAAAATGCTGCTAAATTTATTTAATAATGTGATGATTATTAAACCTGCTCTTTGACGGGTGCCGTGGTGGGCAAAACGATCTTGTTTTGGACCAAACCGATTCGTACGATGCGTGGCTGGCGCAACTGCTCAGGTTTTGCGGCGATGGCTTGTCCCACGAGCTCAAAGTTACGCTCTTTTGCTAGGGCGTTGGCTGCCTCTGGCAAATCCAAGGCTCTGAAGGACAGAATGCAAAACGAAACAAAAAAAATGCCTTCATTAGACAAACTAAAGGTCCGAACATAGTCTGAGTAACTTGGGCTAAAAAATTGTTGTTTTTTTGCATGTCATCAACATAACCAGTACACACAGTCGTACTTTCCCAATACGTCCGAGGACAATGCTTTGTGTTTCCTATTGGGCCTTGAATATAACCAACCCCCATAGACTAAGCATGTATTTTTACTTCCGAGGACCGATTTCAACAAAAGACTGATTTGCGAGGACTGAAAGGTTCTTTTGTATTTTCTTTCTCCTCTTGTCCTCGGCATATATACAGAACCTGTCAGCTGTACTTGACTATATTTTGAAATTAATGTCAATTTTGGAAGTGGAAACAGAAAATAGACCATTCTACAATTACAAAGATCCCTTTCTTTAATTAACCCTCCTGTTCTCAGGGCCAAAATCGGCCCAGCTGCTGTACAGATCAAAACCTATCAAATTTCAGATTGAAACACACACAAACTGTCAGAGTTGGTGTTTGGAGATTTTGATAGGCTGTGATAGTTATAAGTATAGGAGGGTTAAAAAAGTACAATTATGCCCAGCATACATGTACAACTACTGATACACCTTATTCCTCCATGATTACACATACAGAACCCAACCTAGAGTAGACCCAATTTTATAGAGCTGAAGCACATGACAGTGTACGGTCCCTATGAAATGGACGATGTAACTTTTGTTACTGCACTGCACGCGCCTCGGGGCCATCTCTACTATTAAAGGCTGCGTCCGAATCGCTTGTCTAGGGCTATTGTCTAGACTAGGTGTTCGTCCATTACAACTACGCGTGACGTAGCCATACTCCTAGAACTATGAGGTTCCGACATGAACCTCATAGGAAGATGCCGATTTTTCCCATAGGCTAGTACAGCAAGAATAAGAACGTCATTCCCATGCAACACGTTTCTACATTTTTCGCCGTGAATTACTTCATGGCTGCCCCCAAAAATAATAATATGCCGCATTTACATCCTCACCTTGCTTGCGCCAAGTAAATTTTCGCCTGAAACGGGTCCAATTTGCGGGGAAAAAATGACAAAAATCTGCAGTCGTTCTGAAGCGATCACACACGCACACCATCGAGGAAGCCGCACACACGAAGCTCCTGTTTTGCGGGGGGCCGTGGGTCGGTCAAGTCATGATTATTCATCGAAAATTCGAAGCGCGGTACGGCAGGCAACTGCCGCGTGTCCGTTATATACTGTCTGCATGCATTGCCTGTCGTCGCAGACGGTATATAACGGACACGCGGCAGTTGCCTGCCGTACCGCGCTTCGAATTTTCGATGAATAATCATGACTTGACCGACCCACGGCCCCCCCGCAAAACAGGAGCTTCGTGTGTGCGGCTTCCTCGATGGTGTGCATGTGTGATCGCTTCGGAACGACTGCAGATTTTTGTCATTTTTGTCCCGCAAATTGGACCCGTTTCAGGCGAAAATTGACTTGGCGCAAGCAAGGTGAGGATGTAAATGCGGCATATTATTAATTTGGGGGCAGCCATGAAGTAATTCACGGCGAAAAATGTAGAAACGTGTTGCATGGGAATGATGTTCTTATTCTTGCTGTACTACTACTAGCCTATGGGAAAAATCGGCGTCTTCCTATGAGGTTCATGTCGGAACCTCATAGTTCTAGGAGTAACGTAGCCATAGCTAGCTGTAGCTCTAGACGCCCATTTCGGACACGGCCTAAAGTGTAGTAGAGATCACCAGTGCCCGGGTTTGATATCCAACGGCTGTTTGCTGAAATACTGACAGCGATCAGCAAACAGCCGTTGTTTGCTCTATGCTAAAACTAAGTAAAAGCAAAGTTTTCAACCAGGGTTTTTAACCTTGAATTGCTCTTATCTTGCCCGTAGATGATGCGCCGTGCCTCGGCCAATTTGTCGGCGGGCAAATGGTCCTCCAAAATCTTCTCCAGACTTTCGACTCCGTCAGCCATCTTTGCGAATCCGAATCAAAATTTGTTGAGCTATTAAACACACACAATCCCTTTTCACATTTCGAACACATCAATTTCATTCAGGGGTCAGGGTCCGAGCGTTCGGGCAAAGGTCAAGGTCAACTTATGCCCCAGCCCTGGATTGCTAAACTAGCCAATCAGTCCACTTGTTTTCTACTTTCGTCCATCTCTTTTCTGTTTAGTTTTTCAAAGAACTGAATAGCAATAATTGGCTCTCATTTTGATAATTCGAATTCAATTAAAATACGAATTAATTAAAATAAGCAAATGGTGCTGCTCTCGGGGATTTCTTCTGCTTTATTTGTTTTTGCAAAAAAGTTCCAAGAACAACGTTTAGTGACGAGTCTCTGCCTAGCTGTTGCTAGCTGCTGGGAAAAACCTCCCAACACTGCATTGATTCTAGACCAATTAAATGTGTACAACTGCATGCAACTTGCAAGGCATGAACTTTGCGAAGATGGAAGTTGGAAGGAATCGCAGGTGGTATCTTATTTAAACATATTTTTTGTGAATTGTGTGCACAGTGCGTTTAAATTAACCAGGGAAAACCATTGCTATTAGTATTAGGTCATTACGTTTGTTGGAAGTCTGTACATGGGCTCCTTGCGGACGGGAAAAATAAGCAATTTTATTAGGCCTAACGTTAGTGGAAGGTAAATTAGGCCATAGAGCATCGGAAACCATAGAGCAAGGTGACCAAATGAGGGCGCTGTGCAGGTTTATCTGCAAACGAAAATAGTGCACTTTTTAACAGTTAATCCTAGGACCTAGCTTTATCTTGTTGAACAGTGGAATATTTTATTGAATGTTGTGGTATTTACAATTAGAGGAATTTTTTTTTGGACTTGACTTTCCTATAAAGTTTAATTAACAAAAAATCCCCCCAAAAGGCAAAAGTTTCTCAAGCCATGAAATGATGCATGACATGAATGCAGTGCCAGTGACAGGTTGTCAAACTTAAAAAAAAAAATCCCCCCAAAAGAGTAGGTGTTGATCCAGAGAAGAAGGAAGGCACTGTTCCAGAACAACCAAAACGACATCGTCATGTATTACTGAAACTGAAAGTGCACAAGGCCTTATTGAATAGGCACAAGGCCTTATTGAATAGGCACAAGGCCTTATTGAATAGGCACAAGGCGCGATGCGCGTGACGATGTCATTTTGGTGGTTCTTTATAAGTGCTTACCACCTTACGCATGGCAGTCCTACACATTTATACACTAGACTACCGCTACAACTCAATTCGATAAAAAAAGTAATGTGCTATGCACAATTGCATGCCATAATTGCTTAATGTGAATTCACAGTCATCCTTCTGTAGCGATAGCCTATAGAAAAGAAAGAAGGGTTACAATAGAAAGTTGTTGAGGACTACGTACAGGCCAGTTAAATAGGATGTAACTTTGCATGCAGATTTTCAACAAACATTTCAAATTTTCTCAACAGTTGTGATGTAGTATAGGCTTTCCAACAGACTATTCGAAGGCTAAGTAAAAAAAATGAGACTTCTCAAAGTTGCCTCAACGTGCCGCATCCTCCTCGGCACACGGCTTAGCCTGCCCAGCTGTCATGTGACCAGGCACAGAGGAGTTACCCCCACGGTGGTCCAGCCAGGGTTGTGCCGAGGCCTCAGGATATCAGCGGTCCTTGAAAAGAAAAACGCAGTCATTTTTGACTTGGGCGGAGTTCTCATTGCCAAACCTGGTCCAATATTTAAAGGTAACTAAAACTTTCTGGGAAGATTTTATTTTAATACCCCACCAAAATCAGAAAAAAAAGCAGAAAAACCTTGGAAAATAACCAACCCTCCTTGATAACAACTATCTAAACATGACTGCACAATCTGCAAGAAAATCATCGGGCAGAAATCAACATGTATGTGACTATGTGAATACTTTCAGTGACCATACACAGTGCAAGAACATAAAACATAGACAACAAAAACTTTCTTCCCCTACATTGCACGGACATTTCCTGACTAAAAGTCTCAAAATTAAACGGTTGTGCCACATGTTTATACAATTCTGAACATGAGTGGATGGTTATAATTATTTTCCAAGATTTGCTGTTCCTGACCGATTTTTGGTGGGGGTATTATATAAATAGAATCGTTCCACTTTCTGAAGCTAAAGTCATATACATTTGTACCTGTACATCATGTAATTTTTACTGAAACCCATGGGAGCTAGATCAGTGTTAAATATTACGTAATGTGCTGTCTACCACAACAAAGAAATAAACTTCTGGCTTTAATACTTAAACAAAAATTGCTCATTTTTATCATTCCAAAAATAAATCATCTTTGCATTTCTTAGCAAAGTGAAATTCGACAAAAGCTTAATTTTATACCGAATTCATTGACTCGGGTAATTGTGCATCGTCACCTAAATCTGGGTGAATATATTTTGTACATCTGAAATTTGAACATTTACCTGTTTACGTGCACTGCAAAAAAAATGGAGACTTCTAAATAAGTTTCATGGCGTGTTTGTAGAATCCATTTTTAAAATAACTTCACTCCAGGACAATGACGGACTGTCAAGACCAAAAAGTACCACAAAAATAATCTCTTCAATAAGCCAGTTCGGTATTTCAACTGCGCATGTGCGCAATGACATTTGATCTCGAATGTGTGTGAACGCAAAAGGTGGTCGCACAACGCGCACGTGTTTCAATCAGAATGGGCGCTTGCGTAACAGCATGACATTGCGTCAGCAATTTTATCCCGAATAACCTTTGACCTTTGAGATACCGAACTGGCTTATTGTGTTGTAGCACGTCAGTTATGTCTTGAAAAATGTGTGAACCAATGATGAAATATTTTCAACTGTACAGAATTTGAAGCAGAGAAAGGACTTCCAGCGGGTACCATATTGAAGGTAATCGGGTCGTCTGATCCGAATGGGTCCTGGTTGAAACTCAATCGAGGAGAACTGATAAAAGAGGAGTTTGATATCGAGTTCAGCAAAGAATGTTCTGCACTGGTAATTCTAATCGGGGCAGTAAATAGGTGATGCAATCAAGTAGAATCAGTCTGAATTTGTACTTTGTAGCGTACTTTGTACTTTGTAGCTCCATATTTAGTGAAAACCCCATGTGAATGCGACCTTTGGTTAAAAAGTTATAAATATTTGAACACCGGCACATTAAAAAGAAAGAAACTGAGAAAATCAAGTATAAATTTACAGTACTTTAATTGACTCATTTTTAGCACATTGATAATACATGTAATATTTTCATGTGAAAGAAGAATGTTTTTCCCTTCTGTTTTTGTAAAAAAATTATTTTAGATTTTTCTACTAGGAACATATTTTGGCCCATATCTCAAAACAAGGATTGCCGAGTTCCGACTGATTTTGCTTGATTGCATCACATATGAGGGTGTGTTCCCCAAAGCAGATAAAGGGACCACTCAACACTGATCTCTATGTACATTGTATAAAACTCTGGATAGCTCATTGGCCGTTGCACGTTGTACAAACAACTGTCGCCAGCAGTCACCATGTTACCACTCGTGGAACATCCATAAATCATTGCTGCCTAGCCTAGTGCCTGCTTACGTCATGCTTGTACTAAGTTACATTTCATATTGCCTGGAGTGGAAAGATGGCGGACGGTGTCATCAACTTGAACAGCCAATGATCTATCCAATTGTTTATACATGGAGATCAGCGGATTTTTATCACATGAATACATGGAGGACAGCGTTATTTCCATGTTGGTCTCAATTTTAGGGACTTTAGGGACAAATTGCAAATTGTGGATTCTTAAGCGTATGCACATTTTTGTGTTTATGAGGAAAAGCATGATGCCATAAAAGACACGGCAGTATGTCTCGATCCAAACTTTTTTTCACTGTTTCTTGGTGGTACAATGTAGTTGATTTCTATACTAAATAGCTTGTTCGGAATCTGTTTCTTATCGTGATCTCTTCATAACGCTGTTTATTGATGGAATGGTTTTGGACTATAAATTGATTTGGTTAGATTTAGAAAAGATTAAAAACCTGTACCTTATTTTTGCTTCCAACGTAAACAAGCATTTTCATGTTCATGTTGTAAGACATGGTTATTACTTGTATGTATTACATGGATATTTGTTTTGCATAGGTCCGGTAATTGGGAAGGAAAATACCTTACAAACTTTGTTGAACACCTTGCTGCTTTTTCATTTAAAAATGAGAATTTGTTTTAACCCATTGGTTAAAATCATCCAGTGCATATTATGACATTGCAACATCATTTTCGTCAATCCAAACAAGCCTTGGACTTTCAATTTGCCGTCTGCAGCTTGGCTACGATGTTGACGTCTCCGGACTCCTGGATGATTTTGTGGCCAAGGCAGCCAAACCCATCCCCGAGATGGTCGACGCCCTCCAGTGCATCCGGGCGGAGGGCTTAAAGACGGCCTTGCTCACCAACAACTGGAAGCACGAGGGGTCGGTGAAGTCTCTCTTCCCAGTCGATGGAAAACTCTTTGATGTGGTAAGAATGATTTTTTTAATGGAAGTCGCCCAATACTAAAAGCCACTCTAGGTTTTGGGCTACAACAGAGGTGGTGGGGTTGGCCACATTTTAGGTTGCCAACCCTACCACCCTTACGGTTTTCCTGGGCCCAGATCTAAATGGAGGATAATTCTTCAACAGTTCCAGAGAAATTATCCCAAATTTCTATAGACCTAGAGACCTGCACAATCTGAACAAATTCAGGATGTAAGTATGTGTAAGTTTTAGTGGTGGGATATAAATCTGGATTTTTTTAGCATTCGGTTTGAAATCCACTATTCGATTTTGGAAACCGGATATTCGAAAGCAACCCCCAAAAATTTAAGCCTCCCATTTTTGGTGACACAGGCTATAAAGAAAACAACTGGAACATCCTCCAATTTGCTCCACGGTCTCTGATTGTAACTGCATTCACTCGCTAGTGGTCTTCTTGCAATTGGTATATGAATAGCCTGCTCATCCATTTTTTGTTTCAACATTACAGCTCTCTGGAGTGTTTTTGTAAAGGCCAAGTGGTCACTGAATCCTGCAAACTATATCCAGTCATTGGGAGGGCTTTTCGTGTGGAACCTCACTCATCACTTGTTGTTGGCATGACTATGAGCTAGATGGGAACTTGCGGTAAAATCAGATAACCGTTATTCAGTTTGAACAAAATTAGGATAACGGGATTTTGAAATCTCTGATTTCTCCCACCACTAGTAAGTTTCCATTAACCCTAACCCCCTAGGCATTTTTACTAGGAGGCTTCCTCAAACCGTCACAATCAAACACTGTGCAGTAAACCTATGGCACATTCTTTGCACTTAGACAAATTGAGGCATCATAGCTCCATGTAAAGTAATGGTGCCAAGGCGCTACAGTCTTGAACCCATCAAAATTAGACAAAACCTGCATGTTGGGTAGTTAGGGTTAATGTTCATTTTGAATAACTTGACATCTCTTAGCCAATAAAATGGTTGGTTTTGCCATCGGTTCAAAAGCAAATTACAACTATAATAAAAATGTGATAGGATATTCTGGTGCATATGCTTGATTCCTGAACAGGTGGTGGAGTCCTCTCTGGAGGGCGTGGCCAAGCCTGACCCCGCCATCTATCAGCTGTGTTTGGATCGATTAAAAGAGAAGCCAGCGGATGCTCTTTTTCTGGACGACCTTGGACCAAATGTCAAAGCAGCTAGAGACATGGGTATCCAGAGCATCAAGGTATAGACCTGAAGATGGAATTTTTGCGCCGGGGATAATGATGTAAATTAGAACAGAGATTTTCCTCTTTTTGCCCTATCCCGACGTAATGTATGAAGCACTGTATACTTAGTGCTTTCCGAGAGCCTGTGTAAAAAAAGATGCACAGGCTTACTCGGGCGGGATTCGAACCCACGACTTCTTGCTCAACCACTCGACCACCGAGCTTGCCGGGGTCGGCTGGCCGATTCGAATAAGCAGGAAGTCGTGGGTTCGAATCCCGCCTGAGTAAGCCTGTGCATTTTTTCACACGGGCTCTCGGAAAGCACCGAGTATACAGTGCTTCATACATTACGTCGGAATAGGGCAAACAGAGAAAAATCTCTGTTCTAATTTACAAGGTATATAGACCTTCTTTACCTACGTGACTAGATGGTGCTAGATGTCAACAATGCCATTTAGAGTGACCGACTACCAGAGAAGCCGGCAAGGGTGTAGACCATTTTTGCGAGTCTGGCATTTTTTTTATTTAGTTTGGAATTCTTTAAAGTATTTCTTGAGAATTTCTCCAGATATCTCAAGCTTGCTTTCAAGAAATTTTTTTTTTCTGTGACACTTAATAGGTTGACGATAAAGAGCAAGCACTCTCGGAACTTGAAGGGGCTCTCAACTTCCCCGTCCAGGGCTACGTCGAAGGCACGGCGGCCGTCCGAAAAGGCCTAGAACTACCACAAGACTCACTGACAGCCTACCTGAACTCCATCAACATCGGGTAAATTGACTCTTTAAATGGTTCCTGCTGATTTCCATCTTACAAGTAGCGCTCAGAGAAATCAAAGATTTCAAAATCCAGTTATCGTAGTTTTATTTCACCGGAAGTTTCCATTTTTGTGGAAGTGTTGTGGCCTGGTGGTTTGGCACATTGAATTCGAGGTCTGCGGGTAATTCTGCGGGTAATTCTACGCTTAATATGGGTAGAGGCGTTATTAATGTCTTGCAGTGGACTAGTTACCCATTCCGACCCTATTCATACTGTGAAGAGATTAGCTGGTCTTGTTTCAGTGTGGGGGGCTGGTTCTTCCACATAATCTCATAAAAGCTCACACCTCAAGTGCCCTAGGGCTTGTGATAGGCGATTTGCATTAACAAAAACCTCCCAATGACTGGATATAGTTTGCAGGATTCAGTGACCACTGGGCCTTTACAAAAACACTCCAGAGCTGTAATGTTGAAAAAATGGATGGGCAGGCGATTCATATACCAAGAAGACCACTAGCGAGTGAATGCAGTTACAATCAGAGACCATGGAGCAAATTGGAGGATGTTCCAGTTGTTTTCTTAAGCCTGTGTCACAAAAAATGCAAGTCTTAATTATTTTTAAGGTTGCCTTCTGAATATCCGGTTTCCAAAATCAAAACCGAATAGTGGGATTCAAACCGAACGTAAAAAAACAACCCAGATTTATATCCCATCACTACTTACAAGACATGTTTAAAGGGCCTGTCCGGGTAGCTTTGATGACCTCTGACTGATTTCGTATTCAAGTTTGGGGTATATGGGATTTTTGTGTTCCTAGGTCCAGCCGTGACACTGCCCTCAACGTACGTCAGTTCAAGCACGGCCAGTCCAACCCTACCTACTACGTGGGCTATGCGGGCAGGGACATGGTGCTGCGCAAGAAGCCGCCTGGTAAACTCCTGCCCTCCGCCCACGCCGTGGAGAGAGAGTACCAGGCCATGAAGGCGCTCGGGGGGGCTGGGGTACCGGTGCCCAACCTGCTGGCGCTCTGCGAGGATGAAAGGTGAGAGCACCTCTGACGTCCTGGAGGAAGTTTGACCAAAGTCCTTTGGTTAAACAGTGGTTGATTCATGAGGTATCTCAGTCTTGTACCTGGGTCATAAATGTGGGGTCCAAAGGTGTGACATTTTTGGTGTCCCTGTTACATAGTGACATGTATAAGATTTTGCAATTCTGGACACATTCTTTAATGCCTTCTATCTCCAAGAGTGATTGTGCAAAGCAAAGTACCTGCCAAACAAGTAAGAAATAGTGTGAAGTCAATTTTAATGATACTTGATGGAAATTACACAGGTCAGGTGTAAGAGGGACACCAAAACATGACCCACCTGCGTGATAACAACACCCAAGCACGAATGATAGCTATTGGAACTGCTGTGTTACTGGTCCCCTTGTAGCTTGATGACGGCCACAGCCACTGTGCGAAGCAAGACGCCTGGGCTGGTTGACGTGAATAGCCGCATTCCTGCTCATACCCAATCCATTCATTACTCAACTATATTGTTCTTGAATGGGAGTGTAATGAATAGATGGTGCTTTTTCAAACAAAGGTTTTAATCACACAAAATGGGAGATCCGATTGTTTGCGTTTACGCTCGGCTGCACAACACTTTCAGTGAGAGCCTGGCACCCTGGCACATTCCATCGATAACATCCGACTGCAAGGGGTTAACTTACTTGTGTACCAAATTAAAGGATCCTTTCTCCTAAATTGAATATTGTTCAGGCACCATCACCACGTTTAAAAACCCTCCTCAATCCTCCAAAATCCTATGTGCAGTTTTGGAGGATTTTGGAGAATTGAGGATGAATGGTGTTTCAAGCAAAAGAGGATTTTGGAGGATTGAGAATGGGTGCTTGCAAAAAGGGCGCAGGGGGTTAGGGTTAAAAGATTACCAGCCTTTAAACAAAATCATCCTTTTTTTTTCTATTCTTGCCTCGCACAGTATTGTAGGTACTCCCTTCTACCTGATGGACCTGGTCAAAGGTCGAATCTTCAAGGAGCCCTCCCTTCCTGGTATGCAACCGCTGGAGCGACGGGACGTGTATGATGCCATGTGTGGTGTCCTGTGTCGTATCCACGATGTGAATATTCAAGAGGCTGGACTGGAAGGCTTTGGAAAGCAAGGTACCTGACTAGTCAGTGTTTCCCCCCTGCCATTTAACCTCTTGAGTATGGACGACGGCCATAGCCTCGGTTTGAGAAAAAAAAGACCACCTGGCCGGTTGTTGTCTATATGCGCATTCCTGCACGTACTCATTGTTTGCCTTTTTGCATTTTGCTTGGCTGCACAAGCCCATCTCGGCATACCAGCACCCCATCAATAACAGCCGTACATAAGAAGTTAAGAGCAAGTCTAAACGAGGACCAGCACATCGGTGTCCCAAATATCCAAATTTAATTCGTAAAAAGTTTATTGTCTGCATTCTCTGATATTTCCGTCTTGTATTCCAAATTTCCAATACAATAAGCCAGTTCGGTATTCCAACTGCGCATGTGCACATCAAGATTTGACGATTTTTTATTTTTGGGAGAAACATTTCATCGTATGCCTGCAAAAGCGGGTACCAGCAAATTTAAAGAGATCGTCATGTTTTTCAAAATTATTTTGGACAGCTAAGTGTTTTCAGGTGTCTTGTGTGTCCAAACTTTTGTTCGAACAAAATTTTCCAGCGTCTTTTGCGATGGCACGAAAAATTGCACAGAATGCAGATTCGGTTACCACGTCCCCCCATAGGTCTTGTGTGCATTTTTCCCGAGACAAAAATTGTCGAATCTTGTTGTGCACATGCGCAGTTGGAATACCGAACTGGCTTATTTTTGCCATCCACAGGGAAGTATGTGTCCCGACAGATTGCGATTTGGAGCAAGCAGTACAAAGCTAGCGAGACCCGCGACATTCCCAGCATGACCGAGCTTATGGACTGGCTGCCCCGGCATCTACCGGAGACTGAAATGGTCTCGGTAGTTCATGGCGACTTCAGGTGAGTTTGGAGTGGGATTCAATTCAAACTAGAAGTTTCGGAGTTGAAATGTGAGCTTTGTTTCAGCTTAATTCACTTTTTTATGGGTATAAACGCCCAACACAAGGCAAAAAGGTCACTCAAGGAAAAATCTTTTATGCAGGTCAAAGGTCAATTGCACTTAAGAATTTGGTAACCAAAAAACCAGAGCTTTGGTGTTTTAAATGCCACTGAATTGCATTTTAAAGCAGAAATTTAGGTCAAAACCCCGAAATAGGAGAAATGAAGGTTTTATCAATTAATTTTGACTATAATCCCATTTTCCAAAAAAGTTAATCCTGCAATGCATTATGGCCTATATCTCAAAAAAAGACATTTGTGGACATGTGACTCATGTGAAAGGGGAGGTGATTTGTTCTCACTGACGGTAAAAGTTGGCTTAATTAACCCTCCTGTTCTCAAGGCCAAAATGGAGCCAGCTATACCCTACATATCAAAACCTATCAAATGACAGATTGAAACACACACAAACTGTGAGAGTCGGTGTTTAGAGTTTTTGATAGTTATAAGTACAGGAGGGATAATTATAAAATCGAACATATTCTTGAATTCACGTTGTTGATTTCTCCTTGGTGCGTCTAGGTTGGATAATTTAATCCTCCATCCCGACCGAGCCGAGGTCGTCAGTGTACTGGACTGGGAGCTTTCTACCATCGGTGACCCCCTGTCGGACCTAGCCTACTGCTGCCTGCCCTACTATCTCTCTCCCAAGTTTCCTCGGCTGAAAGGTACGGACCAGGGTCTGGGTGGCGTTGGTGTCGAGTGAGAGGGTGTTATAGGAGGTGAAGACAAAGGGGATAATGAACATTGACGACAATGATGGCATAGAAATATAACAAAAAGTGAAAATCTGATCTTTATTGTGCCAATAATAACTGGGAAGCAGCATGGAAACTGTAAGATTGAATTGAATCCCACTCCAAACTCACCTGAAGTCGCCATGAACTACCGAGACCATTTCAGTCTCTGGTAGATGCCGGGGCAGCCAGTCCATAAGCTCGGTCATGCTGAGGATGTGTGTGTTGGTGTTGGTGTTGGTGTTGGTGTTGGTGTTGGTGTTGGTGTTGGTGTTGGTGTTGGTGTTGGTGTTGGTGTTGGTGTTGGTGTTGGTGTTGGTGTTGGTGTTGGTGTTGGTGTTGGTGTTGGTGTTGGTGTTGGTGTTGGTGTTGGTGTTGGTGTTGGTGTTGGTGTTGGTGTTGGTGTTGGTGTTGGTGTTGGTGTTGGTGTTGGTGTTGGTGTTGGTGTTGGTGTTGGTGTTGGTGTTGGTGTTGGTGTTGGTGTTGGTGTTGAAAGGCTTTGCCATTTCCAGCTTAGAAATACAAGCTAAAACTTTATAAAAAATCCCTTGAAACTAAATTTCACTAAGACTTTTGACCAATCCATCGTGCAGGTTTAGACGGTCTTGACGTTACGGAGCTCGGCATTCCAACCATGGAGGAGTTTGTGGCCCAGTATTGCAGACAGAGAGGAATTCCCCCGGTCCAGAACCTAGACTTCTACATGGCGTTCTCCTTCTTCCGAGTAGCTGCCATCTTGCAGGGTGTCTACAAACGCTCCCTACAGGGTATAAGCCGTGTCCGAATTACTTGGCTACTGCTTGAAATGACACACAAGTCTATGTGATGTGGCTGCAGCCGCTACCATAGACATGTGTGTAATTTCAAGCCGCAGCTATTCGGATACGGCCTAAGACAGAGTTAGATGACTCATGACTCAAACTCAACTTGGACTTGAGTCATTTTTGTGGTGACTGAGACGTGGAATCGAGTCACAAATAACACTGACTCGGACTGAATTGAACTCATCAACTCAATCAGCATAATCATCCAAATAGAAACCAAACAAATTACTTGTATTTCCTCTGTTGAAAGATTGAGGCTTTATGACTCAAGTACAGGTCTTAAGTTCTGCACCAAAGTTGTCCATGGTTACGTCAACCTTCAAGTCTTGAATTTTGCTGAACCAGTCGTCGGTTCGTTTCAACTGCAGGACAAGCAAGCTCCAAAGACGCCCAGGCGGTCGGACTCCTCGCTGAGCAGATGGCCAACACAGGCTGGACCTTCACTGGCTCACCCTCCTCATCCACCAGAGGAACACCCCCAAAGAGTAATGGGCCAGCCCCATCAAAGAGGGGCTATTGTACATGGACGTCACACAGGCGGGGCTATTCCACTCAGGCACCAGGTGGGTTGGGTAGTTTGGGAGGGGGGGGGGGAGTAAGAGTTGAGATCTAATGGCTGATTTGTATTGCAAGTAGGCCTAGTGGTGTAAATCTGTGTCCCAAGGTGGATGGTGTTATCTGTCATTTTAAAACCACACCCACACTTGACACGCTATTGCTTGTGGGGTACCTCTATTGTTCGACTCTATTTCCCTTCTTTTGTTCTCCTTTGTCCCCTTAGAAATATTAAAATACATAGCGTTACGGCTGTGGGGTACTTCGATTTCTAAAGACCCAATTGTGGGGTACCATTGTCCCTATTGTTGCCCTTTGTTCCCGGTACCCCGTAAGTGCCGATGTGTATTAAAGCGCACCCAAATTTGCAAACAAAAGTTTACCCAGGAAAGTTTGCAGCCATTTTTGGCGGAGAACTATAGCTATCTAAAAGAAAGAAAAAAAAACAGCCCAGCCCAGTGGCCACCTCAAAAAATGAGCGAACAAAAGATATACAGAATAACCGCTTATTCTTTATGAAATTATTTTTTTACATTTTCCTCTTCTGGTTATATATTATTGTTACACTTCTTTTTCGTCCGATTTCAGGCATGCTTGCCATATCAGTATCCGCGCTGTCTGGGCATGCCCAGTCGATGCACGGCGAAGTTAACGAGATGGTAACAAAGTATGTGTATCCGGTGGAGCGGGAGCTGATTGCGCATCAATCGTCGTCCGACAGGTGGAAGCCACACCCTATTATAGAACAGCTCAAGGTAGGACACGCCCATTTATTGTTTTCTTCTTTTCTCCCGATTTCCAATAATGATCAAGAAATATTGTGTAGATATCCACCAATCATGGTGTTCGGGGCGCTGCATTATTACCCCTGCTCATCAGGCCTATCAATCATTCCGGAAACCTCAGCACCCTGGGGAGTATACAGCCACGGCTGCAAGTTAAGCGCACATGGGTATAATCAAACACATAACCATCACTGCCCTCACAGGTACCCATTTACTCCTGGGTGGAGAGAAGCAACTTGTGACAAAGTGTCTTGCTCAAGGACACAAGCACCATGACCCCTGCTGAACTCGAACCCACAATCTATAGTATCACCAAGCTTGATCTTGAGTCCAGTACCATGCAGCCACAGTGCTCCACCTGTCTTGTTATTATCAGTTAGCATTTATTTTTTTAAATTTCTTTCGCTCCAGGACAAAGCCAAATCGGAGGGTTTATGGAATTTGTTTTTGCCCCTCGAGGCCGACCCCCATGCCGAATATGGAGCAGGCCTAACCAACATGGAGTATGCACACATGTGTGAACTAATGGGGAAGTCTGTATTTGCTCCGGAGGTAGGTAGAAATATTTCTTCATTAAATTTAAGTCGTCTGCTCACTGGAAATGTTCCCTTGGTTTCTTTTTGTTTCAAGTCAGTATAGTCGCTGCATTTGCAGGTTTTTTTTTATGACAAATGTTTAATAACATTAATATTTTTTTTAAAATTGAAATCATCCAATACAAGGCTAAAAGGTACTCTAGGTATAAAAAAGGGTTACGATCAGAGGTGGTAGGGTTGGTGACATTTAGAATTGCCAACCCTACCACCCTTACAGTTTTCCTCGACCCAGGTCTAAATAGAGGATAATTCTTAAACAGATTCCAGAGAAATTATTCAAATTTTCAGACCTATAGACCCAGGTGGGGGTACTTTTCACCATCTGTGAGACCTACTCACAATCCCCCCTTTAAACTTGAACACATTGTGATATTTATGGAAAATTCAGATTCTTTTTTTTTTTTTTTGGAACAATTTAATGGGAGAAAAAATGCTGGAAGATAAATTTTGTTTTTTGTTTTAACTTTTTACACATCCGCTGTAGTTTTGTTGATTGAATAAGGAGCTTTATTAAGCTCTTCTGGCCAACTGTTATTAATGGGGTGCTGGTATGCCAAGAAGGGCGTGTGCAGCCAAGCTTAGCTCAAACAATAGGCTGGAGTATGTACAGGAATGTGCTTATAGATGACAACCAGCCAGGTGGTCTTTTTCAAACCGCGGCCATGGCTGTTGTCCGTATACAAAAGGTTAAAAAGATATTTGAGGTTTTGTTTTTTCTTGACCGAGCTTTTCTGAGACCCAAATCTCAATTCTCAAGGAAACTTAAAATCTTCTCGATCTGTGCAGATCTTCAACTGTTCGGCTCCGGACACTGGTAACATGGAGGTCCTCGTCAAATACGGGAAGCAGAAACAGAAAGACGATTGGTTGAAGCCGCTGCTAGCTGGAACCATCAGGTCCTGCTTCGCCATGACGGAACCCGAGGTATTGAAGGGTGTACTGGGAAGTAGGCGATATTGTTAGGCTTCTTTTTGGTGTAAGTTTTGTGTCTCGGATAGATCAGCAACCTTTTTGAGAGGAGGGGGTAAGGGGGGGGGGGGGGGTTCACAGGAAAAATATTGTTGGGTCTGTTCCCCCAGCAAAAATTCCCGGATCAGCCCCTGCAATGAACTTTGTGTGCTCAGTTCTTTAAACCCTTTGTGTCCGGCTGTTATTGATGGGGGCTGGTATGCCAAGAACGGGCTGTGCAGGCAAGCGTAAATGCAAACAATAGGCACCGCACTGAATAGAGTGGTCCTATTCATTGTGCTTGAAGCCCCTCTTTCGTGTGAATGAAAGCTTTGTTTGAAAAAGCTCCATCGATTCATTACACTCCCATTCCAGAACAATTCAAGATAGCTATTCCGGAGGTCGCAAATGCCACTCCTGCCAGTAGTCTTTGTTCACTTTGAAAATTCAGAGAAAAAAATAGTTTGTATACTCCTATTTCCAATTTAACGGAAGTCCGTTTAGAGATAAAGGCCTTTAAACACAAAAAATTGCAAAGAAATAAGATAGAAGTAATTTGTATCAACTTTTTGGTTTCATCTTTATTCATCAATATTAATGTTTCTAAAAATAAATTATGAAAATATAGATATATAATAAAAGCCAACAAAAAAAACACACAAAAAATCACTTATGTGAAGATTTTTTCGTCCGCTTCACATAGAACAGCCTTGTGTGCGACATAATACCATTTTTTGTAGAGCGGGTCCCATATGAGAAGAGTGGTCTATGCAAGTGCATGCTTTCTGTCCACAAACAAATGCGCCATTTGACATTGGCAAGCGCCGTAACTTTTCTATTAAAATAGCATCAGAGTCGTATCTGTACGTGCATATGTATTTTTTTGAATATTCGAACCGGCAAAAATATTCGGTTGATGATCTCATATTCGAATATTTGCTATCTTCGGGACAGCCCTAAGTTGTTCCTTTGTTTCTCATCCCAGGTTGCATCGTCCGACGCCACCAACATCCAGTCCACCATAAGGAGAGACGGCGACCACTTCGTCCTCTCCGGCCGGAAATGGTGGATCTCCGGGGCCATGGATCCCCGCTGTCGCGTCTGCATCTTCATGGGTAAGACGGACCCCACAGCGGACACCCACAGACAGCAGAGTATGATTCTCGTCCCCATGGACGCCCCAGGGTTGAAGGTCGTCCGGCCCCTCTCCGTCTTTGGCTATGAGGACCCGCCATCCGGCCACGCTGAGCTGTTGTTCGACGATGTGCGAGTGCCAGCGGAGAATGTGTTACTCGGGGAGGGGAGAGGATTTGAAATCGCACAGGTGAGTGAGTTATCGAAGGATTTAAGGGGTGGGGCTAAGATGGAAAGAAGAGGAGGTGGAATTATTCCATTGCTGTATGGGGGTATTTGGTGTAGTAGTTCTCAATGACCTTGAGCCTCAATAGTTATCATTTTGGGTTTGTGTGGACAACTTTTTCAAGTGTCACATATGTTGCACAAATTATGCAATAATATGTGGTGTAAGGGGCAGTGATGTAGTCGAGGCCATCACAAGACTAGCACAAGACCCTGCAAGACCAGCACAAGACCCTGGAAGACCAGCACAAGACCCTGCAAGACCAGCACAAGACCAGCACAAGACCCTGGAAGACCAGCACAAGACCCTGCAAGACCCTGGAAGACCAGCACAAGACCCTGGAAGACCAGCACAAGACCCTGGAAGACCAGCACAAGACCCTGCAAGACCAGCACAAGACCCTGCAAGACCTTCAGTCTTAATTCAACTCTCAAGCTATTCAAATGAACTGTAATAAAAGCATTCCTTTGTCTTGGTTTATGCCTGTTACTTGTGCCTGTAACAAGCTGGTCTTGTGCATGGTCTTGTGCATGGTCTTGTGCATGGTCTTGTGCATGGTCTTGTGCATGGTCTTGTGCATGGTCTTGTGCATGGTCTTGTGCATGGTCTTGTGCATGGTCTTGTGCATGGTCTTGTGCATGGTCTTGTGCATGGTCTTGTGCATGGTCTTGTGCCGGTCTCGACTACATACTACATCACTGGTAATGGGGGTTACGCAATGTTGCAAGGTTTCGTGTAATTGGCTGCAGCACCACCAGGGAGAACAGTTCATTGATAACTGATGGGGGCTTCCCTGGTAAGAGCAGTAACAAAATAAATAAATGTGGTAATGTACATTTTATGTCCTTCTCGACATTGCATTCAAAGCACCGTGCTTGTTCCTTTCGGAGAATCTGTGGAAAAAAATATCTCAAGTGTACTTGAGCTGGACTGGAACCCTGACTTCCTGTTGACTGGAGCAGATATATCTGAATGACTCGACCCCCAAGCTAGCTGTTTCAAATCCATTAAATAGTGGGTACCGCACAGTAGTATGCAGGCATGTTAATTGGCATTTTAGCCAGCCCCATTGAGCGGCCATTTCACGGAGACAAATTTGGCCAGCACAATGGTTTATGACCATGCGTTTGTAGTGATGGACAGCAATTGCCTAGGGACATTTCAAATAGCTCCCGCCCACACGTGTTGCCGACGAGAACATTTTAGCTATCTACTTTGCGTTGTTTGATTCTGATTAAATGCAGTGATACGTTTCATCCAATTATTATTTAAAGAATAGTTAATTCAGAAAGTAGTAATGATCTTCCCCACCTGCCCACTGAAAATCAGCTGTGACATTTGGTTTGCAGTTGTCGGCAAATACAAGCATGTAGTCGTAATTTTGCACCAGGGTTTCTGAATGCCGAATTTTGTCATTGCTCCGTCGGTATAAGTTTGAAACGTCAGGGCTGGTGGTGGTCATTTTCAACATAAAAATGTCTCTCAGAAAAGGCATGGTGCAGTGTCACGCTTCCGTCAGTCCAGAGGGATTCAACTGAAAGTTTGATCTCAATTGTAAAATTCTGATCTGGAATTATAAAGACACTGCATTGCAAGCATTGTGGTCATTTTCAGGAACTGCTTCTAATTGTTAACAAATAAAACTTCATAAAACATGGGATCTGGCATAACATCCGGCGAGTGTAGTGTGAACGATACTGTTTACATCAGCAATGAGACAGTTTCGGAGTACATCTATAATCCGACGGACACCGTCTTTATTACTATCGTCATACCAGCTTTTTGGAGCTTCGGAGCCATCATGAACTTGGCTTTCTTGTTCGTCTTGTTCCGGCTGCCAAAGATGAGATCAAAAAGCTACACCCTGTTGGCCAACTTGGCGCTCGCCGATCTTTGGCAGATGAGCTTCTACTCTGCAATCTATGTTTGGATGTATGTGGCCTCGCCGGTGGCGTTTTCCCGACCGTTTCTGAATTCGGCAGGGTGCGTCAGCTTTTACGGGGCAATGAACACTGGCTACTTTGCATCCATTGCGCTGATTACCATGGTGACGCTTGAGAGGTACATCGCTCTGTGCCATCCCATTAAGCACCTTGCCATCAGTTCTCGGCAACAAACCTACAAAATTGTCACAATCTGCTGGCTAGTCGGATTGGTATTTTCTGCAGCAATAGTGCCTGGTGCAGCTATTCTCAACGTGCAATGTCTTCACTGGCCGGACAATGACACATTTCATGGGTTTCCATCAGCCAGGGCATCATGTAATCCAGTAGGTTCATGGGTGGGATACTACGCAGAGCCATTGGTAACAATCCCTTGGCTGATTGTTGTGATTGTAAACATTTACATGTTTATCAAAATGGTACGCGCATTGAACAAACGCAGAGCCGTACATAAGCAGGTTGGCACAGCAGCACTCTTGAGGGCGCTCCAGATCAGAAACCAATTCACGATCATGCTGGTTGTCAACGGTGCCGTGTTCTTCATATGCCAGAGCCCAATACGCTTCGTCAATATCTCAAACTGGGTCTGTTTTGTCGCAAACATCCGTGTGAATCCCGTCGTTGCTATATCTGGAAATAATTCTGTGTGGATCGTCCTGGTTCCACAACTCACTAACTGCCTCATTAATCCGTTGATCTACGGCGTCATGAACGCAAACTACCGAGCTGCGTTCTGCCAAGCCTTCAGGTGCAGACGTCGACCAAGAAAGGCTCCTCGCATCCCTCCTACATTTGCGCTGATCATCACGGACAAAAATACCCAGGCAGAAAACAACCAACGGGAGAAACAAGTGGACGATCGGCGGGAAGAGCAAATTGAATTAAAGTAGATCAAGTGATTGTTGCCTTGTGTTGAGAGTTCAATGCTTTTTTTTTCTTTTTCTTTTTAATGGAAGTCTCCCAATACAAGGCAAAAAGCCACTCTAGGTATTAAAGGGCTACAACAGAGGTGGTGGGGTTGGCCACATTTTAGGTTGCCAGCCCTAACACCTTTACAGTTTTCCTGGGTCCAGATCTAAAAGGAGGATAAATCTGTAATAGATACAACAGAAATTATTCAAATTTTTCGATCTATAGACCCAGGCAGGGTAACTGTCACCGTTTATGAGACCAGGGCCCAATTTCACGGCGTTGCTTACCGTTAAACAAATTTGTGTGCTAACCATAGCAGAAAAATTTGTTTAAGCGTAAGCGTATTTCACGGCGAACTTTTCACGGATGCTATGCTTAGCACAAAAATACATGCACGCGCATCCGATAAATGCATCGTCTGCTAGCGCTATAGCGTACGTGCACGGTTTTCGTTGTCTGCAAAAATGACGGAAGCTGGGGAAGGAAAGCGAAAGTCTTCGCCCTTTTCGACATTTGGGGATCAAGCCTGCAATTTAATAAATATTATGGATCTGTAGTTGTTTTTTCAAAGAACGCTTTTCACAATTCAAATTGGTGAAATAAAATATTGAGCGTTGTTAAACACGTAAATTGCTATAATAGCTATCTTCATATTTAAAGTTATTATTTATTTGTACATATTGCATATAAATTTGAAATGTATTTTATTATTGAAAAATATAAATTCTTGAAAATGTACGGTTTATGACGTATATTAACATGTGTATTATTCAACCCTTGTTTTCTTTTTAATGAGTACCTTTGCTAACTTGAACCATTAAACAATTTAGGCCAGCTGATTTTAACCCTCTTCATAGTTTGCACCGGGTAAAGAATTTTCCCCTGGTCTGGATTGACCTATTGCCCTCTTTCAAAATGATACACTGTATATATTTATCGATTGGTTCGTTCTGCGATTTTTGCATTGAACCTCGTGTATACGTACTGGATACGCGCCGCACGTACATTGTACAGAGTAAAAACATAGTGCAGTCAATGTGAGAGTCGTCTTCACGGGAAAGCTGAAAGTCACGGCTCAAAAGTTGGACACAAACGTACAAATCCTCCCTTTCCTCGACTTAAATGAAGTTTTAAGCTCCTGCATATGTCAGCATTGGCAATGTTTGTCAGAAAAACTGTGATGTTACTGTAAAAACTTGGCCTTCCACACCCCGATCTACCCTCCCAGATATTTTTTATTTTTTATTTGCAAAGGAAAAACGTTCGTTAACACTAAACACGTTAGAAACCATCTTTAATCAAAAGGTCTTTCGTTTAAAACTTCTAATTACCAGCCACTCTGAAGAATCTTAATTGTTTCAGGTTCATCAACCTTTCCTCGTTTTGGGGATCGGGGAATTTAATTTGTTTTCTTTCATTGCCGAGCACTTGGATGAGTGCTTTGACCATCAATGGCCCCCCTAGCCGTGGGTGGGCTGACCCTTGGGACAGTGTCTCCCACCACTTATTGCCAGACAAACTTGCAGCAGTGGTGGTAGGGCCATGCTAAGATCCGTTGTGTGATGGATGGCATCGGAGACAATTCCAGTCAACAACAATATTTGTTTGTGGCCGAAATCGGTACCGCGCCCACACTTGCGTTTCCGAGTACATCTCGAAGGGATTTTCCCTGTCATTGCCTGTCATGGTACACTCTTGGGGAATGAGACCATCGCAAAACCATACTTTTTGTTTGTAATTCTGTATCGATACATGCACGACAAACAAGATGGCGGACTTTAGCACAAAATCAGGCCGGTTAGCGTGCCTTTTGGTGTGCTAAGCCCTTTAAGCAGAAAACGTCTGCTTACGTAATAATTACGGTCGCCGTGAAATGAAAAATTTGCTAAGGGGGGGCTCGGTTAGCATAAAACGTGTGCTTAGCTTTAATAACGCCCCATGTTTGTTTTTTTCTGTCCTGTGTGTAAGTTCTAATAAATTGCTTGGACACCAAAATGCATCAAAATCTTTGTTTCTTTGACTTAAATATCCATCGTTTCCAAACTATTGGAAGCATTTTTCCTGTTTTAATTTCTGATATAATTCGGTTATTCTGGGCTAATTCCTGTAAAAAGGATTGTTGCCTGCCATTATCTGTCGATTATCTTCAATAAATATTGTAGCATGTTGCTTTAGTATTCTGTGTCTTTGTTATTCATTTGCAGATTTCAAACGTAAATTTTTAGCATGTACTTGAGTCATTTAATTTGAGTCATACTTGCCCACAGTGTGTTCCAATGAAGTTTTCCCAAAGTTTTTATTTTTTTATTTTGAAGGTTTGTTCCCCCTCATTTATATGATTACTTTCTGGGTTTTTTCCTGTTTATTCTACAAAAGGTTAACCAAACTCAAATAGCGCTCTCCTATTGTTTCCACCATGTCAAGAAACTGAAGGATAATGGCTTGATGCTTACATGTCTCCTCCCCCTCCCTTATCCCTCCCCTTAATCCCCTCCCCTTAATCCCCTCCCCTTAATCCCCTTAATCCCCTCCCCTTGTCCCCCTCCCCTTGTCCCCCTCCCCTTGTCCCCCTCCCCTTGTCCCCCTCCCCTTGTCCCCCTCCCCTTGTCCCCCTCCCCTTGTCCCCCCTTGTATCCCCTGATCCCCGCCCCTGATCCCCTCCCCTACTTTCCATTTCATCCTCTATCCCTTTGCTCCCCTTCTCGCTCCCGCCTTCCCCCTTCCCCCTGTTTCCCCCTCTTCCCTCTTTCCCCCTCTCTCCCTTTCCCCTCTCTCAATGTGTCCTTTTTATATTAAATACAAAGTTACTTTTGAGACCTGCTTTTATCAAGTCCCCATCTAGACCGCTGGTGACATTTGTCCAAAAGTCATCACCGGGGACAGCAAATAAATTGGACATTTTAGACGGAGTCACCTTTTTCTTGACAAGAAACATCCCAAATTTGATGCTTGGGTTTAGAAAACAAATCTCATTATTAAAAGCGTCTGCCCCAGAATGATAAGCAATTTGATTAAATTGGTAAGAACATCTCTTTGTATCTGATGAGATTGGGACATCAGTTATGGGAGACTCGCTCCTAATAATGTTCTATTAAATTGGCTTCTATTTAAAACTCTGCTTATATTTGAGGTTGTGGCAACAGAGAAATGTCAGATGCCTTGAATTATCGTTCATCATACTTGGGCCTGTCATTTCTTAGCATTCAAATGTTGATGGACAACGGCCATAGGTGCAGTTTGAAAAAAGACACAGACTCGGACTTGATTGCGGGTGGTCTCAAGAACATTTTGAAAAGCTAAACAGAAATGGACAAAAACTTTATTTGGAAATATTAAACCCGTGACGCTTAATATTAATGTGACCGGCTCTGCAAAAAAGGGGTATTATGTCGCAAAATCTGAAAAATGAGTTATATACATTGTTGAATTTGTCACATCCTAAGCTTTAATTTGGTGTAGGTTTAGAACTCGGACTCGCTCGCAAAATGCCCAATATTGTCTATTTGAAAATATGCCAAGAATTATTTTTAAAGATTTTTTTTTTATGTACATTGTGTAAGTCGTGCTTGTTCTGTATTATTTGTAAAGCGTGTTTTTTTATGAAATAAAAGTTAAATCAGAGTAGTGATAAAAGACCACCTGGCCAGTTGATATAGGTGCATTCCTGCGCGTACTCAATCCATTCATGTATCGACTATATTGTTCTTGAATGGGAGTGTAATGAATAGATGGGCCTTTTTCAAACAAAGCTTTCATTTACACGAAAGGTAGGGGGGGGGGGGGGGGGGGGGGGGGGGGTGGGATTCCCGAGTGCGATGAATAGGACCACTATTTTGTGTGGTGCCTATTGTTTGCATTACGCTCGGCTGCACATCCCCAATCCAGGCACACAAGCACCCCATCAATAACAGCCGGACTCAATGGTTTGGAAAGAAAGAAAGTTTAGCAATCTTCTAAACATTATAAACCAAACTTACACAGCGTCCTGGGACCATCCTTCTTCAAAGTGACTGAACAGGTAGTTGTTTGTCAAGAAAAGGACGGATGTTTATCATGAGGCTGATTTGTAGTTTTAAAATGCGAAGACTGTTTTTTCTTCAACCATATACGCTTTGTGACAGGAGTGGGGTAAACAGGGGCCATGACCCTAACAAGAAAATACCAAAAATGTTTTTACTTTTAATGAACAATAGCACACACTGTTACTGAACACACCATAAGGATTCCCTCCTGTTCTCAGGGCCAAAATCGACCCAGCTGCTGTACAGATCAAAACCTATCAAATTTCAGATTGAAACACACACAATTAAACTGTCAGAGTTGGTGTTTAGAGATTTTGATAGGCTGTGATAGTTATAAGTATAGGATATAATATAATGCACTCGGTAAGCCTTTTTTTTTTTTTTTTTTTTTTTTTTTTTTTTTTTTAAAGTCTGTGTTCAGCTTTAAGTGATTGTACTCAAAGAAAGCTACGATTTCAAGCCCATATGTTTAAAAAACGCCTCAAGCAAAATATTGCAAAAAATTACTGCGAAACTAATTTTTTCCCCCTCGTTCTGTATTATTCATTGTAGTGAACACTTTTCTTTTTTGATGTTATTTTTAAGACTTTCCACTATAAGGCACATCAATTTCATCCCTCCTCTTTTCCCAGAAAAAAAAACGCTACTCATTCCCCTTGTGACTGTATTTATAAATTTAATTTGTTGGCGGGGTTGGGCAGCTAGTGTTTCTGTAATAGTTATCCATTTGTGGTGCATAATTAATGTTGCCATGGTAACTAGAAGGCGCAATTTCTCATCAGATAAGCTCTCAAATTTATCTTCTTTTTTTTGGAAGCCGACTGATCCATGTGAAATTTATTAATTCTGTGAAAGCAACAAAGAGCCCGGACCATTATCTGATATGACTGCAAAATGATAAAATATTTAATAAGTGCGAGCCAGCGTGGAAAAGTCAAAGTTGACCATGAAGCATTTCCTCATAACATTGGATTTTCCTGTGAGTGTTAATTCTCAAGCTCCCCAGACTCTGAGGTTTAGAACTCGGACTCACTCGCAAAATGCCCAATATTGTCTATTTGAAAATATGCCAAGAATTTTGTTTAAGATTATTTTTCATGTACATTGTGTAAGTCGTGCTTGTTCTGTATTATTTGTAAAGTGTGTTTTTTTATGAAATAAAAGTTAAATCAGAGTAGTGATAAAAGCCACAAATGCATCTTACGGGAAAAATTCAAAGAAGTTTGATTTCCATAAATAACTTGGACTTGGACTCAACCTCTGTGACGTGGTCTTTGACTTGGGACACAGACTCAGACTTGATTGCAAGTGGTCTCGAGAACATTTTGAAAAGCTAAACAGAAATGGACAAAAACTTTATTTGGAAATATTAAACCCGTGACGCTTAATATTAATGTGACCGGCTCTGCAAAAAAGGGGTATTATGTCGCAAAATCTGAAAAATGAGTTATATACATTGTTGAATTTGTCACATCCTAAGCTTTAATTTGGTGTAGGTTTAACCCCTGTGGCATTTTGTGTTCTCGAGATATCTTGACATTTGTACACTCCTATTTTCCAATTTAAGGGAAGTGCGTTAGAGATAATGGCCTTGACAGACAAAGTACAAAGAAATGAGATAGAAGTAATTTTTATCAACGTTTTTTTTTCATCTTTATTCATCAATGTTTCTGAAAATAAATTATGAAAATATAGATATAACAGAAGCCAACAAACCAAAAACAAAAAGAATCACTTATGTGAAGATTTTTTCGTTCGCTTCACATAGAACGGCCCTGTGTGTGTTTTGACATTTTTTCAGAGCAGGTCACATTTGTAGAATCAAAAGTGAAAAACGTAAAAAGGATTTGCTGTGAAAGACTTGAACAGTTGATATGTACTGTAACTAGGAGGTTTAAAATTGTACAAGTTTCACGAACTTGAGAGGAAAACAATCTGAAATGATAATAATAACCTGAACCAAAAAAATAAATAAATAAAATAATAATAATAATAACCAGTATTTAAAGCACTTTTTAAAATTCAACTAAATCACAGCAGTTATAATTATTCGACCCATGCTTATTGGGCCAGAAACCTTCTCAGCTCCTTGGGGAGTATACAGCCCTAAGAGCACCAACACCGGCAACAGCACCAACAGCAGCACCTACCTACACCAACACCAATGCAACACCATATATTTGAAGAGATATTCAATTTAACTTTGCAGCGAGGAATTACCAAGCGGAATTGGATGCCATTGATTAACAACATGAAACACTCACAGTGGTTCCCATAAACTTGTTGCTTTCTACAACCTGCTGACGTTTGCTTCAAAGTATCCAGTATTAGTCAACTATTATGTTTACTTTTTGTTTTAGCAGGTCACATTTGTAGAATCAAAAGTGAAAAACGTAAAAAGGATTTGCTGTGAAAGACTTGAACAGTTGATATGTACTGTAACTAGGAGGTTTAAAATTGTACAAGTTTCACGAACTTGAGAGGAAAACAATCTGAAATGATAATAATAACCTGAACCAAAAAAATAAATAAATAAAATAATAATAATAATAACCAGTATTTAAAGCACTTTTTAAAATTCAACTAAATCACAGCAGTTATAATTATTCGACCCATGCTTATTGGGCCAGAAACCTTCTCAGCTCCTTGGGGAGTATACAGCCCCGCCTGCAAGTTAAACACACATGGGTTTAATCAAACACATAACCATCACTGCCCTCACAGGTACCCATTTACTCCTGGGTGGAGAGAAGAAACTTGTGACAAAGGACCAGCAGGGGAGCCAGGGCTCTCTCCATAGGGGCGAGTGGGGGGGGGGGGGGGGAGGGGGAAGGGGAGGGTGCTCACATTATTATGGGGGTGTGCACCACCCCCCCCCCCCCCCCCCCCCCCCCCCCCCCCCTTGGCTACACCGCTGTCATAGACACAAGCACCATGACCCCTGCTAGTCTCGAACCCACAATAGTATTATCAAGATCTTGAGTCCGGTACACTAAAACACAAGGCCACGGCACTCCAAGAAAATGGAAAATGAAAAGAAAGTTTAAAATAACGGTTTTAATTCAAACTGTAGTTCAGTTATTGCAAAGTTGAAAAACTTATCATTGTTTAGAACTTAAAAACCAAAAATGTTCAGATATTGCAAGTCGCGCCATGATTGCATTATCGTAATTGCATGTGTGCAGTTTTCAAGTGTAATGTTCATATTTTCACTGTAGTGTTGTATGTGCACTGTATATATCTCCGAGGACAAGAGGAGAAAGGAAATACAGAGAAACCTTTCAGTCCTCGCACGTCAAGTCTTTTGTTGAAATCGGTCCTCGCACGTTATATTAAAGGAACAATAGGAAACACAAAGTATTGATGTCCTCGCACATATTGGGGAAGTACGACTACATGCGAATATAAATATATTATGAACCTTCCCCCTCCCCTGGTTTTCCCAGCAGATCAGTCCGACATCAAATAGCTGGCAGAAATGATAAAAGCAGCAGACCGTATCATCATGATGGCATTTTCCAAAATGAAGTGAACTAGCTGAACTTGATTGAAGTACACGTGATATAATGCTTTAAAACGGTACGATACATCCTTTCTGACCAGTTCAACTCGATCAAACATTAAAGAGCCAATAGTCGATCGTTATTCAAATGGCCAAAAATGTGTCTCGCGAGTCTCAGGTTACTGTTACCAAGTAATCGTTGGGATCATTTTTCAAGGACATGTCATGTATCAGTTGGTGTATGTATTTGACATCCTAGCTATCACTATATTGTACCACCATGGGATCAGATCTGTCGTCGGTTGAGTGCGCTGCAAATGCCACGGAGGAGACGATCCTTTTCTTGTTTTATTCCGACACGGACATCACCGTTCTGACTGTTGTCGTACCAGTTATCTTGTGCTTCGGAGTAAGTGCAAACTTAGCTTTTCTCTTTGTCCTGTGCCGCGGCCAAAAGATAAGATCCAATGCAGATGTGTACCTGGCTCACCTATCACTAGCCGATCTACTCTTCCTGAGTTTGTATGCTTCGATCTTAATTTGGACGTACCAGGCTTCGCCCGTGGTGCTCACCTTCCCGTTTGTTAATTCAGCCAGTTGTGTCAGTTTTTATATGGTGCTTTATACTGGATATTACGGATCCGTCGGACTAGTTACAATGGTAACGTATGAGCGATACCTGGCCCTGTGCCATCCTATGAAACACTTGCGAAGACGCAGTCGAAGGCGAACCTACAAAGATGTTGGACTTTGCTGGCTGATGGGACTGGTGTTCTCTGCTGTAACGGTGCCTGGTACAGCTTCTCTCTTCAAGGTGTGTATGCAGTGGCCGGACCAAGACAATTATCGTGAATTCCCATCAGCATTGGTGTACTGCAGTCCTGTAAAACCAAAAGTAATGTACTATAATATGCTTTTAATAAGCATTCCCTGGTTAATAGCTATGGTTACAAACTTGTACATGTATATCAAGCTCATCTGTGCATTGCTCAAGAACCCAAGGACTGATAACAGGGCTGCGAGATATCTGAGGGCACAACAAAGAAAGAAACAAGTGGCAGTGATGATCATCGTCAATGGTGTTGTTTTCTTTGTGTGTCAGGCGCCATACCATACCCTCGTTCTTGTTGAATGGATCTGTATGCTAGCAGAAATTCCTGGTCCTCGTGCCGGGGCACTGCTGAGTGACATGAATTGGATTACCAATATTCCACAGTTTATCAACACCATTATCAATCCTTTCATCTATGGTGCATTGAATGCACAATATCGTGCTGCATTTGTGGATGCTTTCCGGTGTGAGCACAGATCCAGAAATCAATCTGACATGCATATGCACCCTCTTCGAGCACCTGCTGTAGCGAACCAAGGGAATTTTGCTGAACTGGAAGACAACAGCAACATGAACAACACCAGTGGACAGCGACAACAGCAGACCAACAACAGCAGGACTATCAGCGGAACCAACAACACCGACAGCAAAACGAACAGCAACAGCAACACCACAGCAACAGCAACAACACCAATGTCAACATCAACAGCAACAACTCCTGCAGTGGCAGCAACAGCACCTACAGCAACAGCAACACTAAAAGCAAAAATGCCAACAACAGCAACAACAGCACCTACAGCAACAGCAACATTAACAGCTAAAACACCAACAATGGCACCTTTTAGCAACACCAACAGCACCTTTGGCAACAGCACCTACAGCAACACTAAGAGCACCAACACCGGCAACAGCACCAACAGCAGCACCTACCTACACCAACACCAATGCAACACCATATATTTGAAGAGATATTCAATTTAACTTTGCAGCGAGGAATTACCAAGCGGAATTGGATGCCATTGATTAACAACATGAAACACTCACAGTGGTTCCCATAAACTTGTTGCTTTCTACAACCTGCTGACGTTTGCTTCAAAGTATCCAGTATTAGTCAACTATTATGTTTACTTTTTGTTTTACTGGGAATGATTCAACAAGCAATATTTCCCCCAGATTTCTGCATGTTATAGAAAACCAATGTGCTTTTTGAGAGTTGGTCGTAAACTCCGTACTTTAAAGTCATCTGTTTTCAAGTTTAAAGGGAAATAATTTAGTAGACATTTTGCGGTTGGGTTTTTGCAAGTTTTGGATTATTCGCTCTTCAGCTTTCTGTTTTTTGATATTACAAATTTCCCTGTATGTAAACTTTAAAATGTCAAGTTATGGAATGTTAATTCAGATGCTTTTTTCTCGGGTTAAAATTTTTTAGAATTGTTTCCGTGTTTTTAAAACCTGAATGAAAGATTCCATACTTGTATTTTTAAGTTTATTGTAGATAATTCTAATCCAGTTCATATATATACATGTATATATATGTCTTACGCTAGGTCCGGCGTAAAGGCGAAATCCCATAGATTTTTGCACAAACGTCTCTTTACTGTAACCCAACCCAAACTTTACCTGTTGCGACCAAACAAGTCGAATCATTCTATTTGGACCCCAAAGAACAAAATAGAAACATTTCCGACAGTAAAATTCTCGCTAGAAAAGGTAGTTGTGACTTTAAGGCTTTCCACATTTTTATGTGAGTGAGTGCTCATTCAGATGTGACTTTCAAGGTTGCAAGTGAGTGCTAGTCACGTTGGCGCGCCGCGCTGTTCAAAGTGAAAGGTAAGTGCGTCATTATATAAGTGGGTCATTTTAGCTGCCTGGACGATACATGTACATGGAGACTAACTGGCCTGCAGATAACACTAGTCCATAAATGTTGACAATTTTGTGGTTCGGAGATTAAATGTGTTTCCCTTTATGGATTTCGGGATAAAAACGAATATGACCATAAAAACTATCAATTGGCTACATCCAGTTGTCAAGAAATTGTAAGGATCACATTGTACGTATATGTATACAATGAGTAACATAACATGTATAATGCAGCCACATGATTAAACCAGACACTAAAACAAAAAGAGCGACCCATGAGAAATATATTGTCAATTGTATGTAGTTTTATTAAACCTATTATGCATTGCAGTTTGGTAGAAGAGCTGTTCCCGCAGTTTATTCATCCTCCTCCCTTCCCAAGTCAAATATAAAAGCTACCGACCTGATTCCATATCTTTAAAAAAAAAAGTTGAGCCAATTGACAATTTTAAGCATCATTTTCATACTCAGTGGCCCAGAATTAGTAAAGATTGACTACTTTTATTTCCGAAGCATTTTGGCTGTAGAACAGTGTAAATGCAAGAGCCATTTTAGCATTTTTCGAGTGGAATGGACCTTCATTTATTTTGTTGTTTCTTTGTAGAATTCACACTCGACTTTGAATTATTGCCAGAGTCTCCCCCGACAGATGCCCCATGGCAGTGTTAAATATTTCATCACTTTGCCAGTATCACATCAGAGAATGAGTTCTGCCTGGATCTCTGTTGTGTGTTCGTGGAATTCATTAGAGGATTTCTATGCATATATTATTAGTTATCCCACGAGCGCCGAGTGGAACACGGAATAATGTAGTGCGTCCGTGTTCCACCTACAGTATTAGCAAATAATATTTTAAATAAAAAAATTAGCTGGCCTGAGGTTTCGAACTTAAGGAAGTTCTTTCTCAAGTTCTTGCCTTTGAGAAAGAACTTGCTTAAGTTCGAAACGTCAGGCCAGCTAATTTTTGTATTTGTATATTTCAGGTCTATTCAGTCAGTCAGCAGTTTGCAACAGTTTAATTCATTTTTAAATAATATTTTAGGAAGACCAATAGAATACAGTGTAATAATTGAGGGGATTCTTTAAAAAAACAAATTTTTTAATTACAAATAATTTTCTTTCATAATTTTCTTCCTTAAGTAGGAGAAAATTAAACAAGTTAGCGAGTTCTTGTAATCCATTCCCACAACTAGGGTCGTCTGGGGCCGGGACGGATCCACCACTGCATGCGCTTGATCGGCATGGCGGAGAGGTGCCTGGAGCTGATGGTAGGCAGGGTACAAGACCGGATAGCCTTTGGCAAGCCTCTCGCCCAGCAGGGGACCATACAGGAAGCCATCGCCGAGTCCGGGATGGAGATAGAACAGGCTAGGTTGCTGACGCTCAAGGCAGCGCACATGATGGACACTGTGGGAAACAAGGTGAGGGAACATTTCATATTGTCCAGGTGCGGTAATTATTGCGGTACCGCTGTTTTGCTTTGTCGATTGTCTCATTAGAAAGCTCATAGCTTATCTAATCACTAATTAGACATTTCAAAATTCGTTTTTTTGGAGTGCCATGCCCAAACAGCATAGATAATTTTAATTTGTCTCCTTTTTGGCCCCCACACATTCTATATTTCTTAGGTTGCGGCTTCCGAGATTGCCATGATCAAGGTCGTTGCCCCGAACATGGCCCAGCGAGTCGTGGACAGGGCTATCCAGGCATTCGGAGGGGCGGGGCTTAGCGCCGACTGGCCCCTGGCCTACTTCTACGCCTGGGCGAGGATTCTGAGGCTTGCCGACGGTCCGGACGAGGTGCACCGGAGGGCCATAGCTCGGATGGAGATGAGAAAGGCCCTCAAATGATGGGACAGTCAGGTTTTTACGAAAATTAATTCAATGTCGCTTTCCAGGTTGTATCGTAAATTGGGTGTGATCCCTGGCTATACGGCATTCTGGGTTGATGACTTCTGACTAGCGCCCACCCGAACAAAGATACTGACAATTTGGGAGACCACCAACATAGGGCAAGATAGCTCAGTTGGTAGAGCGCCGGTACGGTATTCCGGAGGTCGCAGTTTCCGCTCCTGCCAGTTTCTTTGTTCACTTTGAAAATAAATTCAAGTGGACGTACCTCTTTTTGTTGGTACCTGAAGCTTGGGATTTTTTTGCCCTGATTTGGACTTGATGATCAGTAGGGGTAAAACAGGGATTTTTGTAAAGGGGGGAAGGGGGGTTCGACTGGCCTGACTCAAATCATTTGAAATTCATTAATTATTGTGCCAGAATACAGCAGAGTCCAGACTTGGAATCTTATTTATTTCTAGTACTGAAACCGAGGATTCTTCAAAAGTGTCGCAAGCCTGAAGAAACCTGTGAAAAGATGAAATGTTCAGTTTTAGAGTAGAGAGGAAAGCCCAATCCACATGTTGGCCCTGGTGGGATTCGAACCCGGGTCACAACGGGAAGTACCAGTAGGTGAACCTGACTTCCCTCTCTCCAACAAAGGGGAAAAATTACATCTGGGGGAAAGAGGGGTTTTTGATTCTTTCTTTTTTTCTGGAGAGTTTTAAATCAAACTTTCAAGTTTCTAGTATATTTTTGTAAATCATTTTTTTTTCCAGAGATTTAAATAAATGAAATATTTTCAAATAAATGACTGAAGCATGTAATTTCCAATGCTATGAATTATGAATGCAATTTTTATTCCTAACCTGATAAAGTATATCTAGACTAGCCATTAAGTACTGCACAAATTAAAATAATTAAAGAGATGTCTGGCCATTCTGTTTTTAAGGGGACTCGGAAAGGTAGCCACAAATATTTTTCTTTCTACAAGTAGACATTTTGATGTCTGATTCTCAGAGGATAATGCAAAGTAGTTGGTCGATGCACAGAAAAAACACTGAACCATAAAACAAATTTTTAGAGCTATTACAACATTTGTTTTGAAAGCATCTAATGCTGCAGCCAGTCGGCAAAATTATTCATGATTTCCAAGTAAAGCTTCTGTTTGAAGAGTTTAAATGACAATTATTAATTTGTATTTAATTTAACCTAGTCAGTTTCCCTTGTGGTTTGTTTGACGAATTATGTTAGTCGTATCCTCATTGAGTGATCCCCACAATGTCGCTTCCCAGGTTGTATAGTAAAATTGGGTGTGATCCCTGGCTATACAGCATTCTGGGTTTATGACTTCTGACTAGCGCCCACCCGAACAAAGATACTGACAATTTGGGAGACCGCTCAGTTGGTAGTGTAGGTTCGAACCCCGCTTCATTCATTTGTGGCAAGAGATTGAAAGACAGTTTGGATATTATTCTGCTATTGATGAATTCACAAGTTTGCATTTCTTTTGGTGGGGGCTTGGAACAAAAGTGGGGCTACCCTTCCTCAGCAAACAACTTTCATGTTGTTACTACATGTATGTAGGTGGGTAAGTTTTTACATAAGAATCTATTGTCCGTTGACACAGCTTGCCAAGTGCACAGTAATAGCATTTAATGTACTTTTACCTGTGAAATAAGTGTATGTCCAACAAATATAAAGTACCCCCCCCCACCCAAGTTTTAATATAATCTATTAAAGTAATGTGCTATTAATATTAAAAAATTAGCTGGCCTGACAGTACAAGAAACAAACATGTAGGGAACACACACATACATGAGGGATTCAAAGGGAGGGGAAAGGACAGCCAGGAAGAAAGGAACAAAGAAGTGTGGTGTAGGGGAGGGATTAAGATGAAGGATGAAGCTGGGGAAAGGGGACAAAGGAGTGTGGTGAAAAGGGGGGGGGGGGGGGGTAAATAGAAGGTGGTAGGGCAAGAGAAGGAACAAAGGGAAGTGACACCCACCCCCTCATGTGTTCCCTACATGTTTGTTTCTTGTACTATCTGTCATTTGCCTTTGAGAAAGAACTTGCTTAAGTTTGAAACGTCAGGCCAGCTAATTTGTATATTTCAGGTCCATTCAGTCAGTAACAGTTTAATTCATGTTCATGCTATTATTATTATATACTATTGATAACAGTTTGCACAAACTTTCATCTGCAAGAGATAGGAATACAACTGCTGGTATTTACATAGAGTAAAATAATACGTTCCAAAAAATCAAAACAAAATTGTCTATATACATGTAAGAGAATATAAAAAAAAGCAATGATTATAAAGGCTCTGCTATATTATATATTGCTTAAGTTGCAAGCGGTATTTGCATGAATCTGCATGGCATTAACATCACACCTTATGTTCCAGCCTGATTCATACCATTGCTAATGTAGTTAAGGACACAAAATGCAGGTACGTTTAGCCATAAACAGCATTTGGTTTAAGAAATGGAGAAAAAAAATCCAGCTAATCAAGTGACTATGCATAAGTTCTTTCAATTCGCCTAATGACGATAAGTGTGCAGGTATTTTTACCTTGAAAAAAATTAACGCTGGTGTCATGGAATATCCGATTTCTAACACATTGTAATTTGCCAACATATGAAAGTGATTCCACACGTGCGTAAAAATTTAATGCGTTTCAAATTCGTACCGGTCTTATAAATTGTGCAGTTTTCGTAGTGATTTGATTACATCTAAAGTAATTTTGTGACGCTTGTTATCCCCGAAAAAGGTATTACTTGACAAATGTAGGCACTTGGGATTGAACTATGTCTTGCGGTGAGCTTGACGTGTTGAATGAAGGGCTGATGGACGACTCAAGTTGCGGGGACGGCGTCCGGATTGTCTGTGTCAAAAGAAAATAATAATCAAAAGTGGAATTTAAAGGATGTGGGGTATGGTTCGCCCCGAAGCTAGAAAAAGAAAGAATCAAAGATACAAGAGGTAGGAATTAAGATTCATCTTGAAGATTGTACGATGAAAGGAAACGTGCACTGGGCAAAGAATTCCATAGAAATACAGAACGAGGGAAAAAGCTATCGGCATAGCTGATGAATTTTCAAAATTCCAGGATAATTATTTCGACCTATATCCAGTTTGACACGTCATGAATGTTATTGAAAGAGAGATAAAGAGGGATTTCCACACTAAAAAGCCACCAGAGCCAATCATCCAGTGGATACGCTGTTTGGCCATGAGACAAAATATAACAGACTGACCACTTTCTCTTTTTTAGGGCAACCGAAACTCATTTTCCAGGTTGCGGTGGGAACCCTGATCTATTTACATCCCGAAAGCCGAGTTTCACGCTCAGACACCCTAACTGGAGGAACCAAGCTGGACAAGCCGGTGGAACATTTACCATGAAAATATCTGTAGAACAGACTAAGAGTAGCAACAGATCTCCGGTGAGAGAGTGATTGTAAGGATGAGCCCTACTCTTCTCCAACCAGAGGTGATACATAAAGGAACCACTGTGCCAACCTCAACATGCACACACACACACACACAGTCGTGTACCGACCTCCAAACGCGGACGTCCCATTGTTCCTCTTTTGTTTATACTCTAACTTTTTCGGAAGGCCTCCATAGACTTTGTACACACTTCCAATCGCGGACGTATGCTGGGAATCGCGGACGATATTGTTCTCTTTTGTTCTCTGGCATTTTACGTCCGCGGTTTGAATACGCCAACGCGCCCACAGTCGTGTATCGACCTCCGAACGCGGACGTCCCATTGTTCCTCTTTTGTTTATACTCTAACTTTTTTGGAAGACCTCCCATTGGTTTTGTACACGATTTTCAATCGTGGACCTTGACACAATCGCGGACCCTATTGTCCTCTTTGTTAAAGGTCCACGGTCTGAATAGCTATACAAACGCACACACGACTCTTCACCATCCACCAAAGAGCTGTGGTGCACATTTCAATCATGCAAAAATCAAATCAAGAATCTTAACCATATAGAAATGTTTGGCACTGACAGAATAACGTTATTTAAGAACTAACCTTGAATTTCCTGCGTAGTGCCCTCGTGATGAGCGGGGTCAGTCCCGTGCCGTGACCTTCTTTTGACTTGACCCGTACTGGCGTCCCTCCTGGACTACGGACCACGCCCACTTTACGGAGGCAACCTCGGTGCTGTACCGCCTCTTCTGAAATCCTAAGGAACCAAACACCGTGAAAAGCTTGAAAGGTTCACAAAAAGAAAATAGGAAACTTGCTACAATTAGGAGCGTAAGTCCAACTCATGAGTCAAAATTTCTTATATCTGTTACTTCTTGTAACTCACCTAATGCTAACAGCAGGAGCAGGATTCGAACCTGCAACCTCCGGGATACCGTACCGGTGCTCTACCAACTGAGCTATCTTGCCCTACATATGTTGGCGGTCTCCCAAAATTGTCAGTATCTTTGTTCGGGTGGGCGCTAGTCATAAGTCATAAACCCAGAATGCCGTATAGCCAGGGATCACACCCAATTTTACGAAGCGACATTGCGGGGATCACACAATGAGGATAACAAACCACAAGGGAAACTGACTAGGTAAATACATTTATTCAAATTTACCTAGTCAGTTTCCCTTGAAGTTTGTTTCACAAATTATTCATTCAGTTTGAAAATCTGTCATGGTGATATGTCCTAAAAACACGGACAAATCAGCTTTGAGAAATATTTTTCTCGGATTACTGACAACAGATAAACTCGCGTACACATACCTGCTTCTTAGCACCATATTGTTTGCATTCTCATCGTTCATCTTGTGCACAGATCGTCTTTTCCTCAGTTTAACCGTCTTGGGCTCGTCCTTGCTCGTCTCGTACAAACCACTCGTTCCACTCTAGGATGAAAAAAAAAATACAAAGTAGGTCATTAGGTAGAGTGTCAAAGCTTTGAATGTCCCAATTTATTTAGGAACGCAGTGCAGAAAGAGCCATGATCCCAAAGTTGCTCTAAACGGAATAGGCTGTTCTCAAGTATGTGTATGAACATGGATCAGCATTTTTATATTTAAATATGGTATTCCAAAACTGTTCCTATTCCACGTATGTTTCCTCCGCCAACTTAGTTTTGCTCATTGTGCAGATCTACAGTTTACCCTTTGTGCTGTACAAGTGACGTCAGATGAGTTTCTTTTTTTAAGCAATGAGGTGCTTATTTGCGTTTGGATAGGCATAAATGGTGTTGCGTAATTGAATTGCATATTAGCCTTTTACAAGCAGTGATATTCGTTGATTTCCTCTGTTGCTGTCATAGTTTTCATGAGATTCTTTGGAAGCGGGGTTTTTACAAGAATGCGAATCCCATGGAAGTGAAGCTAACGACCAACTTGAAACCTTCCTGGTGATTATTAGTGTGCAATACTTTTTTTTGGTCAGATTCACGAGTTCAAACCCGGTGTAGGTTGTGCTTCGATTCTGTAGCAGCAATTGATTAACTGAACCAGCGATCCCGGTGATTTTCGAATAGTGCATAATTCAATAGCTTTTAATCATATCGATACCAATCACTTTAGAAATATGCCAAGAATCGATACTATCTACTTCCGACTTTACCTGACAATGTTACAAAGAAATCAATAAATATTACTTAAAAAAAAACTTTGCACGGCTGATTTTATGATGTGTGTCTTGGGAAACTTCTTGTGTACATCTGACAGAAAACCCCGAAGAGATAATTTGAATGGTTTGTATTGTCATAGCGTTTGTACAGTATTTTGGCAACACGTCTAGTAGCAGCCCGATGTAAGACTATCTCACAGACATTATTATCAATGGCCAAATTCGAAGCCGTAGCCACAACAGATCCGATCCATGCAACGGCTTATACTGTGCGACTGCAGCATACCAGCCTGTGACTAAACTAAACTGATACACTCGCAATACACGTCAACATACGTGATTCCAGTGAAACATTCTATTGTGATGTGAGATGCAAGCTAAATAAAATAGGCCGCACCAGCATGACAGGTTTAATTCTACAGTTCAAATTTTTTAATAGTTTTTTTAATAGTTACGATCAAATTAAGTGTTAATTAATTACAAACTAATAAAAGTATATTGGTCTTTGTTTTTAAGCAATCAGCGAGCTACCCTGAAAACTCAATAACAAGATCACTCATCTTTTTGAACTTATACAATTCTTTTGAAATATTTTTAAAATTCCCCCAGTTACCGAAAAAAAAATCACATCTTCGGTATCCATCCTACTCTAATATTGCACAATGAATCACAGCATATTTACAACTTGGCAAAAACTGCAATGGGCCGAGTTCTCAATTTAATTTATTTTATTAGATCATATCTCGGGAATAAAAAAATGTTCATATACATACATAAAACATGAAAAGGAATCAAATAGACGTAATAAGTTACATTAAAATATTAAACGATCAGAAACGCAGACATATTGGTTCGACTTTATATTAGCAGTGCTGAAGTACCTTTCGGTCTCTAAAAGTCTTTTTCAGTTGAATGTTCATGATGTCAGTCAACGTAACCACGGCACGTTGGCGAGATGGATCCATGGGTGGTTGCTATAGAAACAGAACAAGTACATTAAGATAAAGAAGACATCTTAACATGGATTACAAATAGGGTCACTGTGGGACGGATCTCGTTTGAGAAAGTGGGGCGGGGGGGGGGAGTAAACTCAAATTTTAAAAGGAAGGGTGTATACCACAAGGCATTGTGGTTTCAGAAATACACCAACAGTTACAGTGGAATGTTAACAATCACGCACGGTAACTTTTGACAATAGTTAGTCCAATGTGAACGCGGCTTTAGACAAATTGGGGCATCATAGCTCCATGTATTAAAAGTAATGGTGCCAAGGCGCTACCAGTCCTGAACCCATCAAAATTCAACACAACTTGGGGTAGTTAGGGTTAAGGTAAAGAATGCAGCGCCACAATCAATACTACATCTGGACAATATGAAATGCTCCCTAATAACTGACTGGAATTTCGTAGCAACATAAACACTGCGGTTCTCATTGAAACTTAGTCTGAAAAGAAAGTAACGCGAGTCACACTGGGTGACTTGTGAGAGAATGAGAGAACAAACCTTGGGTTCTTCACAAGAAACCTTCTTCAGTTTGACGTTCATGATATCAGACAAAGTGACCATCGGTCGTAGTTGGCTGCTGCTGGCTTTACTTGGTGACTGTTGTGAATGCAAAAAAAAGGGCAATTTTTGTTTCAAGAAACAAAGCTCTTAGAATATTCAATTTATCCTACCTCCTGAACATTTTAGGGACTTGTATTTTTGCTCTACTTTTGGCACCCGATGTTAGGGCCATTGCTACAAGCCTCTACATTTGCAAATGGCCCTCACTCAAAGAAAAATTACTGACAATTTGGGAGACCACCAACATAGGGCAAGATAGCTCAGTTGGTAGAGCGCCGGTACGGTATTCCGGAGGTCACAGGTTCAAATCCCGCTCCTGGTAGTTTTCTTTGTTCACTTTGAAAAATTATTTTATTATTATTGGAATTTGAGAAGTTTTAAACTGAAATAAACCAAACTTGAATCTTAAAAACTTGATCAGCTTTCAAAAGTGATTGACAAAATTGAGTATAAGAAGATGGAATGTTTGCGTCGGGGGATGATGTAAATTAGAACAGAGATATTTTCTCTTTTGCCCTGTCCCGACGTAATATATGAAGCACTGTATACTCGGTGCTTTCCGAGAGCCTGTGTGAAAAAAATTCACAGGATTCCTCGGGCGGGATTCGAACCCACGACTTCCTGCTTACTAGTGCAGACGTCTTAACCACTTTTGAGTAAAAAAAACCACCAAATGTACACAATGTAATGAGCAATCGACAAAGAGGTACATTTAAAGTTGGGATTCATTTTTTGAGGTAACTACCTTTGCTGCGTTCTTTTTCTTAAAGACCAACGCCTTCCTTGGCAGTGAGATTGGGGGTAGGGGTGGGGGTGGAGGGGGAGGGGGAGGGGGTGGGGGTGGTGGGGGGAGGGGCGGGACTGCAGCAGGCATGGTCAGGGGAGTGTTTCCCACAAACTGCAGCCCTCCGTTGACAGCAAGTTGTCTTCTTGGTTGTAGCATTTGATGTTCGCTTGCTGCTGCAGTCGCAAGGTTCAGACACTGGCATTTGCAGACTAGAAGTGACTTGTCATTTTCGACCTGGTGGTAAAACAGTGAGGAAAATTTGTTTAGCCTGTCGGATACCAAGCTGGTATCAACGCCAAATTTGGCTCAATTCCCATCCCGAGCGAATCTCACCTTGAGCGTCTGTGCTTGGAGTTGTTCTATTTGGTGTCGAAGGAAGACGAGTTGGTCCCTTGTCTCTTGGAGTTCGCGCTGATACACTCGTGATGGGAAGACCGTGTCCTTCACCCAGTCAAGACTCTAGTTATGAAGAAATTTAGTCAATGATAAGAACATGCAGAGTCGAGTAGAGCAAAAATGATGGATAGCACGTGGAATGGGAAAGCTTAGGGCAGAGCAAAGAGCAAAAATGGGCATTGAACAGAACAGAGTAATGCAGATCAAAGCAGCAAATAAACTACATGAGCAGAAGAGACGAGACCAGTGGAGAACAAACTAAATACAGATTACAGCTGAGAACAGACTACAATGTAGTTGAGTGGAACAGAACAGACCAGACAAGAGCAGAGCAAGCAGACTGCATGTAGATCACAGCATACAGGGTGGTTCAAAAAAGTTAACCAAAGTTTAAGGTGATTGTTCACCCACCTCCTACAATTTCAGAGAATTTGTGTTTACCTAGTGTTGATGAGTAGGGTGTTTAGAAATCATCCTGAAAAAAAATACTAGGTCTAGCTTAATTGGATCTCAAGATATGGCCCATTACAGATGGCATGTACAAAACTGGCTTGTCCACGGGAGCTTCATTGTATTGATGAAGCATGTTGAAGACAGAAACTAAAGGTAAGAAGCTCCCGTGGACAAGCCAGTTTTGTACATGCCATCTGTAATGGGCCATATCTTGAGATCCAATTAAGCTAGACCTAGCATTTGTTCACGATTATTTCTAAACACCCTACTCATCAACACGAGGTAAACACAAATTCTCTGGAATTGTAGGAGATGGGTGGACAATCACCTTAAACTTGGGTTAACTTTTTTTTTAACCACCCTGTAGAAGATCAAAATATATGAACAGAGCAGATTGGAGCTCAGCAGAACGGACCAAAGTGTCAATCTTTGTCCAAATCTCTCTTAGTTTTTGGACTATGCTTTCAAGGAGAGATTTGTTTACAAGCCAGCAGACCCCTATCGTAGACAAACCTGAGTAACTCTTGCACTACACCACGTCCAGGCACCACTCAGCCCAGGAAGCGGCAGCCACGATGTGATGTCAATATCCATGAGAGGTAGAGGCGCTGGAATATAGATACCATGCTCGCTTTCATCCATGCTGGATCTACGGTGATCACGAAAAGTGTGAAAACATTAAATATTTAACATTTTTCTGAATGAATACAAAACTATCAAACGATTTATTTCAAATTATCTGTTCGTAAACGTATGTTTTCCCTTATTCTTAAATTGATTTCTCGGTCAATAAAGAAGTTTATTGAGGCACTGGAAACAAATATTCATTTGAATTAGCCCCACGAGTGTGGCACAGATACTCAATGTATGCTTCACCACACATCCAACTGCAGGTGACGCCTGTGCATCAACATTAATTTATACGCACGAATTTCGTCCCATTTTTGCCTTTTGAATCTGTACTGTGATACTTTCATTTGTGAGATCTTTAGTCACATACTTGGACTCCATACACAACTCATGTACAGGCTTTACACGTGATTGATTGTGTGGCTGAAAGAGTTCCATATCCGGCCATCGCTTGGACCTCGTGCACAAAGTCTATGGGCCATGATAGAAAAAGTCAAAGTATTTTCAAAGAAAAAGTTGAAATTGTTTCCCTCCTAAATTCGTGTTTCTTCATAGGATTTTAAATACACCTTTTGTTAGTTTTTAAGTCATATTAAGGGAAAATAAGTGATGACTTGGTGACAAGTGAACTCATGGGATAGTGACCCGTACTCTGATGATTCATGCCGTTCTCTCAAGTCTTGCAGCTGTTCCTCGGAGTCCGAGTTTTGGTTCCTCGGGTGGTATGGATGATGGCGACGTCTCCTGCGACGCTTGGAGTAATTTGAGGGATGCCGGCGTCTGTGGTGGGTACCAGCCATATGGCAGATCCTTGGACCTTGACCAGCTTGTAGGAGTTAAAGCTTGCACTGGTGGATTAGGCTTTAATAGTGCAGTCACTCATTGACAAAAAAATTGCTGCAAAATAAAATAGAGTAAAAACATTTGTAAACAGTACAGTTATAAAGCTGGGTCGTTTTTTTATTATGGCCCCTTAAAAATATTGATGTTTGTTAAAAATAATTGGTGTTTGTGAATTGTTACTAGGGATTTTAAATGACTCATCAAATGATTTTTATATTTTATAACAGATTGATAAGAAATTAATGAGGCTCAAACTTGTGTCAAATTTTCAATAATTTTTTTTTTAGCAATGTAGCAATATGGTAACAACTTTTTAACTGAAATTGTCCTCCAAAATGACAAAAAACTTAAATCAACAGAAATCCATAACTTTGCATAGGGTTAACCTTTAGCCATTGACCCCTCATTTCATTTCTAATTGTTTACTCTTTCCAGTGAATATTTAAATTTTAAAAGAATTGAAGCAACTAGGCCTACCGGTAATACAAATACAATTTTCATTCAATCTGCCTAACAAAATTTGTAACTAAGTAGTGAAAAGTACTTTTTTTGTGGCCTATTCATAGACATGAACTTTGAAACTTACCAAGATATTCCGAATATTAAAGAAAATCTTGCTTACACCTTCTAGGACTGATCACAATTTGTCAAAAACCTCAATTTTTCTCCCTCTATGATAAGGTCTTGTTTCATCATCAAAATAATAATTCAAAACTCCCGCAGCTTTCTTTACCGTTCGGTGGCAGTCATACACCCAACTATACACACGTAATTCGAACAACATTTTGAGCAAGTCCAAGGGAACCAGACTATTAATTATTAAAGGTGATCTATCGAGCCAGAACACCCGCAAAGAATTTGGATTTGAGAGGAATTTTTTGTAACGTAAAAATCAGTATTTCGAACCAAAATAAATAGTCCCTTATATTCTTCTTCGATGTCTATCTACAAACTTTCATTAAAAAGCATTTCGTTTCCTTGATTTTGTTATTTTTCGGGCAAGAAGACAAAATCTACAAACTCAGAAAGTGCACCATTTGGTCCTTTAATGTCTGCACCTATTAGTCGGTTCCTGAATTACACCAAGAAATATCATGCACAAATAGCATGGGAGTTTGGATACCGCACCAAGGTATCCGAATGAAAACAACTCGTAAAAGTCGTATGATCGTCGTTCATGTGACTTGAGTGCCGTACCACACACTTTTAGTTGTTGGGCAACACGGAAGAAAAAAACCTTTTTGGGTGATTATTTTCCTATTAAAAAGGTAATGTTGTTGGTTTTTGTGCAGAGGCTGAGGGAATTAAGAGAAAAATGTAGCTTCCTGATGCCACTTTGTGCTTTGTTGTGTCATGTGTGTTATGACTGAGAAACATTTTTGTTAGGCCTAATGTTAATAATAATAAGTGTTTCCGGCGATTGTGTAGTGTAGGGCCCTGGAACAAAAATCGGAAAGATTTTACTTTAATACCCCCCACCAAAATGGATAAGGAACAGCAAAAGTAAACCTTGGAAAATAACCATCCCTCCTTGATAACAACTGTCAAAACATGTGGCACAACCTAATTATTTCAAGATTTAGTTTTAGCCTATGTCAGCAAAATCTGTAAAAAATGAGACAGAAATCAACATCATGAACATGTATGTGAACACTTTGAACATCTAACACAGAAAACACAAACTTTCTTCCCTTATATATTTCACGAAAATATCCCAACAAAATTCTCAAACTTAAATGTTGTGCCAAGTGTTTATACAATTCTGAACACAGATGGATAGTTTAGTTATTTTCCAAGATTTGCTTTTCCTGACTGATTTTGGTGGGGGTATTAAAGTAAAATCTTTCCCAAAAATCCACTTTTAGGTTATTGGAATTGCCAAACTAGTTAGCGACATTATATTACAAACCAACAGGTATGGGCACGGTTTTAGTTTTTGAGGAAAATTTTGGGGTAAAGAGGCGATGAGGTCATGAGGACGACAAAACGCAACGCGAAAATAAAGATGGATATCACCGCGACGCACAGTAAATACGCAAAACCGTGTTCATTTGCATAGCAACTGCCGTAAAGCACGTAAGAAAATTGCATTTTATACCGAAATAAACTGTTCAAAATTACAAAAAACGATGTCAATAGAATTAAGAGAAGTCTGCTTTAGGTTGAAAAAGTCATTTTGGAATGAGAAAAAATACCCTTGAATCTAATTTCATCAAAACTAAAGAGGGGCCCTACACTACACAATCGCCCGTTGTCCGGTATTATCGTTATCTAGGACACCTCTATTTTTTTTAGGAGTTCCGTTCAAAACTGACTTTTGCAGATGACTTTACAGTACCAAAGTGACTTTTGCCATGAAATTACAAAAATATGACTTTTGTGAGCTATTTTGAGAGTTCCATATATCCGGCCATCACTTATTTTCCCTTAATGTGACTTAAAAACTACCAAAAAGTGTAAATCTTATAAAGAAAACTCGAATTTAGGAGGGAAAAAATTTCAACTTTTTCTTTGAAAATACTTGGATTTTTTCTGTCATGGCCCATAGACTTTGTGCACGAGGTCCAACTGATGGCCGGATATGGAACTCTTTCCCTATTTTTATCAAGTCCCCTCTATGTAGTACTACTACTACTAGCCCGCTGGTGCCATTTGTCTAAAAGTCGTCGCTGCGGGCAGCAAACAAATCTGACGTCATAGGACGATTTCTTCTTTTGTGTCTAGACACAAAAGAGAAGTAATAATAATAATAATAATTAAGGCATTTATATAGCGTTCTTACACAAGTGGTATCACAACGCTTTACATCGTGGTATCTAAACTAGAACGAAGTGGACGATTGGGCTGATATGGAACGATAAGTTCAGTGAGGTAACTTATCGTTCCATATCAGCCCAATCGTCCACTTATGACGTCAGATTTGTTTGCTGCCCGCAGCGACAACTTTTAGACAAATAGCCCCAGCGGGCTATGCTGCGCTAGAGGGGACTTGATAAAAAATAGCTCTCAAAAGTCACTTTTTTTGTTATTTCATGACAGAAATAATTGACTGTTCTATTTTACAATACGCAATCTACATAAAATTACAAAATGACGCAGACTTCTCTCGGCAATCAACATCCTCTTTAATACAGATATTTTCCCTTGTATTCAAGTTTTCTTTTAGGACTTGAATTTTCAAGCTAGGAAAGAATGCTTGGTTTACACCACCAATTGTTGGTTGTTGATCATTTGGTATACAAATCATACCCGGTAATATTTTACATTTAAAAGTAGGCCTGTGTGTATTTTTACTGACAAAATTTATCAAACAATATTAATTGATGATTAAACCCTAACCCCGCCTGACGCAGCACAGTGCATCTGTGACAGCTTGACCTTGCTGCACTCTGCACACAAGTCAATGTGACAAAGTATGCAATCTGATGCTTCTGGCAGGGTTTCTAGCCAAAATACCCTGGAGGGTTAGGGTTAATAAAATTATTGCACTTAAACAAATCAGAACAAAATTGTGGTTTTAATTGTTTTGCTGTTAGTTGATGTGAAACGGTTGATAAATCTTTCATTTCTTACTACTCAAATGTCAAAAAACGTTTGTTTTAACTGTTCCAAGGCATGGATGTACATACAAGTATGTAACATTAATGTCATAACTTGTCATGACATTATTTATAGAACTGTTAATTTTTTTTTTCTCCAATATTCTATATTATATTATTTATACTATTTACATCCAATGAAATTGTGTTACAAACCTGTGTGATGTAGAACACATTGGTTATTGTGATTTAGGTGTTTGTAATCGGCATCTGCTGATGACATCATTTCACTTCCTTGTTTCACTTTGGTGAAGTGATACTGATATTTTATTGATCATACAGTTGGTGTCACTGCCAACATGCCGACCAATGAAATAGAGAAGGAGCCGTTACTGCGACCACTGGACTTGCCTGTTCATGAGGACAATATAGCGGCAGATACAAACCATGTCTTGGCCGCTATAGCCAGTCCAGAGGTTCGGGATCCTGCTGCCGATAAGCCCATCACGAGCCCTGGCTATCGAGCTTACGTATCCACGACCATTCTCTTCATGGTCAATCTCTTGAACTACATGGATCGTTACACGATAGCAGGTATTAAATCAACAACTTTTCAAGTCTCCACCGGACCACTCGGATAGTAGCATATTACATGCTGTTAATATGTTAATGATTAAGCTATTTTGATTGGTCCTAAATTGAACGTCACGTTGAATAATTCATGCTACATGCGCACGTGAAAAACATGGCATCATCGCACGATGAACATGCATTGGTTCACAAAGGTCAACGGTAAAACATTCCAGGTAAAACTGATTGGACATTCGTAAATGAATAATTCAGATTCAGCTGCGCATACCAAGAAGCGATTGGCCATTGAGAAACATACGTTATTCATGCTGGATAATTTACCCACTCACACCCCCCCCCCCCCCATTCGCTCCGGAATTCCCACGCAAAATAAAGAAAAACAAAAACAGAATCATCAAGGCTGTGCTCCCGGCTGGAGACTTGCGTGTTGGTACCGGGTGGTGCGTGTACAGCGTATGAACTATGTATGATCTTGCGTGTACATGCATTGCGGGCAGATCGTGCTTGTAACGTATATCGGCGTTCGCCGTATCTAGCTGGCCGCGCCAGGCAGGCTGGGCCGGGCGACCGTAGGCTGAGAGACAGCACGAACAGCCTTGCATTCAAGGCTACACAAGCATTGGTCCATTTTCCAAAAATCAGCCAATTGCGCGGGACTGATTCTGCACCATTTACTGATCAAACAGGATAGTTTTGCCTGGCATACATGCTAATGCACTGCATCCACCAGATTCCTACAAAACCAAATGTTGGATTTTGTCAGATTGTTTGTCATTGAAATGAAAGGTGCCATTGTCTCGATTATCATTCTCATTAATTCATGGATTGCATTTTTTTTTCGACACTTTTCCCTGAAGCTAACTTGCAGGCCATCCAGAAAACATACGGCATAGTGGACAACAACGGTGCAGCGGGCTTAGTGCAGACCGTCTTCATTGTGGGTTACATGTTGACATCACCCATATTTGGCTACCTGGGCGACCGCGTCTCCCGTAAAATCATCATGTCCGTGGGTATACTCTTCTGGTCTGCCATGACGCTTGCCGGTTCATTTGTTCCATCTAACGTGAGTCTCATTCAAATATGTTGCCGTGGAAACCTAGCTTAATAATATTTCCTGGGGCTGTCCTGTCGTTATGAGAACTATTATTCACAGATGCTAACCATCATAGATAAAATACATTTAAAAAAGTACATTTTAACAGCAATTGTGATAAATAAATTCAATAAATAAATAACATGTAAAATTATGATTCAAATAAAAGGAAACACGGCTAAGAAAAAGCACTTTGTGAAATTGTTCGTGTCGGGAATTGAGAAAACTAAACCCTATCATACAGAAAAACAACAAACGGATACCTCTGGACAAGTGATTACAGGAGAACATTTCAACACACAATGAACCGACCAGTGTTCTAGCCAGGGTGAAATTAAAGCCCAGGGGCATTTTGCTCAATGATGGACAATGCGAGCGCGGACCCCTTACAGCGAAAACTTTGGATTCTAGATGCTCTGTGGTGCAATCTGAGGCAATTCCTGGCCACTTTCCCCTGACTCTTTTGAGCAAAAGTTTTTTTAAGATTATGTAGGCAAAAGTTAGTTCATTTGAAATTGTTTAGAATATACTCTTGCTCTTAAATTGATAGCGTAGTGGTAGCGTAGGGGCAGGATTCAAGCGTAGTGCTAATTCCCGAAAGCGTAATATACAAATATTTACTGCTGCAAGTGGTGTAGTAAAACTAGCCTCCCGAGGTGATCCATTGAGCATTCTATTTTCCCGAGGCGAAGCCGAGAGAAAATAGAATGCTCCATGGATCACCGAGGGAGGCTAGTTTTACCACACCACGAGATAAAAGCAGTAAATATATGTTTTATAACACCTCATCAACAGATTCTGCTTGATTTTTTAATTTTACCATTAATTAAATCTAAATACAGTTAAAATGGACTTCTATTTTAATCACGAAATGTTTGAACCCAGCTCTGTAGCGCTGGCACTGTGGAACAATATGCGTTACGCGCAACGCTCAACGAGCACACCCGCATGCATCTGCACAAAAATACCACGCCATGGGTATAGTACTTTGGTTGCTAATGGTATAGTACTTTGGTTGCTACGGGTATAGTACTTTTGGCCGTGCACAGGAGGATAGCAAAAATAGAAAATGCCATGTGACTCGCTCTCGGCCAATCAAGACACAGAATCTGTGGATGAGGTGTTATAATGGTTGCTAGCGCTATTTAATGCCTGGCTAGAACACTGGAACTGATGACTACTTCTCGCAGAATGCTTGATATCTGACCAGTTCCATCAATGTTTGCATGACATTTTTTGTAATAATTGGACAGCCTTCCCAAAACTGCCAAAATCCAACACTATGTTGTGTTGTATTTTGATGGGTTCAGAACTGTAGAGCCTTGGCACCATAATACATGGAGCTATTAATGCCCCAATTTGTACAAAGAATGTGCCACAGGTATGCTGCACAGTGTTGGATTTTGACAGGCTGAGGACACTTCCCAGTAAAAGTGCCACAGGGGTTAATAGGGTTAATGTAAATTATCAGTGATGTTAAGACAATTTGACTGCACATGTCAATCATATTTTTCCCATGCGAAATGCCGTTCTCTTCTACTCAAATGCAAATACAAACTTCTCATTTGTTGTCTTTTGTTTTTGGTTTACAGATGTTTTGGTTATTTGTGCTCATACGTGGTTTTGTCGGGGTTGGTGAGGCTAGCTATACGACCATTTCCTGCACCATCATTGGTGACCTGTTCGTCGGTAACCGACGGACTCAGATGCTGATGTTCTTCTATTTCGCAATACCCGTTGGCAGGTGTGTTTGTTCTCTTTTACAGCCCAGTTTGGTCATTTGGTCAGTTGGTCATTTACACAGTACCCTGGCAGATCAAAGCAATGGTTTCAGGAGGGCCAAAAACACAGACCCAATCAAAAAGAATTCTTAGAAACGTTAACGCAAAATTATTTATCCGGAAAATAATTTGATGGGCACGGATGCCTGAGATCTTTTGAGACATTGGTAGCACCAGTACATTTTGGCTTGTTCAGAAGAGAACGGCATTTTAGTGTTTGAGCGTGAAACTTGGCTTTCTGCCTGTTCCCACCAATATACTCTAGCTGTACCTAGATGTAGAACAAAAAGCTATGCCAATAGCTCTTTTTTTTTCCTCATTCTGTATCTCTATGGAATTCTTTGCCTGGTGCATGTTTCCCTTCATCTTACGATCTTTCCTGCTTCAAGAGGAATATGAATTCCTACCTCTTGTATCTTTCTTTCTTTTTTTTTTTTGTAGCTCCGTATGTTGAGTGACTTTTAGCCTTGTTTGGGGGAAACTTGCATACAAAATCTACATGTATTGGACCCTATTATGCCTTAACGGCAGGGAACGCTAAAGATTCTAGTAATTTCTGGCAAATTCTGGTTTTGCAGTTTATATTTATTCTTGGCAGTGAAAGAGTTCGAGCATATTTTGTTTTATTGAATGAAATTTTTGTTTGTGAACAGTGAGATGAGCTATATATATTAACCTATTTATTTGTCTTTTCTAGCGGTCTTGGATACATTGCCGGCAAGGGAATCGCCGATGACTTCAATGATTGGCGCTGGGCCCTGAGGGTAAGTTTGGAAAATAATTCAGGGTGATGGAAGTGTCGAATCTGGAGTATTGGTTTAATAACATAGAACCTATCCCAGAATTATTTTGTGTGACTTAGTCATTTAAATTAGAACAGAGATGTTTTCTCTTTTGCCCCGTCCCGACGCAATATATGAAGCACTGTATACTCAGTGCTTTCCGAGAGCCTGTGTGAAAAAATTCACAGGCTTACTCGGGCGGGATTCGAACCCACGACTTCCTGCTTGCTAGGGCAGACGTCTTAACCACTCGACCACCGAGCTTGCCGGGGTCGGCTGGCCGATTCGAATCCAATGCAGCAGCAGGTATCGCGTAATCAGTTAGAAGATGGAATGTTTGCGTCGGGGGATGATGTAAAATAGAGATGTTTTCTCTTTTTCCCTTAGTCATTTATAATTCATATACAGTGGAGCGCCGCTATAACGAACATCACGGGATCCACAGATTTTGTTTGGGATAGCGATCGTTTGGTGTAACAATTTTCAGCCGCTGGTCCAGCGCGTGCCCATATTTCAACATGGCGTCCGTTATTTTAAATAGCGCCCTCTTGCATCGTATTTGAACTGCGCCCTCTTTTGATTGTAATTAAAGGTTTTGTACTACAAATTTCCTAAAATTTTGCGGTTTTCACACATTAGCGGCGCCCTCTTTTGACCATTGTAGTTGCCAGGGGTGAGATTTGTCAGGGTTTTCCTTTTTTCAGGATTTTTTGTCGGGATTTCTGAATTTTTAAAGAATCTCTTTTGCAATCTGGAATTCCTGAGGTGTTGTCCTAAAGGTGTTTTTACCTGTAAAAGTGGATATAGACCAATAAAAACGGATATTTTAAGGGGGTACCTTTAGGCAAATACAAACTATATGTTGATCTAGGGTCCTCATGGATTTTTCATGGATTCTTTTTGGATTTCTTGGTTTTTTCATTTTTGGCCAATCTCGCCCCTGAGTAGCATTTCTCATACCCGCGTGCCGAGACACGTAACCACTGTCCGTTCATCTTGTTCAAGCTTACCGAATTCTAAAGCAACAGTTAGCTTTTCCCTTCTATTCCTTGGGGAAATAATAGCCACCTGTCACTCTTCAACAAAACAGCCCAAATACCCAGTACATTTGTTTAATCCATTGCCTTTTTTTTTACAACAATGTTCGGTAAGTTTTGTACACAAAATTTGGGAGCCAAAGATGGTGTTCGGTATAGCTGAATGTTCAGTATAGCGCCGTTCCACTGTAATCTTAAATGTATCTATAGTGTGTGCTTTCTTGTGACCAAGAACTGCAATGAGCGTGATTGAGGTATGTTTGAATTTTTGGGGGGGATTACATGAGGTCTGAAGAAAAATGATAAAATAGTGACAAATAGTGTCTTAGTTCTTTAATCCCCTGTAGGCACCACACTGAATAGAGTGGTCCTATTCATCGCACTTGAATGAAAGCTTTGTTTGAAAAAGCTCCATCTATACATTACACTCTAATTCAAGAACATATATGATACATGGATGGATTGAGTATGCACAGGAACGCGCATATAGATGACAACCAGTAAGGTGGTCTTTTTCTAAACCGCGGCTGTGGCCGTCGTCCGTATTCAAAGAGGTTAATGGCTTAGAAATTAAAGTACGGTTTCTGTCGAGCTGCTCTGTTCGTGCTCTGAATGCCTTTTCCTTCCCTGATGAATAATGCATGAAAGCTGTATTTTTGAACGGAAACGAGGGATGCTGAATAGGTGTATTTCTTGTTGTTTTGCCTTAGTTCACCCCCGGCTTAGGAATACTGAGTGTGCTTTGCATCATGTTCATTATCAAAGAGCCAGGCAGAGGGCAGGCAGAGACGGGGAACCATACCATCTCAAGTCAGAGATATCTGGATGATCTGAAAGCCCTTCTTAAAAAGTGAGTCACCCATAGACCGACTTGTAGCATCCCAGAAATGATACGAGGCCTCTTAAAACACTGTACATCAATAGGGGGAGGTGAGTTGAGTTGTCTCACCGATGGTGGAAGTTACCCCCGCCTGGGTCTAGGGCCTTAGGGGTCTGAAAATTTTGATCATTTCTCTGGAATCTTATGAAGAATTATCCTCTAGTTAGATCTGGACCCAGAAAAACCGTAAGGGCTGGCAACCTAAAATGTGGCCAACCCAAACCACCTCTGTTTATAGTAGCCTTTTACCTAGAGTGGCTTTTAGTCTTAATAAAATCTAGTTGTTTTTTTCTTTCAGAGATAGTGTTATAGCATTGCATGCTCTGCATGACTTAAAAAAAAAAACGAGCATTTTCTATTTTGTTTTTCTAATTGGCAACCAGGTTTTGTTTTTTAAACAGGGGTAAGATTTCTCCGGATTTTTTCTGACTGCAGGGTTTTTGGTGAGACGTCTTCAAGAATGTTTTGGTCCTGAAATCGTTTTTAATCATCTCATAATGACCTCTGCAACCTGAAACAGTCTTTTAATTCTGATGAGTGATGATTCTTTTTATAGTAGAAAATGCATTTTTTTGATGCATTTTTTCTTCAGCAATGCCATACAAATCAAATGCCTCCAAATTTTTCGTGGATTTTTCATTTGCCCTGAAATTTCACCGCTGCTTTTAATGACAAATAAGTTTGAGTGGGGGTTGTGTGGCGAATCTCTAATTCCCCCTTATGGTTGCACACTAGTAAATCGACTTCCATAGAGCCCAGTGATAAATATGCCAACTTCCAAAATTCAGGAAAAAAAATACTTAGGACTCTCCAATGTGTGAGACACACATCAAATTAAAGTTTATTGCATCATTTTTCAGTTTCCGTTCATTTTTGTGTGGATTAACCCTAACCCCTTGGGTAACTTTACTAAGTATCCTGAATCTCGCCAAAATCCACCTATTTTGTCATGCACAAAAAGTTGGTTTTGGTGACTGCTCAATATGGAGGTATCCTGAATCCATCAAAATCCTGCAGTACCGCTAGGCTTACAATCCTCAATCCATCAAAATCCCCCAGTTTTCAATATGGAGGTATCCTGAATCCGCCAAAATCCTCCAAAACAGGGATTTTGGATTTTGATGGATTTAGGTAGGTTAGGGTTTATAACTGATGACTTTTGGGAGAAATTTCCATCCAAAGATGATCCCCCCTCAAAATAGTCCCGTAGCACATCGCCAGCTTAAAAGATGATGCCCACGCTCCATTACAAAATAGAGCACTTTTAGGGCGCAATTTCATCAGAATTTCACATTAATACCAGCTGGCAGTCCTGTGCACCGCTTCCAAACCCTCAAGTTCATGGCCCACAAAATGCTCTAACAGCAGAGAATTTGAGGGCTCGCAAATTGGGATTTGGCCGGTGTAGGCAATTTACTGGTCTGCACCCCTAACAAGGCTGGTTACAGAATATTGTTGATGTTTGGGCTTGAATATTGTGTTTATCCTACAGTAAGACGTACCTGTTCACAACACTGGGTTTTACATCCATTGCCTGGGTGGTAGGAGGCGTGTCCCTATGGCTCGTGAAGCTCCTAGAGCTTGTTTATGAGATTAACGGTGAAGACATTAAGAGGTTAGTACTGCATGACTGTCACACGTTCCCTGAAAAAAAAATATTAAAAACCCAGTTTGTCATTCAACAGTATTTCAGACGGTTCCAAAGGCAATCTTCTTTCACTCGGCTACACATTTAGAAAAAGTATGCTCTGGGGCCCTATTTTTTATTTCGTAGACTAGAATTACCATTATGCATATTCATGACGAATAACATATATAATAAGCATTGCATGAGGGTGCTAGATATAGTGCCGTCTTTAGACAACTGTTGCATAAAACCAGTTTGGTCAACCTGCTGTTGAGGCTTTATTAGTAGAGCGTAAGGCTTTGGAGCACGAGGCCTGGATTTGAATCCTCCGCCCTGTTTTCATTTATTACTTTTTCTTGTACTAATTGTGGTGTGGAGGAAAACAAGTCTGAGAACTTGTCTTACAGTTCACAAAGCCAAGTACACAGAAACACTCGGGCAATTCTGGACTACGAAGATAAATCGCCTCTAAGAATCAAAAGAAGATGCTAGTTTTACTGTGTCACCATAACAGTCGTAACAATATTGTATAAATGGGGCTTTTGATGTGAAGGATTTTTATACATTGTATAATTTAAGTTCATGGAAGTGACATACCAGATTTGTATATACAATAGCTTTATACATACCAGATTTGATTTGATAAATTCGGTTCAACAGATATCAGTTTTTCTTCTCAACTGTCGTTACAGTGTCAGCTTCATTTTTGGTATTGTAACGTGTGTCGCTGGGTTCAGCGGTGTGACGTTAGGGACTGTCGGGGCCCAGGTGTACCGTCGTTACAATCCACGGGCTGACGCGATTGTCTGTGGCGTTGGGAATCTTTTAGCAGCGCCGTTCCTGTTTGTCGGTTTAACCTTCGCTGTACAGAATGAAGTACTTACATGGGTAAGTACATTAACTCTAACTACCCCAAGCCTTACAAACTCCAACAGCAGGTTTTGTCAAGTTTTGATGGGTTCAGTACTGCAGGGCCTTGGCACCATTACTTTACATGGAGCTATGATGCCACAATTTGTTTATAAAGTCCAAAGAATGTGCCATAGGTATACTGCACAGTGTTGGATTTTGACAGGTTGAGGAAGCCTCCTAGTAAAAATGCCTAGGGGGTTTAGGGTTAAAGTCTTAGGCAAAAATAACCAAACTTGAAAGGGGCCTGAAGAAGGGGCAATTTTTTTGGACAAAAATCAGATCAGAGTTAGTCCCAGAAAGTTTTGAATTGGGTGAAGCCCGACATATTTTGTTTTAACCATAAAAGCAAAAAACAAAATTTTTCTAACTGCACCTGATGGCCTTGTTGGCAAAAAAAGCAAATAGAAAAAGGTCGCAGGTTTGAGAAAAAAAAATTTGCCCCTCCCCTGGATCAGCCCCTGTGGTGAATGCTGGCTGTTTGTTTGTTTGTGGTTTTTTCAATTATTTATTTTTTAATTATAATTTTCTTTTAAATTGCCGACTGTTTCCCATACACAAAATTGGGCTCCGAGCTGGGGGTGGGGTTCGACCCCCTCCCTTGGATCCACACCCTCCCCTGGATTTTCCACCCTCCACTGGAGTCTTTTTTTTAAAGCTACTTGTGTCTTCCAAAAGTGTTTACCAGCCCTAAAATATTGCTCTCAGACCAACTTCTACGTTGCCCACCTTGCGCCTATTTGAAGCTGAAGCGTGCATGTATTAAACAAAGCATCATATCACTACATCTCGGGGCCTATACCGACATGATACTGCATTGCGGTCTAGCATTGTTGTTTTTTTTTCTTCAAAATACTGCTAATTCTGAAATTGAACTTTTCTATCCTTTTCTTTCTCGCAATTTGCATGTAACAAAATCATGAGAGGAAGGAAAGGAATTATTTTTGGAAGGAACAAAGAAAATTGACAGGAGTGGGATTTGAACCTGCGATCTCCGGAACACTGTATTGGTGCTCTACCGACTGAGCTACATTTACACGTACCCTTTTTCCAACCAGTCAATATTTTGCTCAGGGGACGTTAATCAGACGTCACTAACTATCCAAAAGGTGGTTTTTTTTACAACCCTAACCCCCCAATGGTTCACCAGGACTACCCTGCTATTTTTTAATCCAACAGAGTCCAACGGAGATTCATATGGGTTTCCTGCTCAATCCAACGCAGTCCAACACGTCATAAAAAATGACTTGCCTGCTAAATCCAACAGAATCCAACCGTGGCATATTTTTCCGTTGCCTGCTGAATCCAACAGGATTGTAACACTACATGTATGAGTTAGCTGCTCAATCCAACAGGTTACAACAGGAATATCAAATTGCTGGATCCCATTGGATTCACCAGGGTAATAGGGTTTAGTAAACTGACTTAACATTTAGTATTATAATTGTTTCTCTATACTATGCTGTGTTTCAACAGCATGGATTCTGAAAAATACCTTTCTTTCTACTTCTTGTTTTCTACTTCCTCAGGCTTGCATACTTTTAGGAGAGATGTGCCTATTTCTCAACTGGGCGCTCGTTCCCGACATGTTAATGGTAAAAAAATATTCAGTCTCCGAGAAATGTTCTCCCTTTTTCTCTTTTGTGAAAATAATTTGACAAATTCACACTATGCTTTTAAATGTTTTTGTACAGCAAAAGTTCTCTATTTGTGATGCGATCAAGCAAAATCAGTCTGAAGTAGGCCCTGGTCAATTTTGGGATTTTTACATATTCATTTGTAGCGTACTTCAAGCTCCATATTAGTGAAAACCCCATGTGAATACGACTTTTGGTTAAAAAGTTGCAAATATTTGAACACCGGCACATTAAAAAGAAAGAAACTGAGAAAATCAAGTTTAAAGTTACAGTACCTTAGCACATTTATAAATACATGTCATATTTTCATGTGAAAGAAGAATGTTTTTCCCTTCTGTTTTTGTAAAACAAGTCCATTTTGATTTTTCCACCCCTACGGACATATTTTGGCCCATATCTCAAAACAAGGATTGCTGAGTTCCAACCGATTTTGCTTGATCGCATCACATTTTAGTTGCATGCTGGTTTGCTTAATTTCTTGTCGATTTTTAGCTTCCCCTGTTTTCGGACATTTCACTTGGATTTTTTTATTTGTATGCAACTAAATGCCGGTTCATACAACTCGCGAATGCGAAGAGAATTTGACGTCACGAAACATTCGCGGCGAAGATTCGCACAAGTTGAAATGTGTTCCACTTTTTGTAAATTTGCAGTGCAAATATTTGGCGTTGACGACGTAAATTTGCTTCGCATTCGTATATATTTGCGTATGAACCCGTCTTAACGTGATTTCTTGTTAAATTATTTTACTGATAGTCTTTGTGATTTTGCCGTCCGGCACCTTTATTTGTTGTTAAATTAGTTAAGTGACTAAATGCATTGTTTTTACAGGAATGACCAGAGAAAGGCATCCAAGATATCAATGGAAAGCTTGTTGCCCCTAATTTATGATAAAAACCATAATAATGATCATTCTGTACATAGCTTTAATATTCAGTATTTATGGTTACCTTCTTTGTGGGACACCTGCTACAGTGCAGTGTGGCAATAATACAAAAGATTTTGACCACACAGTTGGTGCTATGAACAAGAGTTCAGGTTTCGTTGAAGATAATTGTTTTGGTTAGATCTCCGTCTTGGATACTGTGTTTTGATTGGCCTAGAACGATCACGTGTCCGGTCTATAAAAACGACTGGCACACTCCAAGCATGATATCACACATCAGCCAGCCAGCTATTGAGCTGTATCATTGGTACCCACGCAATTTTCACCTACAGTTAACGATAGTAAACTATAGTGGGAGCAGCGACTAGCAGACGATCAGCTGTTTTGATCGCATGATTTGTTTGAGTTAATTTCCACCGAGCAAGGCTAGTTGCACTGGGAAAAAAATGCATTTGCTGATATAACAAAACAATAGTTGACTGCTGTGACGTGGGATATGACGTTTTTAACACTTGAGGCAGTCAACTATTGTTAATTATCCCTTTGGTCCCTGTGTGACGTTAACCAAAAATTGCATTGTGTTTGTTTATAGCAAGTGTTGATACCGGTACGACGGTCCACGGGCAACGGAATGCAGCTATTATCTGGCCATCTGCTTGGCGATGCACTCAGCCCATACATCATTGGTGCTGTAAGTACAGAAGGGCGCCCTCTGCTGACGCCAATCTGACAGCGGCAGGCAAAATCTGTCGTTGGCAGCTGTCAGTGTGTGTCGTGGATCTGATAAAAACTGACAGACGAGGGCGTGCTTTACGGGAACATTTCAATATGGCCGGTTGGCATCAAAGATTAGCATCTGTTGTTATTGTGTTCGTCTGCCATATTGTCAATTTCCAACAAAGACCAAAGAATGTGCCATAGGTTCACTGCACAGTATTGGATTTTGACAGGCTGAGGACACTTCCTAGTAAAAATGCCTAGGGGGTTAGGGTTTATGTTTTTCCTCATTCACTTTTAGTGAAACAAACTCACTAAATGAACTGGAACTCTAACGATCATTACACTGCTCCCGTGCTTTTTTTGGTTGTCCAGGTCTCGGATTTGATCCGAGGTGACGGGTCTACGTACCAGGAACGCTGCAACGGTCTCGCCTACGCGTTGTACATCGCCGTCTTCATGTCCGTAATTGGCGGTGGGTTCTTCCTAGGTGCATGTCTCTTCATTGAACAGGACAGAGCACACATGCAGGAAACGTTGAAGCGTAAGTCTTTTCAGCTGAGTTGTGTGCACCGTTAACTAAGGGAGCACTGCCTAACTCATGGTCGGGCCAGGCCGTTGAAAAGCCTGGCCATGCCCGGGCCTTCTGGCTTTTAGTTTTGCTATTGTGAGCCAGAAATCAACTAACAATAGAGTATTTACTCATCAATAAAGCCCAGCCTCTTCCAGCCTAGGCCAGGCTGCGGCCCCTCCCACACTAATCTGTCGTGATTGCTTTTGTTGTCAGTGTGGGTGAACAATGGGAGCTGGCTGGACTCTAGCATTAGTGGGCAGTTTATTTTGTACATCCAGGGGATAACAAAGGCCCGGGCGTTCCCGGGGCTTGGCTGGCCTTCAATGGCCTAGCCCGACCATGGGTTAGGCAGTGCTCCCTAAAATTGCCCTTCATTCTCTCTGTATCAGAGAGATGGGTTTCGAGGAATAATAATAACTCCAGTTGATTGATTGATTTGCTTTATTGCTATTTATACACAAAAGTATACAATATATATTGCCCTGGTTCTTGTGCTCAAAACATTAGACACATTAATAAATGTAAAAAAAAATTAAGAAATAGTCAATTTATATTTAAAACATTAAATGGCCACATAAATTTAATTTAAAAATGATTCAAAATGATTAAAATTGAAAGGTGTTTAAAATGCATTTACAATAAAAAATATAAAAAGATTAGCTCTAGAGGTATTTAAAAACAAATAAGATTTAAATAAGATCTCATCGGTTACAATGTGAGGTTCCAGTGCTTATATAGCGCAATTCCAAGTTAATGATCAATACGCTTCACAAAAAGTACACACAAAAAATAGAAACAAAAACAATTACACATACTGTCCCCATCCCACTAGAGCTTTCCGAGTTAGAAGGCCCTAACTCGGAAAGGAGCACTGCCTTTTTGAGATTTTATGTTGTTTACATTGTTTATCTTGTGTCAATAAACTTAAGATACTATCAGTTAATCCTTTGTTGACTTCAGTTCTTATCTCCCTTGTGGATTGTGTGACTTATCTATATGAGTTATATTTAACACAGAAACATCTGCAAGAATTCTTAGTTTTATTGTAAAAAAATGCCTCAGTTCAGATTTTCTATCCTGTGTAACTAATTAAAAAACTTTGAATCGTGAAAAACGGCCGCTGCAAAGCTGAGAACGATAATAAACTTGAACGAATCGGAGAGGTGATTTGTACGCTGTGAGTAGTACCAGCAAATCCCAGCCTGGAAGTGTTTACTTAAGGATTACAAGCAATTGTTTGGCTAATGGATTACAAAGATAAGAAGCTGGCAAAGGTGTCGGTGTGTCAACAACAAAAGGCAGTGGAGTTGCCTGTTTTGGCTGGAGTGGGATGTTTCCCTCATGACTTGAAGAAAAAACACAAAACAAAACAATAACAAATTCCCGTGGAAACCAAAATATATGAGGTCAGGCTGAGGAGGGAAAGAGCCCAAGCTCGGGTCAGGTAACCCTGAATGAATCCGAAATTAAAAAGTTGAGCAGATTTCCGCAGTCTGCCTCTGATCGTCCCCCATGATGGATAAACAAAATCAGGTTGCCAGCCAAAATAAATGAAGTGTTTTACTTTTGATTGGCTCTCGGCTGATGTTTGCTCAGTAGAAAAGTAGGGCTGTTCGTTTACGAATAATTCAGTATTCGATTATTCGAAACTGGATTTGACCGAATATTTGAATATTCGATACTCGCCGATCAAGTTTTTCAAGAAACCAAACTCCAGCCTGCGTTTTGGCAGGAATATTTCTTTTTACAAGTGTTCAAGGGTTTTACGGAGGGGAACAAAAAAATTACCTTTCGACAAAAATGCTTAAACTTTTCTACTAAAATAGCATCAGAGTCGTATCTGTATGTGCGTATATATTTTTTCGAATATTCTAACTGGCAAAAAGGTACTTGAATATTCGGTTGACGATTGGATATTTGAATATTCGGTATGTTCGGACAGCCCTATAGAAAAGTCTTCGTTTGTTGCAGATTTCCAAGTGGTTGAAGCACACACCGACAACGACGGTGATGGAAGCAGAACTGTTGGCCAGCCAATCGGCAGTCATCCTGACGAAGATGTGGTCATATGATCACAGTAGTTCACTCAGGTAATTTGTTTTTCATACCAAATAAGGCAGCGGAATTAGTGAGACGTGTGACTGTTTCTTGTACGCACTGTTATTGCTTTTGTTTTATTACAAATAATTAGATAGTGGTCCGTGGCTTGTTGTACACCTTAGGGCGGCAAATGGCATTCTCGGCTTAACATCAGGTGCAGTTTGCCCCAGGGGATGTACAGAATTGCAAAACCCATGGATTATGTTAAAGCAGACGACAATTGTTTTGTTACACCATGGTATTTATTTTGGGTTGAGATTGTTGGAATAGGCAGACCAGACAGTGATCATAAAATGCATAATTTTTGGAATTGAAAGATTAGAGGCGGGTATTGTTAGTTGTATTGGTGTTTTCGCTGAGGTTCCGCATTCAATACTTTGATTCAGGTGTTTAAATATAATTTTATTTTTTTTACAGTAGAATATTCAAAGTGAGTGAACAAAGACAACTGGCAGGAGCGGGATTTGAACCTGCGACCTCTGGAATACCGTACCGGCGCTGTACCAACTGAGCTATCTTGCTCTGTGTGTACAGACATTTTAGTCTGGCGTACTTCCGGAAAAAATTGTGTAAACTACGTATTATTTTCCATTCTCAATGCTGAATTCACGGCTCTAAAATATCGAAAACCAAAATATCGTATAATTTTGTCACCATTACAAAGCTAACATTATATTTTATTATGGAATGGAAATCACAATTTTCAGTATTTCCAACGTATGTCTGATTTCGCTTGCTGGTGTATACATGTGCTTTGGTTATACTTTAGAAATAATGCGTAAACTTTGTAATAAGCCATGTGACCAGTTCTCGACCAATCAGATTTTTGCAATTTAAGGAAAGATTTTACTATGGTACCCCCCAACAAAATGGATCAGCATTGAGAAACACAAGAATCGGTCAACAATATCATCAATTCATGTTTAGAATTGTAAAAACACATGGCACAACATTTTATTTTGTGACTTGAATTTTGTGCAATTTAGGGGTTTACTGTTTCCTGATGTTCTTGGGACAATATACAGTCATTCATAGTGTTTACATGCACGTTAATTTCTGTCTCATTTTTCACAGATGTTGTGCCACATGTTTAGATAGTTGTCATCAAGGATGGTTGGTTATTTTCCAAGATTTTGCTGTTTTTGACCCATTTTGATTGGGGTATTCAAGTAAAATCTTCCTAATTTAATGCCATGGTGTAACTACAAGTTGGAACATATTACCTTTGACCCCTTATTTAGCAATGCTGTATGTAGTATAATTAGGGCAATTCCGCATGGGAAATGAGTTAAATGACTAATTTTAAAGTTGATCAAATCACTATTAAATTAGATGTCCAAAGTGGCTCAATGCATGCTTACATGTAGCAAGGAACCAAAGCTGTTTGGGAATATCTTTATTGGTTGTATAGATTTATATAGAATTTTATAAGGAAATTGAGGTTTAAAAAATCCATAATTTTCTGAAGTATTTCGTTACCGACTAACTTTTGTCCTTGGATCATTCCACATGCAGGAAGTTTCAATTTTTTAAACTGTTGATATGATAGCAGGGTCATATAACCGGATCATATAAAAGTGTTTGTAATCAGATACGCCGTAAGACTAATCCACAGCATGTAAAAATACAGCCCAAATTCCTCTGAAATGTAATTTCGTTACCACGGAATTGCCCATAAGTAAATTAATCCAATATAAAAAATTGTTATTACATATCAATATTACAGTAGATGCTATGTATACACACATCAATGCAGAATAATCTTCAGTACGCCCATATTTGTATAGCCACGCCCCTGAAGCTAGCACTGAAATAATTTTGTGCTACGACTACTGGTTTGTCGCGTAATTGGATTTAACAATTAAATACTGTGGTATAAATTGAGCGTGTTGAACAGACTGACTGGAGCAAGGAATGAAGTTTGTTGTACACTGGATTTGTTTGTTTGTTTGTTTGTTGAGAATCAAGTTGTGCCATTTAAATCAAATTGTGAAATTCTAAGACTTGTACTCCTGTTAATATCTATATTACATTTTTCTCTTTTTTTCCACCCCAAAATACGTTTTGGATGTGTACATAACAAGCATATAGTCCAGTGCAGTATGTTACTGTTTTCATTTGTGTGTCTTATGATATGTCTGTGTGCCTGTATATTTAGGGAGCGTCTTAAAGGTAATATAATACATGTATACAACCTTTGCAAACATCAAAAAACCAAACTACCGAATTATTATGAAATACCTTACTTGACTGTAAGTAAATAAGTCTCAAGCATCCTGTGAAATCATGGCACCTGGTTTTGCTGTCATTTTAAAGAAAAGTGAAATTTTGGTATCAATTTCTAGCCATTGTCGGCCGATGATAATTCCCTGACGTCTATAAATTGCTCTGTTTTGTCTGAAGTGGGGTCAGGGAACCAGACTACAAGAACTTTTCCCATACGGGATCGTGCGGTTTTCCTAAGCTGTTCCGAATGGGAATAGGGGGTGTTCCTGATTGGACAAGGCAATATTCTCGTTGGAATGTTCCAGACGTTCCCTCTATTAAATTGTCGTAATATGCTCGTCAACAAGTCTACTCATCAGAGGCAAATCTGATCAGATAATCCTCCAAAGAGATTTTTGCTGCATTTCTCCGATCCTTAAATTTTTTTATCCAACTGGGATGGACTGTGGTCTAGGACTACTTCAAACAAGAACAATTATTTGGCAAAGCATTCTCACCCACATTTTTTTTTTTTTTTTGCAAGTTTGCCCCAAACAAGGCTAAAAGCCACTCAAGGTATGAAGGAAATAAAGGAAATCAAAGATGGAAGAAGAAAAGATTCGGAATATGGGTTGGGAAGGACTTGTCCTCCCCCCCCCCCCCCCCCCCCCCCCACAGATTTTATTAATTGAATAAAATGTCCTTACTCTTGGAATTTATGTATGCCAGCTAACAGTAAAGTAAGCACCGTACGTAAATGCTGTACATTCGTAACTATTTTGTGTTAAAGTGAAAGAGCAAGTAAAACGCCGAGTAAAATTTAGACTTTTGTGTTTAAATACCCTTTTAATTGATGGAGATTAGTTTGCAGACGAGAGCGAATTTTTAAAATTTAAAATAAAGGGTGGTTGTGTTCCTAATTCCTCCATGGTTATCCATGGTTATTCCATCCAATCCTGTTTCGCGAAAGCTCATTATGTATGTACGTGACCTCGTGACGTACACGTGTAGAGTCGGTTGATACAAGCTAGCCAAACACTCGCGTATACATTCATTGTACAGTACATGCACGTACGTGTTGTTGATGGAAGATTTTATTTTGTCTAATTTTGATATTTCAGTATGAGCATATGGTTCTGAGATAATCATTATGCCTCGATCGTGTGTAGTTGGGGGTTGCACGAGGAACAGCGACAAAAATCCTGACCTGACCTTCCTGCGATTCCCAGTGCTGAATGAAGTTCAAAGGCGACAGTGGGTCCGCTTTGTAGACAATACAAGGTCTGATTTTCGGATGTCGAAATGGTCGAAAATATGTGCAGAACATTTCGCCAAAGACTGTATTGATGATAGTGTTAGTATGAAAACCCGGCTGGGTTTGAAGGCACAATTCCGTTTGAAGGCTGAAGCCATGCCAACTCTAAAGGCACCGAGCACTCCAATCCTGTCCCAGACTCACGCGCCCCAGACCACCACCACGACGTTCCCTGCGGTTGTTGCCGGCTCGAGCAGCCAGAGCCCCGTTGTCCTCCCTGTCCACGCTCGCTTGACTCGACATGCCGGGAGGCGGCCGCGCATATCGACGACACTATCGCCTTTGACTTTGAGGCGTAAAAAGCGATCAAGAGGCACTTCCAAGAAAAGGGAACGAGCACGAGTAAGTGAACAAAATCAAATCAAAACATATACACTGCCATGTACTCTTTCTAAACATAGATGGACAAATATAATGCGATGCGATGTGGTAAAAACAAACATGACAAAAGGGGGGGGGGGGTGATCGTGTGCGCTGCCCTCGCCTGTGTAGTACACGTATCCGGCACCATGCATTGGCGTAAATACATTGTCAATAGGTCGCAGACTATTCACTGGTAAACGTATCTTGACCTCCAGTAGCACATAATGGTCAGGTTACCAGTTGTGTAGGGTTGAGCGCAAATCAAAGGCCAAGTGAATTCCCCCCATATCCGGCACCATTTGGATATGAAATATTTACTGCTTCAAGTGGTGTAGTAAAACCATGGAGGAATAACCCTCGGTGATCCATGGAGCGTTCTATTTTCCTGAGGCGAAGCCGAGGGAAAATACAACGCTCCATGGATCACCAAGGGAGGCTAGTTTTACAACACCTCACCCACAGATTCTGCTTAATTTTTAAATGTTAACATTATTTAAATGTTTTTCAACAAAGAAACTGGCAGGAGCGGGATTCGAACCTGCGACCTCTGGGTTACCGTACCGGCGCGCTCTACCAACTATGAGCTATCTTGCCCTATGTTGGCGGTCTCCCAAATTGTCAGTATCTTTGTTCGGGTGGGCGCTAGTCAGAAGTCATAAACCCAGAATGCCGTATAGCCAGGGATTACACCCAATTTTACGATACAACCTGGGAAGCGACATTGTGGGGATCACTCGATGAGGATACAACTTTTAAATCTAAATACAGTTAAAATGGACTTCTATTTCAATACAAAATTAGTGGAAAATTTATCTGCTCTTTTCAAAACCACCCCTTAACGAAATGTTTGAACCCAGCTCTGCAGCGCTGGCACTTCGGAACAATACGCGTTACACGCAACGCGCATGCATCTGCACACAAATACCACGCCATAGGTATAGAACTTTGGTTGCTATGGGTATAGTACTTTTGGCCGTGCACAGGGGGGGAAGATAGCAAAAATAGAAAAATGCCATGTGACTCGCTCTCGGCCAATCAAGACACAGAATCTGTCGATGGGGTGTTATAATATCAGCTCACACACAACTCGCCGTGCATGCACCACACTAAATAAACTCCCCAGTTCTATCTTAGTGTAAAAACCACTAACTTTACAGTGAAAAAATCCTTATCCAGGAGTCAATTAGTTTTTGTGACACAACTGAAAATTATAGTTTGATTATTAATTTGTCAAATTCTTTTGCAATTTTTGGCAGGTCAGCTGTTGATTTTTTGTGCTATTTGTCCCCAGAGAGTACCACCCCCAAAAATGTGTTTTTTCCCAAACCAGCTAGCTGCCATTTTTCATAAAGCATCCCTCCACTTCACAAGCCAAATAGGACCAATTTTAAAGCCAAAATTTATCAAGTCTTCACAAAAGTTAAAGCACAGAATTGAACCACAATCTATCAACTGCATGACCCCGACAAATTTATTATTCAAAAGAAGTTGTGGGTTTACAAATTATGCAAATCCGTTTGGCGCAGCCATTTTGGCCTATTTAGTGTGGTGCACCCCGCAGGTCCCAATAAAAGCCGATTGCAAACAAAGGAAAGTATGACTGGGGAGGTTGGATGGGGGGCTAAGCTGTGTGCGAACGGCCGTCTGTGCGCCTCTTCCTTTCGAAAAATAGGGGTGCTAGAAATAGTGTGAAAATAAATATCCGTTTTAAAGTCTTAATTTTAATGTGTTTTTTTTGTTTCTATTTTAAGCTTTTCTTCTATATAAAATGTATACATTCGTCAGTTTATATGACTTGTGTAAAGAAAATCAACGAAAACAATCTGTAATTGCTGTTTTGTCATGCAATGAAGCATGCTGCGACACGTATGTTAATACAATGTTAGTGGTTTTGAAACTTCAATATGACCCCTATAATTTGCACTAAAAAATGGTTTGTTTCAAAAACGCTTTTTTAAAAACATTTTTTGTCTTTAAATTGATTGCTTAAGGTCTTTTTATTAAACTGTAACCATTTGAAGGAAATCCGTTGGTTCAACATGACCGTTTTTGGGACGATTTTTGGAAAAAGAATGCGCCATGTCCCAATGAAATTTCTGTCAATGACGCTATAGCTACAGTACCGAGCTTTGTGTACAAGCTCTGTGTGTACGGACGGATAGCGTTGTGTACAATGTGATGTGTGTGCGCAGTCCACGAAAGGAATGAGATACGACCCAACATTGGTGGCGCCCACCCTGTCCCCCCCCCCCCCCCCCCCCCCGTATGACTCATGACTAACTTTTCAGCAAGAACAAGCCTACAACCCCTATTCAAAATGTGTCTCACAAAGATGTCAACACTTTATTGTTTACCGTGGTGTTACAACTGAATGATGTGCAAAAAGCGCAGCAAGTAATACCCTTTGACAAAAAAAATACGTACAGACTCTGCGTAAAACATCATACAGTGACGTCATATGTTTCTACAGGTATACGTCATCACTCGCGCGATACGGCACGCAGTTGACCTCGGCCTTTTCTGAATCGAGTCAAAGTGGCTCAGAAGGAAAAGGCTCAAAACAATTTTGTTTTTGTTTTTTCAGACTCATGAAACTTGTACGTTATATTAGTTTTGGGGAGGCATAAACTATCAGAAAAGTTCAAATTTTACTCGGTGTTTTACTTGCCCTTGAAGAACTTTTTATTTTCCAGTGGAAGTTAATGGAAGCATTGAATTTTGTTATAGCCTGTAAAAGCCAGATACCCAGCACGATATGGGACATAGGGGTATACCCCCCTTTTGTCTCTATTCAATTCAATTCAATTCAATTCAACTTTATTCATCATGTGACACACATGAAATTTGTTATCCTTTGTACAGCAGGAAAAATTCATACAAACATTAAAAATGTACACATTACAGCATTACACAATGGCAATATACACACAAAACATTATCTACTAAAATTATACACACTCCAGACTATTATCTAACACATCCCCCCCCCCCCCCCTAGATTTCTGAAAAGTATTCCTGAGATTCCGGGAACATAATGACCAACACAAAGGGGGGGGGGGGTCCCTTTGCCCCATATCGTGCTTCATATGAAAAGCCAGGTTCAAACATTTCAGTTTACCCACTAGTCAGTTAGGGATAATTTCATATTGTCTGAAAGCAGTATCAACTGCAGTACCAGCTGGCTGATATAATTATTCAGTTATTCAACGTGCCTGGCTTCCCATTCATCAGCTAGGTTTGAGGTAACTAATGGAGAGCCACAAAGAAAAACAGTGGTGCCGCAATCGATACCGTACTTGGTCAATATAAAATCCTGCCTTTAATTATTGAATGTATGATAAATAAACATAACAGAGACTGTACACAAACCATTCAGTCCATCACGTAAAAAGGATACTCATGCAGTGGATTATCCAGGTTTTCGGGTTGGGGGGGGGGGGGGGGGGGCAAACTTCTGAAAAGGGGGTGGCAGTTTAGTACCAGTTGTAAACATTAAAGTTGTGGTGCTATAAAATGTTGCCAAAATATCTTATATGTATATTAAATAATGATGTAACTGGATTACATGAGTAAGTGACTATTAAGGATTTCAGGTTGTAGCACAATTAACAGAACAGAAACAGTTTATTCCAAGTATAAGCATAAATTGATTTACACAATTTAAAAAAAAAGCTTCAAGTAATCAAGATAATTTCCATAGTAATTATGTTTATGAACTCCATTAAAACGGAAGTTGTATTCCATGAACTGCAAAGTCACAGACAATGTTGCTTTTGGGAAATTAGATTTTTGCTTTTAACAATTAGTTTTCAAATTCAGTGCTATTTTAACCATTTTGGGGTGTCTGTAATCCCCGAAAAATGGCTTCTATTTTTGGTTGCTTTTGTCAATGAAAAGTGAATATTGTTTGGCAGAAGCAGTTTCAACATCTGTACCATATTTTATTCAATAACTAACCGTTCATGGATTTTTCACTCGCGTGTCTTATTCAAAAGTGAATAATCTTTGTATTGCTAAAAAAAATAGCGGTTAAAAAGAAATTGGGCTGAAACTTGAAAAGGGCACGGAGAGTGTTTTTTTGTATCTGGAGCAGACATTTCGAAAATTTATTAATTACAGACATTATTGTACATTAATAAAAATCTCACACAATTCTAAATGGACGGCTGGTACATAATTTTATGTATACAAATATTTACATGTACTTAATATTTACAGTGAAATGGTCTTATGCTCGTATGGGTTTCCAGGAAAGAATATTGCCACATGATGCAATCGAGGAAATGGTCTAAATGCAGACGTACATTACATTTCATCATGTTGTTATTATGTAAGTTAAAACATGGTTACAAAACTTTTTTTCTGTCGCACATTGCAGAAAAATGCTTCTTGGTGGGACACATGGGCTCTTTTTACAAACTGGTATCCCTAGACGACTATAATTGGAGAGTGGTATGAAGTATTATGAACACGTGACTGGTACTGCAAAATTATTCTCTTATAGAGTACCGAAGTCTGACGTCAGTTGCCGGGGCAATGGTTCTACACATATGCAGTTTAGAATGTATTCTGGTTCCAAACATTGATTGACATCATCACTTCGGTACTCTATTGGTATAACTGCAAATAAAAGAAATAAATAACTGAATTACAAAATAAAATATAAAAAATAATAAAAATATTTAAAACAATAAAAATATATTGAATTTCACCTACCTACAGTACACTAGTCCAAAGTTTTCAGTTTTATGAGAAAACGGACTAATTCGCCTACACATGAGTAGAAAACGGAAATTTTTAATAAAAAGTATTGCTTGCCACGCCCAAATTTCTGATTTTTACCTTTGAGAAAGAACTTGCTCAAGTTCGAAATGTTAGACCAGCTAATTTTATTGAAAACAGATGGCGAAATTTCTGGAAAAATGGAAATTGTAGAAACCGTGCATCAATAAGGGATTGAATTTAGCAGAGTGGGTCAGATTTGATTTCTCTATCGCTGAATACTTTAATTCCATTGGACATTTATTATTCCTGGTCTTGAAGGAACATATTCTCTGCTTCCTGCAGAACGCCAGGCGGATCATATAACGTCAGCTGTAACAGGGGGGGAAAAAAGACAGAGAAGATGATGATTAATTCACATTCAGGACTTGAAATTTGATTTGGGCACCGATGTCATGGAATCCGTAACACTGAATTTTGTGCTAACAGCCTGCAGTTCTGGACCAATCATGCTAGCAAAGTGTATAAAGCTAACCATATAAGCACAGAATCCTTAATTATGGGATGGACACATGTTCGCAAGACAAAATTCCTTGCTAACCTGTGAAATACACCAACCAAAATTCCATTAAATTGAGCCCTGGTCAAATTCTATCATACCCCTCTATAAAATACCGAAGTGATTACGTCAATGCAATGTTTGGAACCAGAATACTTTTGTTATTTTCCGTCAATGTGTTTGCATGACTGGCTGTTAACAAAGGAACAGTCAAAATCTCCATTTGTTTGGAGCCAGTTGTCGTTCCAACTGACGTCAGACTTTGGTACTCTATTAGAAAACCTTGTACATGCCTACATGTACACTGAAGACCTAGCCCCTTACCTCTGGTATTGGGTACTGGGTGGGGTCGGGTGCCCCCACCCTTCCAAAGTCCACCACCGTGCCACATTTGGGGATACCCTCCACCCACACCCCTTCGTAGACCTGACCCTTGTCGAGATAGAAGAACTTGCCTGGGCCGTTTTTCTTGTCCGTCTTCCAGGAGCCCTCGTACCGGTTTTCATCCGCTGCACAAACGGCAATTTTTGTTAGCGATGGTTACTGGTTTTACACTGGAAAAGTAGTAAATACTAGGGCTCATTCTTTTACGCAGGTGTTTGCCATAAAATCATGCTGAGCAATTTTTTTTGCTACACAAAAATCGGCAGAAAACCACTCGCCCTAATTCATATCACATATACAATTATGACTGGTAGCCTGGTTTTGAAGCAAACCTTTTTTTTTGCGCTAAGAAAATGTGTGTGTTTAACAGCAGCTTCACAAAACTGGCCCCAGGATTGAGTCTTAAAAACGGTTTGCGGGGAACTTTTTTTCACAAGGTAAACAAATTGAAAACGTTTTTTTTATATTTTTCAGATTTCCAGATACATGTACATGTATGTTTGAAAGTTTCACTCAAAAGATTTTGGTTGCTCGAGAAATGAAAGGGGTGGGGGCTGTACTGAACTCCCGACGGGCCTGACAGCCAGTAAGATTTTTCTGTCCTAAGTCTCGATAAATCACTACAAAAATACATCAAATTGTTATTTCTTTATGTATTCATAATTGTTTCAAAACCATTGATACAATTTTTCCTGTTTGGATTTCCGTCCACCTTAAACTGCACTCACATAATCTGAGCATGCCTTGCCCACTGCGCTGGTCGTTGTACCACTCGCCCTCATAGATGCTATCATCCGCGTAGTACATGCGACCCCAACCACTCCGCTTGTCGGCATACCATTCACCCTCGTAGTACTCCTCAGCTGAGTAGAAATTTGTGCCATATCCCTAAGGAGCAATGAGTCAAGGTCTAAAAGGCCAATTAAAGTCACACTTTTTTTTTCAAAAGAAAGGTGCCCCCTTCTTTAAGTCCGTCTTTTTTTTTACTTATTTATTCATTTTGGCATTTATTTGTTTTCGTTTGTGGCAAGGGAATCTCTTGGAGTGTTTGACAGGCCGGGACAGAGAGTCCACGCAGGTCATAGCTCTGGTCTCGGTGCCCCCTAAAAATGATCTCACAGGCCACATGTGGCTTTTCTAACGTTAGAACTGTTTCCAGAGGAAAAGTTGCCCTGCCAATTCAAGATTAAATTTTAGGCTTGGTTTGATGGCGATTTCCAATTTAGCAGCGTGGCCATCTAACAAACAAGTTAAGTTCAAACAGGTTTTTAGAACGAGTCAACAGGAATGAAAAATGAGGCTTACGTTGGCACGGTAACTACCTTATTAGTTGATGTGTAATAACAAAGGCACCCATTTCGGCTGAAAGAGTCAAGCATAACTTACGTGTCTCTTGTCGTTCTTCCACCCTCCTGAATACACCCGTATGAAGCCGCCCTCCGCGGAGGGCAAGCTCAGTGTACCAAATCCATTTCTCTTGCCGCACTTCCAGTCTCCATCATAAATGGCTCCCGTCTTCTTCCACCGCTGAGTTCCTTTCCCTGAGAAGTAGAACAAAACGTTTTTAGGTATTGATGAGTGATTATACTTTAATAGGCAGTAATATACAGTAAAAGGTTTTTTATGAATATAAATTTATCAGCTTAGTGTTGGAACGTACTTTGAATTTCTGGTCAATGCTCAAAGTTCACAACCCTTGAAATAGGAGCAAATTAAACGGAAATTGAACCATTTCAGACCAATCCACATATTGAGTTGTCGAAAGCAGGCTTTTGAGCAGACCCAGGTGAAAAAGCAGAATAGCAGGATCATTTTTTAAAGGATAAAACTAGGACTTTTGCAGGCTTCAAGTCGCCTTCATTGATCTCACCCATTGTCCACAGCATCACAAGCCTCATTTGGCATGTTCTGTACTCACAACACTTGTGCGCTATTCTCAATAAGCTCTTGGAAGTAAATCTGCAGTGCTCCTGCAATTTCCATATTGATTCAAGATTCCATTTTCCGGACTCACCGTGTTTCTTGTTATCCAGCCATTCTCCCGTGTACTCATCTCCGTTGACCGAGTAGACGGTGTTCCTCACACCCTTCTTCTGTGCTTTGTAATCCCAGTCTTTCCACAGCGGCTGTTTTTTCCTGGGAACTTTTTTATATGGCATCTTGTCTGGACGTTTTGTCGAGGAAAACTGCAAACCAATGGGAAGCCTTCTAATCTTAATTAACATTTTAGAACCAGGCGAGTTGCAGTAATACATGTACGCATGTTTTTATTTCATTAATTTAGGCCTATGATAGCACCTTTTTGCAGTGATTCTCTATAGGCCTCAAAAACTTTGAGCCCCACAAAAGACACAGGTGTGGACTGAATAAGCCAGTTCGGTATTTCAACTGCGCATGTGCACAATGACATTTTATCCCAAATGAACCGTGTGACCTAACGTGTGTGTATGAACGCACAAGGTGGTCGCACAACGCGCACGTGTTAAATTCAATCAAAATGGGCGTTCGCGTAACATGGCATGACATAACGTCGGCAATTTTATCCCGAATAACCTTTGAGATACCGAACTGGCATATACTCACTGTATCCTTTGCCACAGGTGATGCCTGTGCATCGAAATTAATAGAAAGAATTTACTTTAATACCCCACCAAATGTGTCAGGAAAAGCAAAATCTTGTAAAATAACCAATGCTCCTTAGTCCTTGATAATGATAGCTATCTAATCTTGTGGCACAACCTGTTATTTCAAGATTAAAAATCCATAGAAATAAATGAGGCAGAAATCAACATGTATGACTGAGAACACCGAGTGACCATAGACCGTATTGCAAATTCTGCCTGGTTGAGACGTCACAATGGTAAAAATGCATTGTGGGAAGGAAAAAAGCACAAACATTGCTCCCGTTTCCTTCCCACAATTGTGACGTCTCAAGCCTGGTTCATACTTCATGCGAAGCGAATTTCATGACGTCAACAATTGAAGTTTCATTGTGACCTACCTTAAGATTAAGGCTGAAGCGAATTCGTTACTTAAGTTAAGTAACGAATTCGCTTCGCATACGCATTCGCATGATGAACCGGGCTTCAACCAGGCGGTATTTGTGATAAGGTCTATACACTGTGCCAAGAACATCCAACACAGAAAACACAAACTTTCTTCCCCTATATTGCACGAAAATTTCCTAACTAAATTAAATCATATGTTGTGCCACCGTGCCAAGCAAGTGTTGGTACATTTCTGAACACGGATTCAATCATTCATGCCTAACGTTAACTTAGGCCTAATGTTTTCCAAGAATTTTGCTTGACATTCCTGACTAATTCTACCACGGGATATTAAAGAAAGGTTGACAAAAGTATAACTCAATATAATAGCTAATAATTTAATACAGAATATGTCCAAATTTCTTACATTAATTTGACTTTTGCAGCGGAAACTAACCACTATAAATAAAAGCGATTTTTCACAGCTTCATGTCCATGGTAACTATTTACGTCTGGTACCAAAATGTTAACAAGTCTTAAGGTCCATATTCGTACTCCACATTCTAGGAGCCAGACTATAGTGTTCAGAAGCGCCCTCATCGGATCGAGTTGGCTCGGTTGTTAGACTAGTTCCAAGTCCCTCCATTATACTGGGCGCAGGAACCATGACCAAGCTAGTCAAAACCATAGTTAATATATAGCTGTATGGCCAAAACCAAAGTAAACAGTGGTTTTGAATTGAAACTTTGAAGCAACTTTGGAGGAAACGAAATAAAAATATTTCAAGGAAATACAAAACAGGTTCATATCAAGGGAACAAAATTTTAAAGGGAACATGTTATTTTGAGGGAATGAAGGAAAATAGGTAAAACTAGGAGTAATGCTATTTCAAGGAAATTCTATATAATTTTAGAAAAATGAACATTTATAATTAATTTAATCAAATAATTATCCATGTTGGGGAATTTATCACTAGTTATTTTGCCACTGATAATTTTTTAGCCCTATTTAATGCCCACAATTACAGGGGGGGGGGGGGGGGGGGGGGGAATCATTGGTGTCAATGTGATTCATGCAAGGGGCTATATGCAGTGTTCTGAAAATTGACAATGCATTTGTGCAAATACAAATATCACCGAATTCAGCTACTACACTGTTAAAGGAAACATGATTTAGGATTTATATTGCATTATTCCTGCTTAAAACAATAAAGTATTATCTTGACAATGATATTTTGTGTCCAGAGACAATTATTTCCCAGATTAAATATGAGAAAAAATTGTTTTGAAAATGTTTGTCCAAGCTACTCCGCCCCCTGAGTGGGACCCTCATTAACATAAGTGTGTGACGTAGACCGAGGCACATTATATTACAGATTCTGCTGCGCGAGCCGGCCCTATTCATCACGAAAATTCTTCGTCCAAAATATAGTATTTTTCGGCCATGCCGACAAGGTGTGTGGCTGCTGGGTGCAGCAAAACAACGAAAGATGGAGTAAGCCTTCATTTATTTCCAACTGATGCGAAATATCGAAGAATGTGGACGGCGAAAGTGAACGTGACAAGAGCGAAGTGGTCCGGCCCCAGCAGCTTCTCAGCGTTATGTAGCGACCACTTTGAGCCGTCGTGTTTCGATACTGGTATTTTCCAATCCTTTGGGATGAGCATTAAAAATATGCTCAAGTCCACTGCCATCCCAACAAAGTTCCCAGATGCGAGTAAGGTACAGGCGAAAGCAGTTAAACGGCCCATTCCCCGAGGAGCCTTCGCTAAAAGGGAGAAAATCAGGGTAAGTTCGATGTTAGTTGTTGTTGCAACTTACGAAATTGCACGTGTAGACCTAGTGTGTATATGTACGATGTACACGCGTCATTTACGGGTCCAGACTATCGAGTCGTACGTGAATTTCGGCGCCTCGGTCTACGTCACAAACAGCGCCCTCAATTTGAGTCTCAACAAATTCCAAAAGGGGGGGGGGGATTTTTGGGCGGCAAATAATCACACTAAAACTTCACTTGAACCAGTTTGGCTTTTAATTCACATTTAATACATATAAATGAATTTATTTATGAAATTAAATGTGATCCGGCCAGTTTGAGAAGCATTTAACAATTTAAATCATTATACTTTTTTTTTTTTTTGGGGGGGGGGGATTGTTTGGTTTGTTTTGTCATGGCCATTTATTAGTGCCCTTAAAGTTAGTGTACATGATTGGTCATTGTTGCAATTTTCAGAAATGGGCGGATTTGGGGGTTAGTATTTTATAGGAAATATCGTTCCATTGGCCTGTTCAAAGTTTTGCACTGTTGGATGGCGGAAAAAACGAGAGAAAAATGGCGCTCGTTTTCAACCGTTGGGCAGATAGCCTTTAGTCAAGGTGCACGTGGCTACCTGGACGTGTGATGCGCCCCAAATGCCAGCATGTCCAGGGCACGCCACTTGTCCGGGTAGCTACGCGCGCCTTGACTAAAGGCTACAGGGCAGTTTTCCAACGATTTCCAGCTGGAAATCGTTGGAAAACGATATAAATTTTCACTTTTCTTGACACCTGGTGCCATAATTTCACAGGATGATTGAGACTACTATTAACTTAGTCTAGTAAGGTATTTCATAATAATTCAGTAAAAACAAAATGGAGGATTACCAATCATGTCAGACAAGAGTAAATATGATTCAACTTCGACCATTTATTCAACTTTAATTCTTCCCCTACTACATAGTAGAATATCTCATTGTTTCTGCATAAAACTGGTAAGAGGTATACGCAATGTAAAACTTTACATTAATTTAAAACAGGAAAAAATAAGAAGGAATCAAAAACAAAAATTAAATTGTTTCATCCTGAGTACTACTTCTTACAATACCAAAACAAATTTCCTACGTTTTTTGAAAAATAAGGCACAGTACTGATCATTTTGACTGAAGGCCATCGGTTCTGTTGACAGATCATGGGAGTGGCGTGCCCCCGACTGATCATGTCAATCAATTCACATTCACCAGCTATGTGATGTCCAGTATGCTAAGTTCCCATCATTTATGACTGGGCACACCCTTCATTTACCTCCCCTCCCCCCACATTCACTCTCTGAACTCTGCCCGGCCTTTTCTACTCTTTGAGAAATATAATACATTTATATTTGCACTAAATTTAACATAATATAATTTAACAAACAAACGACAAGGGAAAAGGTAATTTGAATAAATTTCCAAAGAAAATTAAGAAAACTGGCAGGACAGGATTTGAACCTGCGACCTCCGGAACCTGCAGGTTCAGATCCTGCTCCTGCCAGTTTTCTTTGTTCAAGTTGGAAATTCTAATATAACTTATTCAGAATTTATACATATTTTCCAAATGTGCATGCTCTGCTGGTCTATCAAAAAACGGTGTTTGTTTCTACTTAGTTGCATGTGAATAATGTTTAAGGTATAATACTATAAGCATCTTACTGTAACTGCCGAAGTCTAAAGCTACGTTTGTGCAAATGAACTACAGAAATTTATGACTATTTGGACCGTGTTAGATGGAACGGGGGGACACAACTGCCCCCATGGAACCCTCAACTGCCCCCATGTAACCCTCACCCCTCTTTCCTCCTCCTCCCCCCTTTAAAAATTGGAAAAGTGTTATTTTTAACACAGTGACAAGGTACTGCCATTGATGTAAAATACCCTCAAAATGACAACACTGATTTGTGCAAAATCTGCAACATCACACGTAAACCCTCTTTCACAAGAGCACAGCACCCCTCACACATTGTGAATGACATGCGATCCGCTGCGATCGGCTGGCATGGGGGCCTCTTTCCCCCCATTGTCCAGCTCAGTGACCATACTCTCCAGCTCCTGGAGTCCCCGCGTGGAGCGTTCGTACTTGTGCGCGACCAGCTTGCGGTAGAAGTGCACGGCAAAGATGCACAGGATGACCAGCATGGGGACGGCGATGGCGGTGGATGCTACGGCCGCACTGTTGTACGAATAGAACTTGACCCAGCAGAGGAGGACGATGTCCAGCAGGAAAAAGATCATGCCGAGGATTGTGGAGAAGCCCCAGGCCATCTCGATGTAGCAGTGGAGCGAGTCGTGGGGCGACTCGTTGACAGCATTGACGTTGTGCACGTTGCTGACCGCTTCGATGTTGGGGAGGATGCAGGTGCTGATCAGCAAGGCGAACATGTGGACGACCACAAGAAGCGTGGTGCAGACACTGAAGGCAATCATCAACCCTTGGGGGAGTTGATCATCCAACTGAATCTCCACCAAGGCAACCTAAAAACAAATTATAAAAATCAGGAGAAATTGAACTTACAACCGACCATAAAGTGGGCTTGGTTAACTTTACAGCCAGGAATCAGCCTAACCCTTTAACCCTTTCTGTCCGGCTGTTATTGATGGGGTGCCGGTATGCCAAGACGGGCTTGTGCAACCAAGTGTAACATAAACACTAGCTAAACACTGGATTGAGTATGTGCAGGAATGTGCATATTGACGACAACCGGCCACATGGGCGGATCCAGGCTTGTTTGCAGGGGGGGGGGGGGGGGTGTTTCTGAATTTGTTTTCCGTACACAAAATAAGACCTTTATAGGGTTTTTGCTTTTTTTTTCTGGTTTGCTATGGTACCTAGGCGTAAGCCCTTACAAGCAACCAAAACAAAAAATTGGCAATGGAGGGGGGGAGGGGGGGTTTGACCCCCGCCCCTCTGGGTCCTTGCCTGGACCAGGTGGTCTTTTTCAAACTGCGGCTATGGCCGTCATCCATATTCAAGAGGTTAAACACCTAAATTAAGGATAGCTTGGACTGCCTGTGAAGTATTCATACAATAATTCAACAGAACGTAAAGCAGATAAATCTATAACTTTCAAGAAGTTGGCTTGCAAATCTCATTGCCAAATAGTAGACATTTTTGGGTCAATATGAAACTAATTTCTAATTTGGCTGCAAGTAAAAGAAGAATTTCCACTTAATACATGTACCAAATAAATATATTTGGGTATTGTTTTGATGAATATTATTACTGACACTGGGGTTCTGGACCTAAACTAACTGATGAATCTTTTGTTTTATACTGCATATAACGTCCCCAGTTTCCCTTTCTGTTCAAGTAAGTTCAATTCCAAATTATTATTCACTCTTTTGGTCAAGTTCAAGGAAATTTGTTTCAAATTATTATTTAGATTTTACTGTATTTCTGCGCTGTAATGTTTTTCTCATGTTTGTACGGTTCATCAGTTAATATTTTGCAATGAAAAGCGAAAAGATTTTACTTTAATACCCCACCAAAATTGGTCAAGAACAGCAAAATCCTCCTTGATAACAACCATCTAAATATGTGGCACAACCAGTTATTTCAAAATTTATGTCAGCAAAAGCCATAAAAAATAAGGCAGAAATCAACATGTATTGTAGTACACATTTTTGAGTGACCATACACAGTGCCAAGAACATTTAACACAGGAAACACAAACTTTCGCCTATTTCTAAGTAATAGTTGAGTGAAATATCCTGACTAAATTCTCAAAATTAAAGATTGTGCCAAGTGTTTATACAAATTAATTCTGAACACAAACTGATGGTAATTTTCCCAAAGATTTGCTGTTCCTGACCGATTTGGGTGGGGGTATTAAAAAAAAAACTTTCCTAAAAAAACTTTAAAAAAAATCTAAATCCAGGAAACTTGGCCACACTTTTTACCATTGCAAAACCCGCCAAAAGTGCCGATGTCCTGTTGGAGGCTTTGAGCTTCGCCCGGCTGAGATACAACCGGCGCCAGGACAGAGCCTGGACCGAGTGCTGGTTGGACATCTCGGTCACATAGGAGCGGTACACCCAGTCCGAGTAGCTGCTGTTGCTGTTGGGCTGAATCTTGGCGGTTTCTGGTGGGGCCGTGTCGGAGGAATTCACGGCGGACTGCTCGTCCTCTGTCACGGTCTCTGGGACCGAATTCACCCTCAACCACCGTGCCGACAGAGCGCCGCTGTTCCTTCCTAAACTGGTTTAGTGGATTGGCGATTTAACCCGGATGTTAGTGTCAGTTTACCGTTTGGAGTGGTTTCTTTGTATTGCTTGTGAACTGAGTGAAAACAAAATGCAAACCCAGGTCATATTTTATCGCTCTGGATGAGACTATTTTTGTTATCACACAACATCATCAAAACAACAATGGATTTGACTTTCTTGTTCCCAGTCGCTCCGCTGAACACCACACACTTAATCGGCCCACAAACTTTTTCATCTTTTTAAAATTATACATCAGCATTTAGAAACATGATGTCCTTATATTTTAGACCCCCTTTTGAAAAGGGAAAGGGAGATAATGGGGTAATAACAGTTGATTTTGCAATAATATTGGTGGTCTTCTTTTAGAAATTGGGAACGAGATGGGTAATGTCTGAGCCCCGTCTCAGCTTGAATGTTTGTGTATGCACACAGTGTCCCGGGTACAGACTAAATGTCAGAAAGCAAGGAATGGTCTACGTGACAAGCGTGAGATCGCTTTTTTTTTGTCTCTTTGGACTTGCTCCATGCATTTTGTGCTCATTATGTGAGAAGATGAATTGAAGATGGCCTCGTCAAAAGACACCGGGAGGAGTTTGGTACGTTTTAAACAGATGAACGGACTTTCAGTGTAGAATTTGTGCAATGACGTTTGGTTTTTGTTTGGTTTTGAAATTTTAAGGTCAACGAAATTTGACCCAAAATACAAAATACACAAAGTCAAGAGATGCCTGCCCAGTTTCCGGACATATTTTACTCAGGCATTCTGACATGTGAAAATGACAATGAGCAGATTAGTTTTTAGTAAAATGATAACGCCTCACTTGTCGCCAAAAAGGAATGCTACGTGACAAGTTTCGCTGTGAGTGGTGCCAGTATATGGAATAATCTGCCTGAACAAATGAGAACCATAAACTCTTTAAGTACATTTAAATCGGAGCTACGTAAAGCCATCTATCAGTGATATTTCTGTATAATTTACGCTGAACTGCGGAGTTATAAACTTGGTTGCCAAAATACTTTGGAACCGGATGGGAATTTCCCCTTGTTTTTCACCCTAAAAGGGTTTTTTTTTTCGCGGGTTTTTCGCCCATCCCGTAAATCAGCAATAGGCTTCTACTGGAGAGTTGAAAAGTTAACCGAAGATATATTTATTTGTGTAAACATTATTGTATTTGTTTAAATACTTTGTATGAATGTGTAAATATTCAATTTTAACTAATAATATGCAGGGCCCCAATGGAAACCAGTTTTAAACTGTTTGGGCACACCCTGGGTAAAGAAATGTAATAAATAAATAAATAAATAAATAAATATATTATCAGCTGGTTTGGTAGGATACAAGAATTGAATAAACCTTTTCAACATTCTCAAAGGCAAGCATTCCAATAAGCCTTTTGCAAGTGACCCGTACTTTGACCCCGCTGCATAGTGATTGTTGCCACGACACGTGATTCGGGGCAAGCTTTCTCGCATACGCGCTTGCAGACACAATGTCAATGCATATTGCATACGTGTCCACTTGCCGTGATCGAAGTACATGTACGCGATTCATACGTTTCTTGTCACTTTAAAATGATAAATTTCCACGCAGATTTTGTCAGACTCTAGTACTGGTTATTGTTAGAATCTAGACATTAACATAAAATATGAAGTTTGTGGGATTTAGTGCTTGAGAATGCCTGCGAAGAAGCACTGTTCTTACGGAACATGCAACAGCGACTTGCGCTTTTCGGACCGTCCCCACATATATGGCGTTTGGTGGCTATACCCTTTCCGAAGCCGAAGTCGAACCGTGAGAAGTGTCTCCGTTGGATAAAAAACTGCTCCAGAAAAGACTTTTCGGCGGAAAATGTAACTTACAATACTTACATTTGCTCCAAACATTTCGTCGGTGGCAATGGGCCAACATATGACTACACCGATCCAATACCAGCTTCGACATCTAGTGCGGTGGAGATGAACAATTTTGTTTTTGTTTTTATTAGGAGGGGGCGTAATCATACATGCAGACTGTGTTACGATTTTGAGTCAATGTGATGGAACTTTTTGTTTCAGGGCCTTGGTTAACCGATTGTTCATTTTGGTTGAACTTCTTGTTCTTTACAAGATGAAGTGCTTTTTATATTTTGAAAATAGCAAGAAAGAAAGAACCGGTGTGTGCAGGCAAAATTCAAGGAATGATCAGTTTATCTTATTTTTTTGATCATCTCAGGAAATAGCCGCAGTGAGTCAAAGTTCGTTTAGGGGGTAGGGAGGGTGGGGGTTGTTAAAGGCATCAACAAAATCTTTCTTTCCATTCTTTTTTTATTTGTTGGAAAGGTTGGAGGAAGAAAGATTCTGTTGAGTAAGGTCTCATTATCGGTTTTTACGTAAGTGACTGGTCTTGCAGAAATTGTTTTTGTATATATTTACGAATAGGTTGGTGGGTATGCCAGCCGTGTGGGTGTGTGACTGACCCACCCAAAGCGTAATTTCTTTCTTTTTTAAAAAGTGGAATACGCTTCGAGGGAGTCAGTTTTAGCCACTATTTCTGCAAGATGACAGTCCTGGTATGTGCTGGCTACGTTAGAAGAATAATCAGTGGATTCTTTGATGGATCATTCCAAGAAGTAGCCGCAGCGAGTCCGAACTTATCTGGGGAGGTGGGGGGGGGGATTTGTAAAGGCATCAACAAAATCTTTCTTTCCATTCTTTTTTTATTTGTGGGAAAGGTTGGAGGAAGAAAGATTCTGTTGAGCAAGGTCTCATTATTGGTTTTTACGTAAGTGACTGGTCTTGCAGAAATTGTTTTTGTATATTTACGAATAAGTTTTCGCCGGTTGTAATCCGCTCGAAAACAAATCAAATAATTGAAGACATCGTATAGTCCGAAATCTGGTATATTCGAGAAATCCTTCGTGAATCCAGGAAGATTAAATGGGTCGGAAAATGTGCAGCCAGCGTCTTTCAATCTTTTGTCAAGAGTCTCCCTCAAGTTGGGGCTTGAAAGATTCGGGTCGGTTGTAAATTTCAGATTGGCCATGCACTTGCACAGTTCAACCAGTTCTTTCTTCAGGTAACCCGTTATTGAAACCCCTCTCTCTTGAAGAAATTTCTGCAGTTTCTTCACGTTCCAACCTTCGAAGTTGTTATCCATTAAAGAAACTATAATTGCTAAAAATAGGCAGCGTTTCGAGAAGAACATACAACATGTACTGTAACAATTCAAGCAGTTGTTGTGTGTTAGAACGGTGACAATCTCTATCGTGCGCCGTTTCACCCAGCGGTAGTTCCAGATACCAGACAGGGAAACCACCACTGGCCATGCGTCGCCACGTTGCGGCTTGCCCCGAATCACGTGGTCTAGCAACAATGGTACTGACATGCATAATAATGATCAGTCTGGCACGACCGGCGCACGCTGTGCATCTTAGATTGAGCGAAGACGGGGTACAAGGATCTATGCAAATCAACGCGCAAAAGACTACGGATGCCGCAATTGTCAGCCGTTTGTGCAGTTTCAATCCATTGTTGGATTAAACAGTGCCACCAGGCCGGATGACACCATTGGCCGCTGTTTGTGCAGTTTCAATCCATTGTTGGATTATTGTGTACAGGTTACGCTTGACTGCACAAACACATTGTAGCGGTTCGTTTGGCTGCCATAACCACCGCGGCACCCCGACGTCTCCCGTAAAATACCGTACTCAAGGGGTTAACTTCAGGCGTAATCCAAACGGCATGGATGGCTAATGTGCTCTGAATTATTATTTTTCATTTATAAGAACAAAACATTCAATGCAAAGGTGAAAAAAAATGCATTTGGTGGGCATACATGTAAGTGCATTTTTATCAATAAATGCCTCTTTTTCACAATTTTTTTTTAAATTGCAGGAAATCGATTAAAACAAAGATAATTAAGAAAATAAACTTATGGCTGCCACATCTCCTTTCGGGATTTCAAATTTATTTTAACCCTTCGGAATCATGTTACTATCAGTTTTCTGAATGTTCACTTTTTGATCTCTACAGCACTTGAAGTAATAAGGACTTGGGTAGACTTTGCAAAAAGACAAAACTATTTTCGGAAAGATTTTACTTTAATACCCCCACCAAAAAAGGTCAGGAACACCAAATCTTGGAAAATAACTATCTATTTGTGTTCAGAATTGTATAAAACACTTGGCCCAACCTTTAATTTTGAGAATTTTGTTGGGACATTTGAGTGCAATATAGGGGGAAGAAAGTTTGTGTTTTCTGTGTTAGAAGTTCTTGGCACCATGTAGGCCAAAAGTCACTCAAAGTGTGTTAACATACATGTTAATTTCTTCCTAATTTTTAACAGATTTTGCTGACATAAATCTTGAAATAATAGGTTATGCCACATGTTTAGACAGTTGCAATCAAGGAGGGTTCGTTATTTTCCAAGATTTTGCTGTTCTTGACTGATTTTGATGGGGGTATTAAAGTAAAATCTTTCCCCTTTTTCAATTCCATATCTGACGTTTTAGCGTGTTAAGGCGAGGCGCCACTATAACGAGGGCGAACACCAAGATGATGAGATTGAAGGAAAGAGAACCTGGAACTTGGAGCAGAAGATCACTGATGAGAAATTCACTTCCAAATGGGTGAAAATCATGACCGGACAAGGTTTGTCTAGCTCAGCCTTACTTTACCCCTACTAGAACTGATGTTTGATATCTGGGGATCAGCTGTGTTATAATGGTTTTTTTTTTTTTAACCCTAACCCTGCCAGACGCAGCACAGTGCATCTGTGGTGACAGCTTCACTTTGCTTCACTCTGCACACAAGTCAATGTGACAAAGTATGCAATCTGATGCATCTGGCAGGGTTCTAGCAAACATGCCCTGGAGGGTTAGGGTTAAGTGAACGAAGAAAACTGGCAGGAGCAGGATTTGAACCTGTGCCCTTTGGAATACTGTACTGGTTCTCTACCAACTGTGCTATCTTGCCCTATGTTGGTGGTTTCTCAAGTTGTCAGTGTTGGTGATGGTTGCATCTTAAAGTTACCGTGTGATCCCTGGCATTATGGGTTTATGACTTCTGACTAGCGCCCCCGAACAAAGACTCCGACAGTTTGGAACATAGGGCAAGATAGCTCAGTTGATAGAGCACCGGTACGGTATTCCAGAGGTTGCAGGTTCGAATCCCGCTCCTGCCAGTTTTCTTTATAATGTGTTTTCTGTTGATACATGTGATATTAAATTGGTTCGTGATCACGACTTTTCTTGAATTGGACACCGAAAGATTTATTTATTCATTTATTTGTTGTGTGAGAGATCAATTGATAAATTAATTAATTGCTTGATAATTGTATTTTGGCTGATTGATTGGTTTGAGTGATTGATGATTTTCTGATTTTAACAAAGATATTGATTTGTTTTAACATATTGAAATTTTGATTACATGTATGTATTTATGCAAGTGGTTGTTTTAGGGATGTATTTTAGAGTGATTATTTTTGTGGTCATTTATATTTTGTACGGTAGGTTTGATAAGATTGGGTGAGACTCAAGTTTAGTGGATAAGAAACTGAAGTCCAATTTTGTTTAACCCTAACTCCCTACATTTTCCTACATGTACCCTGAATCCTCTCATATCCGATTCCAAAAATCCTCCAATATTTGTTACTGGGGACCACTGCCTGAATCCTGCAAAATCCTGCTGTGGGTAACCTCAATCCTCCGAAATCATCCAGCATCAGATTGGGCCTGATGACCTGGATCCTCCATTTTCCTCCGGAGGCAAAATCCTCTAATGCCCTGCAAAATTCCTCCATTTTGGCAAAGAGGATTTTGGAGGATGTGGGATGGTTTAAAGGGTTAATCTAAATGGTTGCGGTGCTTCGATGATGATGCAGAGTTGGCTCTGAAACTCTTTCTCTGAATTCTCTTTCTCAGAATTCACCATGAAGTTCTTGCAGGAAGGTGGCTTTGATACCCCCATGCTGTTCAAGAGCACGGATGGTCTGGGTGTCAAGTAAGTACGTTTTGGTGAGAAGACATCTGCACTAGTAAGCAGGAGGTCGTGGGTTCGAGTCTCACCCGAGTAAACCTGTGATTTTTTTCCTACAGGCTCTCGGAAAGCGCTGAGCACTAAGTGCTTCATGCACTACATTGAGAAAGGGAAAAAAAATCTCTTTTAAGTACATTTTATTGATTAACCCTCCTGTTCTCAAGGCCAAAATGGAGGTAGCTTACCCTATATATAAAAAACCTATCAAGTGACAGGTTGAAACACACACAAACTGTCAGTGTTGGTGTTTAGAGTTTTTGATAGGCTGTGATAGTTATACGTATAGGAGGGTTAATTCCGTTTTCACTAGCCAGTGACTACATATAAAAAGTGATAACTTATCATTGTGCTTGCTGAAAACTGCATAGTAGATGAAGATCAAAAAGAGAATACAAAAAAAGCATGATGCTAGTAATCTCTGAAAAAATTTGCAGTATCGTCAGTAGAAGTGAATACCAATGTGTTCCTGTGTGAGCTGTGTTTGGCCAATTCATCGCATCACTGACCCGTAAATGGTGGTGACTATTCTGTTGATAATGCATTTTTGTCTTTCTGCTTCAGGGTCCCAGGCAAGGACTTTACTGTGAATGATGTCAAGTTGCATGTTGGTAAGTAGAAAAAATTGTTCAAACCCTCAGCAGAAGACGGGCAAGGTTTCTCTATTTAATGTCGAACTTAATTCCCTTCACTAGGGACCGATTCCAAATTCTATCTCTTGGACAAGACTGCCTCTTCCTTGATATTAGTTGTTTCGGGTGTCATACAATTTTGGTTATCTCGATCGGCGCTCCTTGAATAAGTGAATTGTATTTGATACAAATTCAACATTAAAATGACTGACCTAACAGACTACCCTAACCCTAACCTCACATAAAGCTACAAAATACTACCAGTCGTAAACTGTAGTACGCAGTACTCTCGCCTATTTGTGTACAATGCTTGTAGTCATTTTTAGTACTTGGTACTTCATCCCATTAAAGTAGTAATACGTAGTACGGATGGTTGTTGCTGGGCTTTGAGGGAAAATGTCTGTTATCATCTAAGGCGGAAACAAAGCATGAAATATTGGTTTTCAGAGATGATAAGAGCCCTTCAAATACAAATATAATTTTAAATAAATGCCGGTACCCAGTCAACTAACTGTATTACATAGTAGAACTTTATCGTTGCAAGTATCTTGACTGCCGTCATAATACACTCGATCATCAAAGACAGAGAGACTCGGTACTACAGAATACTAAGTGGTAGTTTGTCGTACACAGGTCTTCACCCCAAACTAATGCCTCGGTGGTTAGGGCTAAATAAATGTTGGTTGGCAATGATGCAGGGAGTCGGCGGCAAGTGGACGTGATGGACGTGAACACCCAGAAGGCCGTGGAGATGAGCATGTCACAGTTTGCGAGGTACTATGAGAACAAGGAACGGGAACAGCTCTACAACGTCATCAGTCTGGAGTTCAGCCACACCAAGCTGGAGGAGTTCGTCGAAGCTCCCAGTATCGTAAGCTACTTTTATCTGTCTCGTGGTTTTAGCCAAAGCTGGCCTAGGTGGCACTTGGACACTTAGCTTTGAATTTGGCCACCCAGTTTGTTAGATTTTTTACTTCAAAAGCATTGCAAATGAACAGTTGGACGTATTATTGCTGAATCTTATAACCCCTTGTGTCCGGCTGTTAATGATGGGGTGCTGGCATGCCAAGAACAGGCTGTGCAGCCAAGCGTAAATGCAAACAATAGCAGACTTTCGAGTATTCATACTTTTCCTACTTTTTCCTAATTGTTTTTTACCTTTCTCCTACTTTTTCTTGAAATCCCTTTTTTTTCCTACTTTTTTCTACTTGTTTGTCCCACAAGTCCAAAAAATGTAATCTCATTGAATATTTTTTCATAAGTGTTTACTGTTACACTGTCATATGAAAATCACACAGTGAAGGGCTTGGGTGCAGGAGTACTGCAACTTTACGTCCAAGAGTACAGAACATGCCAAATGAGGCTCGTGATGCTGTGGACATGGGTGAGTATCAACAAAAACTAATCCTGACAGCCCGGAAAAGTCCTACTTTTATCCTGATTTTGTCCTCCAAAAGTCCTACTTTTATCCTGATTTTGTCCTCCAAAAGTCCTACTTTTATCCTGATTTTGTCCTCCAAAAGTCCTACTTTTGTCCTGTTTTTGTGAAAATTTTAATCCTACTATTCTCCTACTTTTTCACCTGGGTCTGCTTGAAAGCCTGTTGTAGGCACCACACTGAATAGAGTGGTCATATTCATCGCACTTGGAGCCCACCTTTCATGTAAATGAAAGCTTTGTTTAAAAAAGCTCCATCTATTCATTACACTCCCATTCAAGAACAATATAGTTCAAGAATGAGTAAGCACAGGAATGTGCGTATAGATGACAACCGGCCAGGTAGTCTTTTTTTCAAACCGCGGCTATGGCCGTCGTCCATATTCAAGAGGATAAGCAAATTTTGACCCCCATTTTCAGAATCCTGTGTGAAACCGTGCCATCTGGATGACTACTGTAGTTTACCAAAAAGACGTTTTTGGGGTTCTTAACATTTAACACTAACTCCCTAGGTGGGTTAAAAATCGTATTGAACTTGGAGGATTCAAACTTAAATTTGTCGGTCACAACTTTCCTTATTTGGACAGGAGAGCACGCTCCAACCGTCTTCTGCATAGAACTTCTGATCAAACGTTTCTTTTTAAAAAGTTAGTTTCTTTTTTTTTCTCACAAAGAACCAGTTTGTTGGAGTTTGATTTTCACATAGAGTTACCCATATGTTCTTAGATTATATCTTCACCGTGCAAATACTCAAATCGTATTTCTCTCCTGAGAGTTTTTGGATCATGCCTCTAGTTGTTAAGGAGATAGTTTAAATGTGTCAGTGCAGTCGTTCCGTTCCGTTTTATTTAGGGGTGTGCATCGGAACCGGGTACCCGAGTACATGACCGTTCGTATCAGGAACCGGTTCCAGATTATGGAATCGAGTATCCGTACAACTTTAGTAACTTCCCAGATAATGAAAAAGAAAAGGTTTTGAATATTTTTTGTCGGGAATTTATAAAATTAAAATCCGACTACCTGGGAAACCAGCACTGATTTCACATTTATGACGCTCAGGAAAGTTCACTAAGGGAATTTACCGGTCGTGGTTTAAGTAGTCGGGGTATGGATAAGAGCCTCGACGAGAAATAATAGCATGCCTCATTCCACAATAAATACAACTGTATACATTTTCCGGACGACCGTCTTCTGTGATATGCCAGCACATGCACGTACGGCACATGCAAAAGGCGGAGAAGTGATCGTGTTTACTGGACAGGCATGAGATTTTTTCAGACTTTTGTCTGAAATCAGACTTTTTGAATCTCGGAGAAAGACGTTCAACTTCCAGGACTGGAATTTTTGGGTTGGGTTTCTTCAGCGGGTTCTCAGGTACCCGTATTTTTGTTCAATCGGGTACCCGGTTCTTTTACTACCCGTAAATGCACACCCTTAGTTTTATTCCACACCGTACACGGCCTGCAAACTGAGAACATTTGTGTGTTTGTTGACTGCAGGTGCGTCAGATTGACTGGGTGGACATCGTCTGGCCACAACACCTGAAGAAGGACCAACGTGACAGCACAAATACTCTGGCCGAGATGAAGTACCCTAAAGTGCAAAAGTATGGCAGATATTTATCTGACTATAGAAGTCTAGATAAAAAAAAAAGATGTGTTTCGGCTCCTGTTTTTTGTCTTAAAAAAATAAATGAGATGGCCGTTTTCCTTTTTTTCACAGAGTGGTTGCTGGCGATGATTTGGGGGATTTTGTGGTTTTGCTTTTTAAAATTGTTTTTATTTTGTTTTCAAGGTTGATATCCCTTTTCCCACCTAAAAAAAAATAGCTGCTGGTTTCCCCAAAAAAGTCAGGCCAGAATTATTATTCTTGTTGAATCTGACATTTTTTTAACTTTGACTTTTTTTAATTTGGATGAGAATTAGTTTTCATTGATCTGAGCAAGCGTTTGACCACTGCGGCCCCGAGATTAATTTATACACAAAATGTACTTGTTCCATTGTGATAAGTATTGGTTGTCAATTTATTTTGGTTAAGTGAATTATTGGCCAGTAGTATATTGCCCAGTGTTTATATTGCCCAGTGTTTATATTGCCCAGTGTTTATTGCCCAGTAGTATATTAGTTTGGTATTAGTTTCAGTATGAAATTCTAGCCCTGTTTTGGGCATTTTAATTAAAAAATTACTGGTGGTCTTAAAAAAAAGTAAGCAGATAACATAATATATGAAATAGGGGTTAGGTAGGCCGACTTCAGATCGTTCTATATTTGTCATTGTAACAGGTACTGCTTGATGAGTGTGGCTGGGTGCTATACAGATTTTCACATTGACTTTGGTGGGACATCGGTCTGGTACCATATTCTCCATGGAAAAAAGGTATTTTCTTAATTTTGCCCATCCTTTTTCAGGAAAAACAATTGGGAAAATGTACACTCTCATCTGGCTCATTGGTCTAAATGTCGAATCAGTTGGTGTGAGATGCAGTATTTTAAGAGCAAGGGCCAATTGAATGGATTGTGGAAACAGTTTCGGCTGAGACACCACACCAATAATTCCTTTTTATTCACTATTTATAAATACGTTTATAAGTTTACCCATTCCTATTGGTCAAAAGCCCATCACGTGGGTGGTTTTAAACGGCCGATAAAACACCAATCGGTTTTAAACACTTTTTCCGGTGTCGCACGAAATTTAGACTCCTATGAAATCTGGTTCCTTTTATTGGTTGAACACTCGCGCAACCAGTCACTCGCGCAATTACGCAAGCGAAATACTACCGTTGCGTCCGTATTTAGAGTCCATAATTTCACACTACATCGGCACTGCTGCATTCTGCACCACATCACGCCGTGCGCGCGTTACTACCCATATAAGGAAATGTTTAGCACTATTCGTGGGTGGCATGAACCATTAAATAGCTAAAGGGGTGTTTTACAAACCAAGGTCAAAAAATCATTGAAAATTTATAATTTTCGAAGGTTTTTGCTGAATTATACAAAAAGGTATTTTATGAATGTAAATTTGTGCTGGGCCGGTTTTAAACGAGTACGTTTAAAACCGTTTGGGCCTAGATGCTCGGGTCATTGTCAAGTGCCCAGGCCCCAAGGCGGTTTTAATTGTACTTGTTTAAAACCGGCCCAGCACATATTTATTCCCTTATTATTAATGATATGCAAATATCCTCAATTTGATAGGTCTTCTGGTTGATTCCACCCAGCGAAGACAACCTGGAGCTGTATGAGAACTGGGTCTTATCCGGCAAGCAGGCAGATATCTTCCTTGGTGACAGGGTCCGGGAATGCACTAAGATCGTCCTGGAGGCTGGATACACATTTATGATACCGAGTGGTATGTACACGCTGAGCCAACCCCCACCAAGCCCCACCCCTAACCTCCGCCTACCAACCCTCCTACCAACCCCAAACCTCCAACCCCCTTAACACCTCATCCCCCTCCCATCCCTCCTCCCATCCCTCCTCCCAACCACCATATCTACCCCAGCCTACCCCTGTAGTTGAAAACTTAACTGTATAAATGTATAGATTTATTTGTGTAAATATTCTTGTACATTGTATATGTAAATATTTCTGTATGTGTATAAATATACATTTTATTTTTTGTATGTGTAAATATTCATATTTAATTACAAATGTATGCAAGGCCCCCCAATGGAAACCAGTTTTAAACTGTTTGGGCATACCCTTGGTAAAGAAATGTAATAAATAAACCTGCCGCGGCCTGCCCCGTGTTGCCCGTGAATTTTTTTCCCAAACGACATCCGCATGGGGTGAACGCTATGAGATTTCGGACTTTACTTCCCTTTAAAAAAAAAATCATACGGAGCCACGAATTATAGACAAAGAAATGAATTTGAACCTAATGAAATGTCAGACTTTATTTCCCCTCAAAAACAATCCTCCAAAGCTGGAAATTGGAAGGAAAAAAATGCACTTTAAAAAGCGGTAATGTCGAGGTTTCAAAACCACAATCTCCAATCTCTAAGCCTTGCACTATATCGACTGAGCCATCGGAATGCTTGGCTGATGATGAGAATTCATTGCATTATATACCTATAATATATGCGTACGTATATTAAAATATTTTAGAGGGCGCTCAACAATCCTTCCATCCGGATGTCGTTTGGGAAAAAATAATTTACGTCCTGCCCTGGCCTACCCCGCACCGTGAAATTTCTGTTTAACCATTTCAACTTATACGTGAACTTACACCCTTTTGGTACACACATGTGATAGCCAGGTCAACTGTGTAAGTTTATTGTCTTGATAGGATTAATGACAATCTTCTCCACCTTGTGCTTCAGGTTGGATCCATGCGGTGTACACGCCAGAGGATTCCCTCGTCTTTGGCGGTAATATCCTCCACAGCTTCCACATACATCGGCAGCTACGAGTAGCCCAGATTGAGGACAGAACACACGTGAGTCAACTCCATTCTCCGATGTAACAATCTTTGCTCTTTTGAATTCTTCTTTCTAATTAAGCAATTTATTTGTCAAACATTTGTGTGTGGAATAACGCCTTTTGAAGTATAATACCAAAGTGAGAATTGGCACAAAATTTCTAAACGGATTTGAATTTTAATGGATTTTCGGTTAAAAGTGTAAACGTCCCATCCTTACTTTACACAGGGTGTCATAAAGAATGTGCCCTAGGGTTACTGCATGGTGGAATTTTACCATCCAACATGTCCAAATTTAGAAAAAAATGTTTTACTTTAACCAAACCCAGAATTTTTTTATAGTGAAGTACAGTGTGCTTCGTAATTTGAAAACTGTATCTCAGTTGCTCAGTTATTTATATCCTGTCAGTAAATTATGTGTTTTTGTTTTTCATTTTATATCTTATTTTAAAATATAATCGGTCATCCAGTAAAATAGCCATTCATTGCTAAGTAGATTTTTGAGGCGAAAGGCTCCGACAGTGAATTGGTTATTGAATCATTTTTATATTCATTCGCATTTATTATGGTATTAGGTGCCCTTTAAATTTCGCTACCCTTTCTTCTGGGAGATGAACTGGTATGCGTTGGAGCGTTATGTCCACACCCTGACAGGCAAGACGTATCTTGCCAAGCCTAAGGTAGAGCATCAGGCAGTTCCCACCGCTCCAGATAACTCGGATGAGGGAACAAACGATTCCATGGATGTCAAGAGGGAAATCAAGACGGAGGACGGGCAAGACGAGATGGAGACTGACAAGGAGACTGACAAGGAGACTGACAAGGTGTTTCAGATCAAGAAGGAGCCGTGCGATGATGACACCTGCTTGCCATCAGTTACCGTCACCAAGGACAACCAGAATGCATCCTTGGCAGGGGAGGAGGAAGACTCGGAGAGCATGTACATCAAAGAGGAAATCCCCTCGCCAGCTGACACGGACAAAACGGAAGAAATGGACTTGGAGAAGATTGACAGAACTCCAGCTGAGAGCAGCGTGAAACAAAGTGGCAATGAGAGCATGTGCAAAACAGCATTAGATGACCAAAGTAGTGGCAGCAGTGGGATGCTGTCCAACGGAGAATACCATCCAGTCAGTGCCTCGAGCCTCTTGGAGTTACCTTCCAGAAACAACTTGTCAAGCACAAACGGTTTGAAAATAAAGTCTGAACCGCATGACGGGGACTACTCGGACGAGAACCAGAGCGGCGCTGATGGATCAGAACACTCGTTCAAACCAGCAATCAAGATGGAACCAGACGATCAGGGCGATCCTGATGACGATGAAGGCCCATCAACTGAGACGGCAGGCAGGTCTCGCATGCACTTGTGTCGACATGAGTTGATCGGTCTGCGAGTCCTTCATCACCAGCTGGAGAATCTGCCTCACAGTAAGAGGAGTGTTCCTGAACTCATCACTGACCCCGATGGGCTACTCCAACATGCCAAGGTAAATCCTTCTCGTCCTTGTTTATGCATCATACATTGTATTTCTAGGAGAAGAGCTTCTTGAGCATGATGCAGTGACTGTCAAACCGTCCTCTTACCTTTCGTTCCAGGAGATGCTTGCTGACCACCTGGAAGATTCCCAGCCGATGGCAGTCACGGGAGAACCGATCCTGAAACGCCCAAAGTCTGCTTTGACAAAAGTACATGTAAGTAGCAATCCTAACGCCCAGAGTATCCCGGTTGCAGGATGTGAAGGTGACATAACCTGTGATATCTTGGGCTCAGGACTGTAGGACTTAACCCATGCTGTGGCATCTACTTTACACGCTTTTTGACCTTCAGATCCCACATCCTTTAGGACATAGCCATACAGGCCAGGATATTCTTGGTGTGGGATCTGAAGGTGTGTGACGCAACCTGGGATATCTGGGGTATAGGGAGCCTTTCTATATGGAAATCAGGGAAAAGTCAGGGAATTTGATTGGCCCAAAAGAGGAAGTGGTCAGTCTGTTATATTTTGTCTCATGGCCAAACAGCGTATCCACTGGATGATTGGCTATGGTGGCTTTTTAGTGTGGAAATCCCTCTTTATCTCTTTCAACAACATTGAAGACGTGTCAACCTGGATATAGGTCGAAATAATTATCCTGGAGTTTTGAAAACTCGGGGAAAAAAATCAGGGAATTTTGTTTTCACAAAATGGTGGGAACCCTGGTGCGGTATCGATTGCGGCACCCCTGTTTTTCTTTGTGGCACTGCATTCTGTACCTCAAGCCTAACTGATGAATGGGAAGCCAGGCGGCTTGAATAACTGAATAATCATGAGGTCAAAACTGGAGCTCAGAGCTCATTAATTCACTCGACCCCAGATGAGAATGGGGAAAGTGTTTTATATCAAACTTATAATACAACCATTCACAGTGAAAATTTTTCTTACGATTGCTTCGTCCCCAGAAAACCCCGAAGTACAAGTTGGCATTGGGCATGCGTCCCTTCCCCAAACGTCTGGCTAACGGGATTCGACGGCGCAGGACGCGTTGCCGGAAGTGCGACAACTGCGTGAGCGATGACTGCAGGAACTGCCACTACTGCAAGGACATGAAGAAATACGGTGGGCCTGGGCGGATGAAGCAGTCGTGTGTGTCCAGGCAGTGCCTCTATGTAAGTTAGCAATGATATCCTCGACCTGTCTTCTCCTTCCCCCTTCCCTTCCCCCCCTCCTGAAGGAAAGAAAAGAAAAAGAAACAAACAAAATATGATATTCCCCAAGAACAAAAAAAAATGAAAAAAAGTCATAGAAAAAAGAAAAGCCAGAAAAGTTTTAACCACCAAATGCAACAAACTGTATAATTTACAGAGCCTCCGTTGGCTTCCGTAATGACAATGCCGTTTCCTGTCATCCCAGCCCATGCTGCCCCACAATGCCGTGTGTGCCATCTGTACTCGAGAGGATCCGCCCGGGTTGTCCACAGTCAAAGTTGAAGCGGACATCAGCTCCCTGATGGAGTGCCATCAGTGCTTCGAGATCGTGCATCCCGAGTGCCAGGCAGAGCTGCTCGTCTCGGACTATGAGGGCGTGATGAACGAAGACCTTGCCAACAGCTGGGAATGCCCCAAGTGTGTGGGCAAGAAAGAGACACAGGTGGGTGGGTCCAAGCTGAAAGCCAGGCCATTGAAAAGCCTGGCCCTGCCCGGGCCTTCTGGCTTTTTAGTCTTGCTATTGTGAGCCAGAAATCACCTAACAATAGAGCATCTACTCATCGATAAAGCCCGGCCTCTGCCAGGCTAGGCTGGGCTGTGGCCCCTCCCACACTAATCTGTAGTGATTGCTTTTGTTGTCATTCCATTCATGGGCCGGAGATCAAGTCTGGGTGAACAATGGGAGCTGGCTGGACTCCAGCATTAGTGGGCAGTTTATCGTGTACAACCAGGGGATCATAGAAGCCCGAAGGCCCGGGCGTTCCCGGGGCTTGACCAGGCTTTTCAACGGCCTGGCCTGACCATGGGTTAGGCAGTGCTCCCTAACTATAATTGCTTGTGATGTATACTGCCAGTGACTGGGTCTCAGTTATTTTTAGCCATTCCACGGAGCTGTTAAACTCACAAATCTGGAAAAGTACAGAACAGTTTTACTGAGCGAAAACATTTTAAGTAAGATTTGAGGCTTTGCATGGCGGAGATACTCTCATTTGAGAAATAATTTCATATGGTGTTTCATTGAAACATTTTACAAAGCCAAGTAATGTCCACTGCTTGTGACTTTTCCTACTTCTTTCTACTTTCTTTTTTTACTTTTTACTTTTTTTCTTGAAATTCCTATTTTTATTCCTATTTTTATTCCTATTTTTTCCCCTACTTTTCTTCTACTTTTTTGTCTCACGACTCCAAAAAATCTCATTGAATATTTTGAAAGTGTTGCACAATGTACAAAAATCACACAATAAAGGGCTTGGGTACATGAGTACTGCAACTTGACTTCCAGGAGCTTAGTTTAGGATGGAACACAGGTGTTGTTGGGTATCAACAAAAAACTACTCCTGAAAGCCTGCAAAAGTCCTACATTTAGTCCTGATTTAGTCCTGATGTTGTCCTCCACAGTCCTATTTTTGTCCCTTTAAAACAAATTTGATCCTACTATTCTACTACTTTTTCACCTGGGTTTGGTTGAAAGCTTATCGAAAATATGTAAGGCCCGAAATCCATTCTCGCCCGGTATGCATACCGGACCGGGTATCAAACCGGTTTGAGCCTAGGCCGGTATTATGCCCCTCCCGGACCGGTACAAGTCCCTTGCTCGTCGGCATTTCAAAGCCACTCTAATGAATAGACTTGCGGTCGAGCTTGGCAAGTCTGCTGCCTGGCCCTCCAGAACGAAGAGTTATTGACTGACTGATAGTATGTGTAGGTGATTACTGGAGCGTGAACACTGTGCGGTCAAATCTGTCTAGCGGCAAACTCTTTCAAACTGAGTAAACGTTTAAGGCCATTGTTCGCCCGTGGAGGATTATTAACCCTAACTCCCTAGGGTATGTGGAAAATCATATTAAAATTGGAGGATTCAGGACTGTTAGGGTTAACGGATCAAAGTCACCCCATTGTCTGCATCCAAAAGAAGTTTGCAACTGGACACAATGGACTCCCAAACCGGGCCAGGCTTCTAGTAGAGGCTGGACCGGTATCCAACCCGGTTTGGGTCGATTAAAATGAACCGGTTTGGCTACCGGGGCCCGGTATACACACCAGGTGAGAATGGACTTCAGGCCTAAGAAAAAAAAATGGCATGTAATGTATACTGCTAGTAACTGGATCTCAGCTAATTTACGCTTAGCAGTAAACATTTGCTTAAAAATCAGCTTCGTTGAGTTGGGTCCATACTGCTGCGTGACTTAGCAGCCAGCAGTGAGTCTGTGCTTACTTTAAGCAGAAAGGTAGTGCTAAATGTTCATGGCTTTAAAACAAAATGTCTCGCACGTTAATGGAGATTGGCCGTATTGCTTCTGATTAAACAAAAGCAATGGATTTGAGCTATTGACAGTTGAGGCTCATTATAAAATTCAATTGTTTGTTTTCTTTCAGGGCAAAAACTATGAGGAACCCAACCAGAACGAAAAACCAGTCAAAAGGAAAAAGGTGAAATACATGTTTCAACCGATTTTCCTAAAACTTACACCAGAATTGACAACCTCTTGAAGAGGGCGGGGGGAGGCAAGCCCCTCCTCCATTCCATTCCGAATTCCAAGTTTTTACCAACACACTAATATCGTAAAATTGTTTGCTATTCACAGGAGGAAAACAGCACCGAGATGCCCAAAAGGGTGAGTTATCATTGAAATTGAGAAAAAAAATACAATTATTCACGTGATACATGTGATTGTGAAAGTTGGGGTATCCCATACTCACATCATTCCTTTTGATGTGAATTCATCCTCTGATTTATGTTTAAAAAAATACCAAATTAACTGATCAAACAGATCAACTTTTATTTTTTAATCATTGAAACAGACGTTCCGTTCGGTTCAAATTCTACGCCAGAATTTCAAAATGACTTCTCGAAAAAAAAACTTATTGTTTAACCTTGTACACTCATGTTGAGTATGCCATCAAATTCATTGCCTTCATATATTAAGCGATGGAACAATATATTTTCCCTTAACATTAGATACAAATTATTTGTATCGCTCAAGGACCCCCAAAAAGTGTTAGTGTTCAGACTCTATCTTGAGAGGTAAATTAGCCCTTTGAAATGTTCAGATTGAGCTAGTGATATGGGTTATCTGACATCTTTCATCAAACGTGAGATGAGGTAATATTGTCAGTTTTTTTTCCCTTTAGGGTCGGCCCCCGCTACACAGGTCGGAGGTCAAGCCCAGCAGTCTGGTAAGACCCAGGCTCCGAAGCCGACAAACGCCTAACAAATACCTCAGATAGGCCAGAATGCGTAGGCTGCTTGTTATCATGTTTCGTAAGGGAGGAGTGGTTAATCTGTGGTCGGGCCAGGCCTTTGAAAAGCCCAGCCATGATCGGGCCTTCTGGCTTTTACTTTTGCAATTGTGAGCCACAAATCACCTAACAATAGAGCATCAACTAATCAATAAAGCCCGGCCTCTGCCAGGTCCGGCCTGGTTGTAGCTCCTCCCACACTGTACCCATTCACGGCTGGATCAAAAGATGCCTCAGCTGTCAGTCAAGTCTGGGTAAACAATGGGAGCCCGCTAGACTCCAGAATTAATGGGCAGTTTATTGTGTACAACCAGGGGATTATAGAAGCCCGAAGGCCCGGGCGTTCCAGGGGCTTAGCTAGGCTTTTTAACGGCCTGGCCCGACCATGGGTTAGGCAGTGCTCCCTAAGTAGGGTCCAAGCCTCGGGTCGAAAAACGTTGGGCTCTGTGGACAATATGTGCATTTGCACTCATTTGCACTGCACTGTCGGAACCAAAATGGCCTCACTTACGAAGAAACTGCCCGATAGTCCTAGCCTAGTTGCCATCTTGTGATTGGCTAATATTTGCTCGTGAATATATATCCATATATTCATCCAGTACGTAGTGTAAGCATTAAATAAAACAAAATCAGCCGATTTGGTCGAGCTAGTCAGGTGGCTTTTATGGTCAAGCGCCTGATTTTGGATCACGTGCACCGAGTTTCCGATTCTCAAACTGGCTATTTTTAATTTGTTTTTTATTTTTTCCCCATTTTCTGTTAACAGTAAAGAGAAAACTTTAAAGATTGCTCTTTTTCTAATTCATGGTTTGGAGGATTTTTTTGAAAAAAGAAGTCTGAGAACCAGTCTTGTAGCTTCCATAGCAAAGTACACAGAATCTCGCTAGCCAATCACAAGTTGGCAACAAGGCTACGGCTAACGAGCTGTACAGGGATGGGCACCTGCAGAGCCTTGGTGTCGTAGAGTCGTCCTGTTGTGGGTTGGAGCTCAGTCAGAGAATCAGTGTGCTTATGTCCTTAAGCAGGACGTTTTATTGCAATATCTGCTCTTGAAATATGGAGAAAATGTTTCTGGGGGGGGGGGGGGGGGGTGGTGCTTGTTCGTCGACCAGGTTTAATAGAAGGCAGGTATTTTGCTGTTACCCCCAGCCCAACTGTGGAGTTCATCCTCAAATTATACTTCTGTTCCTTAAGAATTGAAATTGAAATGAACTTATTCAGAAATAATACAAACGGTCAGTGATTGGTGCGTTTGGTTGGCTTTGAAAATTACAGTTGTACCAAAAACAAATGTTAACAATTGTGCTATAGGGTTTGCTTAAAGATCCACTGTTGGTCTATGTTCGTTATAGAGAGAAAGATTTCAATTAATACATGTGCGACTATGGTCTGACTGGTTGCACAATATAAAAAAAAGTTCACAGGCCATTCTTGGTTTTTTTTGCACGTTTTGGCCCACCATAGAAAGGTAAAATACAAAAAGAAATTAAGCGAACATTATTCACTGTGCTTTAAACTTTCATATCAAAGTTTTCTTAACCTGTGGAACCCGGTTGACAGCTATAGCCGCATTTTCTGTATTTTCAATCCATTGTTGGGTTATTGTGTGCGTTACGCTTGGCTGCACAAGCCTCTTGTGTCTGTTTTGCTTGGCTGCACAAGTCGGCCTGGCACCCCGGCACCCCAATATAATACCCGGGCTCAAGGGGTTAAAAACTTAACCCCTTGCGTACGTACGGTTGACACAAATAATGTGCAGATTGTAAATTTCCACCTGGCCGGTTGACATCTACATGTAGATGTATGTGTGCCAATTTCCGCATTTTCAATCCATTATTGGGGTATTGTGTATGTTATGCTTGGCTGCACAAGCCTCTTGTTTCCGTTTCGCTTGGCTGCATAACCCGGCCCGGTGCCCCCATGAAAGACCCGGTATGCCCGGGTTCAAGGGGTTAAGAAAACTGTACCCCTATGTACTCCGGCCATTTTGTGATTTAATGTTTGTGTTTCCTTACATGAGGTCGTCAGTCATATTTGGCCAAAACAAAGTTTAATTGTTGAAGGTTGCACACGGAAGGCTCTTTGTGAGGTACTCACAAGTTTTCACTAAAACATGACCTCTTTTAAAAATGCCTTTTAAAATAAGGGGTGCGTTCTACTCACGCTAACGTTACAAACGTTTGCCAACTATGCTGACAATTCCCCAATGGATGTGCAAAAAAAACTAACGAACGTTGGCGAATGTTTGCATTTTTTGGTCTCAAAATTAGGATTTCAGGGATATTACATATGGTATCGCGGCAGTGATCCAGAATCTTACGCCGATACTATCCTGAAAGTGGTTTCATTGTAAAAATCTGTAAATTGTTTTCCTGGCTTAAATGTGTTTAGATTTTTTTCTCTTTTTTTTGTACATTTGAGTTGAGGCTTAGAACAAAGGGTCACACGGTCAGAGTATTTGTATAAATCAGTAAAATTGTGTTGTATTTTTGCTTGGTTTGTCTTGTTCAAATGTGGACGGGAGAGTTTGAGTCGAGGCTAGTGTTTTATTGGAGAAAGTGCAACAAAATAGCGCATGGTGTGGGAGGTTTGGCAAATAAGGGATCGTTTCATATTGTCTGAAAGCGGTATCAATTGCGGTACCGCTGGGTTTTTTCACGGTACCAGCATTAATGCCAGCTGGCTGATTATAATGAGCTCATTCTATACAGCTCAGTGCACACAGGCAGTTTTGTCGCAGCAGTATTTATGAGTGTGTGGTCCTCGGGCGGCGAGTGCTTTACAAAGAATCCAATTGTGTCGTCCCTGGCTCTCTGGCAAACCCCTCTTGGTGGCCAATCGGGAATTAGTTTTCCAAGCCAGAGCTTTTCATAAACGTTCATTGCAGCAAGACCTTCACTAATAAGGTTCTCTGTCTGTGGTCTGACCGCTGCAAATGAAATCTTTGGCAAGCCGGCTGGGCTTTTACGCTTGCTCTATGAGTGTTGTTTATTGCAAGTCAGTGGTACATGCCAATGCACTCCAGCTGCAGTGCATTGGAGGATTCTTTGCTTTACCAGACAATTGATTTCAAAGCTCCTACTGGAGTGCATTGGAGGGCACTTGGGGGTTTGCTGGTCATTGTTGTTGCTCACTTGACCAGCAAGTCTTGATGGAAATTGCCATTGTATTTATTATTAGTAACTTTTTATAATGTTAAATATCAATTTGAATTATTATAACATAACATAAAATTACTTTAACATTACATAACATCAACCTGGTTTTCCAAAAGTACAGAGTGTTCTAATTCAACAGCCTGTACCCTCCATCTCACTCCAGAGGATTATGGCATGTGGCTTTGCTTATCAGTGTAATACACTGTTTACTCACAGCATGACCAAGTTATCCTCCAGTTTCCTTTGGCATTCCTTGGAGTGAAGGACTCCCCATTGAAATAATGTGACAGTAATATTGGAGGACCATGCAATAAACATAGGCATTTTTGTGGGGCGAATATTGAAGTGCGTTGGAGTGTAAACAAGAGCAAGGGTTAATGAGCTCCAAGCTTCAGTTTTGACCCCTTATTCAAGCCGCCTGGCTTCCCATTCATCAGCTAGGTTTGAGGTACGGAATGCAGCACCGCAAAGAAAAAGTGCGGTACCTCAATCAATACCACATCTGGACAATATGAAATGCTCCCTAATGTGTCCTTTGCTTGCTACTATTTTTTACCACAAAAATTTGCCAATGTTAAGGGAACTGGTAGTGTGACTATTACACCAACATCAGCCAAGTGCTATTTATATATTTATGCATATTTATTCAACTTTTCACAATCTGAACAAGATTTTATGCTTGCTTTTTTCACGGCAGAAACCCCCCCCCCACCCCAAAAATTACTTTTTTGGGTCACATTCGATGAAAAAAAAAATAAAGAAGGGATTAGTCTGGTGTCATGGATCTTCAAATGCTAAACTCCATTGTGCTTTGCACTGCAACAAAAGTTGGTAGTCGGGAGCTGAACTGCTTGGTGCTGAAATGTGGTGTTTGTCTAATCTGTCATTTTCTGTGCAAAACTAATGGTGGTAATATTTGACCAATGAAAAAGTCAGAATCGCTCATAAATATGTATGGTTTCAAGTTTTGAGTGATTTGTAATTTATAAATTATATTTGCTCAAAAGCAACTGGGAACACATTTCCGTGTTTTGATTTTAATGTTATCCATTTAAAACCAAATACATTACGTGGGAACAACAATTTTGTTGTATGGAAACTCTAGAGTAAGATAAATATTTGACTTGGTCTGCAAGTTTTCCACAATTTTGTTATTTCCTGTAAAATATCTTCTTAGTACTGGGTGTGACATTCATTTCAAACAAGTTTGGATTGCTAAAATGTTGGTCCAAATTAAAAGCAGAAAACACATAGAGAACTGCATACTTAAAATTAAATTCTTCCATCGTTGTAAAATTTTGATGTCATTTAGTCAAGATGGCAATACCAAGAACAGTTTATCAAACGGCCAAGGAGTTAGTTTGCCTGTGGAAATTGTTGATAGTTCCTTCGGGTACGATTTCTTGGTTTGACAGAATTTGGCTTTTTAGAGTTCAAGCCGGAGTTGAAGATTTTTGTTGTTAAAAAAAAGCTTTGACAAAAATGTGTTTGCATTGGAGGTAAGGGCTGAATCTATGTTTTCAAAGTTAAGCCAAGAGCTGTCTGTTGTCACATGGGCAGTCATTTGACCTTTAAACTTTGAACCTTTGAAGGATAAATCTGGAGTTGATTTAATGATTACAATGTTCCTCCAGGCAAACAGATAACGCTAGACGTACATTCTACATGTGTTTTGTCTTGATTGTTTGGCAGTTCTGTTCTTGTTGAAAGTATGAAGAAAGTAACACAAGAGGTCTGGGAACGACACTGAGCCCCCGGGATTGTTTCAAGCAGTTTCATGCATTGTTCTAAAAATAATTAATAAATCAGCAGGCGAGATTTTGGATTTTCCTGTGAGGGTTCCCCAACTACTGTTGAACTTTTGATAGCCGTTTTTTTTTTTTCATACAAATTGTTAGTATTCAGTGATTGTGATACCAGACTTTTAAGCAATAAACACCTTTTTTGAGTTTGACAGAAACGGAAGTGTGTTCCCAGTTGCTTTATTTGTCAGACTGATTAAACGTTGGGCCTTCCCGGTCTTGCCTCAACAGCTCAGCAAGAGCAGAGGTATTGGGTACGGTGGTTCGATGGGATTCTACAAACCTGGTCTAGGGACCAGGCAGCAGCTTCTTGCCAAACAGAAGGTCCGACAGGCGAGGATACAGAGCATGAGAGGGAAGCAAAGACGAATCACCAGGGAGACTAGAGAATCCATCGACCGCAACTCTTCATCCGAAGCCCCGGAGTCGGATGAGAACACTCCACTGGATGACGAACCCAAGGACACTATTCTAATGAAGAAGAGACCGCCGACTGTTTTCCCCAAGTTTGTGGTGCGCCCCCTCCCGACGACCCAACCACAATTATACTTTCCCTTAACAGACGGGAGAGATCATTGTCTCCCGAGGGATATCTGGATGAGGGTATTCCATCTTTTAAGCCAGAGCGACCTGTGTCGTTGCCTCAGGGTCTGTAAGACCTGGAACTGGTGGTGCTACGAGTCTTCTCTCTGGCACACTGTCAACGTCTCCAAGATGTCACTGACTAAGTACGTCCTAGCAGGGATAGTACGCCGACAGCCCATGTGCCTTGACTTGAGCGGCTCTGGTGTGACCAAGTCGCAGCTGAGCTGGTTGATGGCACGCTTACCCGCCTTGAAGGAGCTCCACCTCGCCGGCGTGGCCCTCTCTGCCATACTGGCGCTTTGCTCGGCCGACTGCCCCCAGCTACTCCTACTTGACCTCCAGTGGATCAGTTTGATCGACGGTCACCTGACCACCTTGCTCTCACCGATCAAAGACCATCGTCCGGGCCTTCTGGATGACCGCACCAAGCTGTACAAACTGCAGGACTTGCGGTTGGTCGGGAGCGACATCACCGACGTGAGCATGGAGATCTTGGTTGATCACACGCCACTACTGAGCAAGCTGGACTTGAGTTATTGTGGACTGATCACCAGTCATGGACTGGGTACCTTGCTTGCAGACGGGTCACCTTTGAGTAACACACTTACAGGTAAGATTCTGGTGGAGATTGGGGACTAGACCAGAAAGCTCGCAATGTATACTGCCAACCTCTACAAAAGCCTTAATATGAAGAGAATTTTGGAAAAATCTGTGACGGAAGCATTGATCTCAATAAAGTGTAACCTACATGTAAACTGACAAACTGCAATTTTCTCCCAACAGAGCATTTTTTGATCAATGCACATTTTTCTCAACATCAAAGAGAAGACTTCATTTATTTTAGTTAATTCCCGATGATGCCAAATAAATGTATATTTTTCAAGAGATATGAAAAACAAAGTGTTAAGCATTTCCTTGTATGGAAACTGTTTAAGTATGAAAACCATGTTTAAGTAGGACTTCAGAAACAAAAAGTGCTTTTAGTTTTCAAGACAAAATAAAACTATTTATTGTTGAAACATTAAAATAAATGAATCCAGGTACCCATTTAGTACGTTTAACAATAATTGAAAACATGGGGGCAAGATAGCTCAGTTGGTAGAGCACTGGTACGGTATTCCGGAGGTCGCAGGTTCAAATCCCGCTCCTGCCAGTTTTCTTTGTTCACATTAAAAATTCGTTCAGTTTCCCTTGTGGTTTGTTTGACGAATAATAACATATAGCACTTTGCAAAGCCATTTTTGCTGTGTAAATAGATGAGTTTTTGACTGCATTTTGAAAAAAAACACATTCCATTTTTTTCTTTCTATAGATTTGAATGTGTCTGGATGCCACCAGTTGACTGACGCCAGTCTGGTCAGCCTGTCATGCTGCAGCACATTACGGAAGGTGACGGCGTACTGCTGCCCTCACCTCGACAAGGCACAGTGGAAGGAGTGGGCCGCGAACAGGAATGTGATGCTGGAGCTGTAGAGGACTGATGCAAGTCTAGTAAGTCTGCTGCTTTGCAAGAATATTATACGAGTCCTCAAACTTGCTACAAAAACCAAGTCCGTCGTCTTGAGTTCACGCCTTGGTTGCAGATGGAATAGGTCAAGTTTAGCACCCCGAAAACCACTAAAAAATAGTCCAATTTCCTACAAAAATCATTATTAAATTATAAATCAAATTCACTGTTTAGAACCAATGACTTGTCATTTTCATAAATATTCATATTCCATTTGTGATAATCTTACAATCTGCTGAAACGGACTTGCAAATATGTCCGTCATATTTTGAAGTTTGTTTAAAGTAGTTGTTTCCATGCATTTTTGGGCAATTGAAACTTGAATTGCTAATTTTCTAGCAAGACTAAAGGTTATTAGCTTTTCTATCGGGCATAAAAACAATCTGCTTATATTCAGTGTTTGAATTAGCACTTACAAATGTTAAGTTGTCATTTTTCTACGGGCCATAAAAAAAAAGCATATTTTTTTGGGCAAAGGACATTATATTCCTTAAATTCATCCATTAACCCTTGTAGTCCTAAATCCTCAAAATTTAATATGATTTTGCATGCACCCTAGGGGATTAGGGATAAAAAAAGAACACAAGTTTGAAAGCGCATGGACGAAGCAACTCTAAGTGTCCAAAAAAGTCTTAACATTTGATCCTAAATAACTGTGTTGTTTACCAATGGAATTAAACCAAAATTGCAGATCATGTAAAAACAAGGCATGACACATTTTATGGAGTGAATTTCCTCAGCTTTGTGCAAGAGGGTGAGATTTAAACGTCATACGAAAAAAAATGCTAACTTTCAGAATCTGCCACTTCTGACTTGGCATCCTTTAGTGTCGATACAGCGCTGGAGACGGTGGCGGAAAGCTTCTGAAGGAATGCAGGATCACACCTCCTCAATCATTTGGCGCGAAACATCAAGAGTTGCAAAGGGACGTGTCTGACAGACTAATTCCTTGAGATAGCCCCATAAGACGAAGTCACACCGTCTCCAGCGCTGTATCGACATTGGAGGTTGCCAAGTCAAAAGTATTTTTTTCGTATGGCGTTTACATCTCACCCTCTTGCACAAAGCTGATGAAATTCACTCCATAAAATTTGTCATGCCTTGTTTACATGATCTGAAATTTTGGTTTAATTCCATTGGTAAACAACAGTTATTTAGGATCAAAAGTAGAACATGTTTTTGGACACGTACCATTGTATGATTGTACTGAAGGGTTATTCGCCAGATCTTTTAAAGGTATACTGTCTGTGCGCATTTAAATTTTTACACCCAAAATAATTTTGTTTTTTTCCCAGCAATGCAAGTCATTTACTTTTGAATGATACATCGAACGAAAAAAATCTGAACAGATATAGTTCTGGAATAATTACTTTACATTTGTATTAATTTTGGCCAGACAAGAATTTCAGTTCTTGCAAGGCGGATCTTTTTCCTGCATTTGAGGTACAAAAAGCAACGAAGAATAAAACCCTTTTGTTCCGGATTGTTGCAGATGTCCAACATAGAAGACAAGAACAAATTTGTTAAATATTAGTGCAAAAATAGAACGTGAAATGCAACGTCTTTTAATAACTCAAAGATATTGTCTATGAAAGGAAAAGATATTCACCGTTACCTTTTACAATTATATTCCCATTTACCAGATCATTTATTTAATTTCCCAATGAACATTATCTTAACATGCAAGGTTGATATTAAAATACATTAATGTACATGTACAGTTATTCCACTGAATACATCTTTCAGTTCTCGGAAGTGCAGCAAAAACAAATAATTTTGCATGTCCTGAGTAATACAAAAATGAAAATCACAAATGTAATCACAAGGTATGCGATGCAGGAAAGTTAGACATCTTTACACCTAAGTTATACGCAAATTTTTGCATCGTATTTTTGCAATTTGCGCAATATACATAATGCACTGAGTATTCCATTGTACTGTTTTTTTATACCAGTTTTTCTTTTCTTGAAGATTTATTTAACAGAAACTCGGTTTTGTGTCCCCCCCCCAAAAAAATTGATATTTAAAACGAACCACTTTCTTAAAGTGTTATTTTTGTTTGACAGGTCTAATAGGCATTTGAATTTGTGTAAAGTCCTGAACTGGTTGATTCGTTGAATACCGGTAACTAGTTATTTATCACTTCGTAAATTGTCTATCCATAATCACGTTTTTTCATCATTTCCCAATTTTCAAGGCATATATATGACTTATACATTTTTACAAACTGATTAGTTGTATGTTTCGTTATCTATACTGCACCTCCGTTTGCGGTGTGGGAGATTTGCTTATTTGTAAATAAAAACCTCAAACATGGTAATTTTCAACATCTCGATTATCATTTCCTTTTATATACAAAGGGTCGTTTTTACTATTTCTAAATAAATTGGCATTATAGAAAAAATACTGATATTAATGTAAACTTGCATATCATAAGGGGTTAATATTACCTCATTTTAAAAGAGATTTCATCTCAAAAAAGAAATGTTACAGACATTAAATGTCTGGAACATAAGCCTACTGTTCATGTTTCAGATATTCTGACATTAACAAAGGTGTTTGAAACATTCTTGCAGCTAATTTCATGAAAGTGCATAACTTATGCCACATAAATATTGCACAGATGCGCAACATGCTTATGATTTTTTTGTATACATCAATTTTGTTTAAATGTAGCAATGGGAATTCATAGAACGGTTGTGACATTTTGAAACATTTCATGTCCTTCGCTCTGAGAAAATTGGTGGCAACTTTCAGAAATACTTGACAGTGAGAAGCAGACGATTATTTCATTACCCTCTTCAATGACTTAAGCAACAAACAGCAAGTTATGTCATAATTTGTGGTGGAAGTCGGGACATATGTACTGCGTACATTTTGTGAAATCAGACATGTTGCACAACTTATGCTATGAAAAATGCGGCCTATATAAAGCGGAATTTGTGCAATAAGCCATTTGCGAGTTGAATTTGAATAACATCTGGTACACTGACGTGTTTAAAATGCTTTGCACATTTTAACTTTGAATTCTCCAGACCAAAGAGACTGTTACTATATCACGTGATTCGGGGCAAGCCTTATATGCTAGCAACCCCCAGCTCCGGAATGGTCTGGTGTCTTTGTGCCATTCCCACCCATTGTGAACAATGTATTGGTGCTATAAGCATCTCTTACGTAACTATGCAAGAGTTTGCCCCGAATCATGTGATATAGCAACAGTGTCTTTTGGACTGGAGAATTCAAAGTTAAAATGTGCAAAGTATTTGGAGCAAGTCAGTGTACCAGATGTTATTCAAATTTAACTCGCAAATGGCTTATTGCGCAATATTTCGTGAAGTCGGCTGCTGGTCTGTAGTGTTTGTGAATAGTACCGATTCAGAATTTACAGGAGGGTATGAGATGGGGGGATGGATCGGACGTGAGTGCCCTTTTCCTTACCCCGTTCTCACATCGTTCCAGGAATCCTCTTTGCTAGTGGTCAGTCCTTGGCGATGTTACCACCGAGGCTCAGATAGCGCTTTCTGAGAAGATGGGCTGCAGCCTTAGGCTGTCTGTGCCTGGTGAAGACTCCCTTCTTGTTGCCCACGACTCTGCTGGTGGCTGGCGACAGAAACCAAATCAGAAAAAGATAAAAAAAATCAGTCCGCACGAGCAATATTAAGGACAGAATCACAATTGTGAGAGTGTGGAGTGGTCTGGGCTCAATGGGGGACCTTTTGAGACTGGTCCCTTTTTGCTCGTTCTGAGCATGCGTGCGTAGTTCTGAGCATGTGCAAGGCTGGTATATCTGCTTGCCACCATGCGTCTCAAAAAGTCATCCATCCATGAATTTTTCTGCTAACGTAACCGGCAATTCCTCACTCATAATGTTAACCCTTTGAAGCCGGATGACGGCTTTAGCCGCAAACAAATCAGTGCCACCAGGCTGGATGTCGTGCAGTTTCAATCCATAATTCAGGACCATTAGATTTGATACGCGTGCGGCTCAACAAAAAAAACGCTTATTAAATCACCATTTTGTGTGATAATTTTATCAGTTTTACATTATACATTTCAACATTTTTATATGAGATGTAAATTGCCGATAGTGTACCACATGAAATAACGCAAAATGGTGATTGAACAGGGGACTTTTTCGAGCCGCATACGTATCCCGTACGCGTATCAAATCTAATGGTCCCTAATAACTGACTTCAAGGGGGTAAGCAGAGGACCGTACTGCATCAAATTCATGATCTTCAGGACAACTCCACAGACTGTGGATCTATAAATGAATCTCATCTGATTCCTTACACTGGGCCGTCATGAAGTCGGCAAAGTTCCATATCAGCTCCCCGATGAGGAAGTTATGGCGTAAAATGTCAAAGGTCGCGTGGTAGCCGGCCAACATGTCACACTGGTACTCTTCAGTGAACATCATAGGAGGGTCCTGAACAAAAAGAAAAATAGAGAAGTTTGAAAGTCAGTTTTTCTGTAGAGATATTTTATTCACTTTACACAAACACTGTGGATTGAATCTCATGGCTTTAGTAGTTCAAACAATATTTGAAAGAACATAACGTGTTTTACTAGCCTGCAATCGTTCTTGTACTAGCGTTTGTACCTTGGGCCAGTAACAAAATCGAGCTTTGGAAATCATTGAAATCTGATAACACAAACCCTTGGCACTACTTATTAACCCCAACTCCCTAAGCATTTTTACTAGAAACCTTCCTCAACCCGTCAAATTCCAACACCATATACCGTAATTTTCGGAATATAGGCCGCGCGGAGTATAAGCTGCAGCATGCAAAAATCTGCAAATTAAGATTTAAAGTTGTCGTATTAGCCGCACCGCACCGCGGCGCTGACGACGTCCAACCACAAAAGTCATTGTGCTGCATGCTGAAGCGCTAGTATGTAAATGGTTCCACTACACATGCAGTCCTAAAGTGTAAGCAGCGCGCGAACGAGTGTCACTATGGAAAGTGGAAAGAAAAGGCGAGTTGGGGGTCAATATCGACGCCATCTTACCTGACTTCAATTTAAGTGTCTGGTTCCAGCTATGATATTCTTATTGAAAAAGCAATTATCGAGAGTCGGCAAACAGACAAAGCAATCCCACTGGTATACAAGTATCAAATGAACGAGGAGCGCGGTGCGTAATACCAGCGTTGTACTGCCTAGGGAAGTGTGGTTGCTATGTGGACAGCGCCCTCATTCGACGCGCACGGAGCCCGGAGTATAAGCCACAGGGACATTTTTCAGCGTAAGAATCAACATATAAGCCGCGGCCTATATTCCAAAAATTACGGTAGTAAACTGTACACACAAATTGTTGGACTCTGATTCTGGTGGTATGCCAAACTCAGTGTGAAGGACTGTCAGTTTGGGGGTCCAGTACCCATCCTAACAGATTCCAACCAAACATGCTGTTGGGTTTTGATGGGTTGAGTACTGTTAGGGTTACAGGATGCTGCCTCCACGCTTTTTGGGCATAGAACCCCGAAAAATAAATTTTCCTCTTAAATGGGAGACACTGGTGGGGCAGCAGATATATACCCGTCCTTTTTGCTAGTCCTTATCATGTACGCGTAGTTCTGAGCATGTGCACATTCATTTATTTATTTATTTATTTATCACATTTTTGGACCCAGGGTGCGCCCAAACAGTTTAAAACTGGTTGTAATTTGGGTGTGACGTGAATATCACATCCATGAATATTCAACTTGTCGGTTATACTACACATGCTCAGTAGGGCCCCGGTGTACCAAAACAATGAGTAACATAGGGTTATGGTTGGGATGAGTTTAAAGGTTACATCATTGCCAACAAATTATGGTTTTCATTATAAAAGCGCCATCGTAATGCAATACATCTTGGGCAAAGAGTCAGATATTCATGACGGTGGCCCAGCATACTTTTTTAATTGACAGAAATAAATCTATATACGGTTATTGTCTTCAACTTATTTACCATGTGCAATCCTGGTATAGTGTCCGCGCCGTATTCCGATTGGATGACGGCTTTATCAAACTTCAGATGCCAGTCCCATAGGCTGGTGTTGGTCTGTAGTTGGACGAGCTCCAAATGGCCGGAGTCCTGATACCAGGAAAAGTAGCTGTTCAAACACAAGACGTCGCACCATTGGGCCTGCAAAATATGAGTGAAGGGATGAACAATGACAAGGGAATGCTTTTGTCATATAGTGTGTTTGAATAGCTTGTTAATTACATGACTTGAGACCAGAATTGTGAAGTGACTTGATAACTCTGCCAACGAGTCATATTAATGCTGGAACTCTAACAGGAGCGAGATTTGAGGAAAATGAAAGATCAATGCTTGACCAACGAAGATTCAGAGGCAGTTAATTTGTGAGGCGTTGCTGAAAAATGCACAAGAAAACTGCATTTTCTTCCAAAAGACACGGCTGAAAATGGCCAAAAATGGCATCATTCAAATTAAGAGAAGACTGTTTCAGGTTGCAGAGGTCATTTTGGAATAATGAAAAAAATGTATGGATAAAAAAAATCTTCTGGAAATCTGGAAGACATCTCACCAATAATCCTGAAATCAGGAAAAAAATCTCACCCCTGCTAATCTGCTATGTGCACAGAAGTATAATCTAAGGTACGATATAGTTTTGGTAATGATCAAAATTTGTAGGGCTGTTCATTTTCGAATAATTTACTATTCCAATAATTTACTATTCCAATATTCGAAACTGGGTTAGACCGAATATTCGAATATTCGATACTCGCCGATCAAGTTTTTCAGTGCATGCCACACGGGTAAAAAAAACATTGCACGTAAAAGCACGACGGTGTTTTACGTATGGCGATTGATATTATGGACCGTTCAAACAGATTTTTTGTTTGCATGCCCCTGTTGTATCAAGGGTTTTACCGACAGGAACAATAAACTTCCGTCCAAAAATGCGGCATTTGACACTGCTAAGCTCCGTAACTTTTCTATTAAAATAGCATCAGAGTCATATCTGTACGTGCATATATATCTTTTCGAATATTCGAACTGGCAAAATGGTATTCAAATATTCGCTTGACGATCGAATATCGAATATTCGGTATATTCGGGACAGCCCTAAAAATCTGGGAGACCGCCAACATATGGCAAGATGGCTCAGTTGGTAGAGCACTGGTATGGTATTCCAGAGGTTGAAGGTTCGAATTCTGCTCCTGCCAGTTTTCTTTGTTCACTTTAAAAAATTAAAACGCTTCAATATGAAAGCTTATTGTTTATAAAGACGGCAGCAGTACCAATCCTGAGAAATATTTATTTATGCTATCATCTTCCAGAAAATTGTATCTGAAGATCTCCAAATACACCGCCTTTTTTCAATTTTAACAATCAAATTAGGCACATATGAACATGCACAGAATCACTGTTAAAACAAAACGGTTTGCTACTATTTTCTTGCGACACGGGATGACAGATTTAACTTTAAACGTTCACGTTTGTTATTTGACGTACATGTTGCATTACACAAAATATGAACAATGTCTACAAATCTGTTGTTAATTTTACCAATGCTATATCATACCTTTAAACGTAGTGTACACGATTGTAATCCTCCTATTTTTGTTTTACTGAATTATTACGAAATACCTCACTGTAAGTTAATAGTAGTCTTAATCATCCTGTGAAATGATGGCACCAGGTGTGCTGTCGTCAAGAAAAGTGGAAATTTATATCGTTTTCCAACGATTTCCAGCTGGAAATCGTTGGGAAAACTGCCCTGTTGCCTTCAGACAAGGCGCGCATGGCTACCCGGACGAGTGGCGCGCCTTGGTGGACATGCTGGCATTCGTGGAGCGTCACGCTATTAAAGGCTACCATCCGCCCGACGGTTGAAACAACCAACAACGCGAAACTTTGAACAGGTCAGTGGAACGATATTTCCTGTAAAATACTAACCCCCAAACCCACCCATTTCTGAAAATTGCAACAATGACCAATCATGTACACTATCTTTAAGCTTCCCAGAAACAAATACTATAAATGGTTCTGAAACAAAGATTAATACCTGAGAACAACGGCAGTCAAAAGTTTACACTCGGACGAAAATATTTCAAACAATATCAGTTGTGTCTTTCCATGTACATGTGAGTGAAGTTTTTTTCAAGTTATGGGAAATAGGGTTGAAACACATTACCACTTTGGATAATTTCTTTTTCTTAATTTAAGGCCATTCATTAAATGCGGCAAAAGCCTGGTTTTGACGTGAGCAGTCGCATATTTTTTTCTGCAGTTGTTGCTGGAACTGTTCCGTTTCTTGCAATTTTTCTATCGTAAATTCTCAGTACATCAATAAAAAATCATGTTTCAAACGTCCTTCCTCACGCATGTAACTATAATAATTTGGATTTGTTTCGCGGCTTGAATTGGGATTTTTTTTGCAGGACGGCAGTCAACTTTTGACCACAACTTTATGTTATACTTTAACTGAGGTATCTGAATAACTTGAACGACTGGTCAGTATTAACGTACCACTTTCTCTTTCTCGACGGATGTTCCTCCCAGAACAAAGGTGACCAATCTAGTAGGGTCCAGGCTTCGCGTATAATTGATCACACTCCTGAAGGAAGCCAATTGGAGTGAAAACAACGTTAAATCACAGGACTTTAGGTCGCCTTCGTGTTGGGGGAGATGAGTTGGTCTCGCCAACCGTGGAAGTCTGAAAATTGGGATAATTTCTCTGGAATCTGTTGAAGAATTATCCTCTATTTAGATCTGGGCTCAGGAAAACCGTAAGGGTGGTAGGGTTGGCAATTCAAAATATCGCCAACGCTACCACTTGTGACTGTAACCTAGAGTGGCTTTTAGCCTGCCCTTGTATTGAAATAAAAACAAAGAGACTGAAGTTGTAAGAAGGATTCTACTGGTACACCAAGACGGCTTTGTGCAGCCAAGCCTAATGCCTGATAGGCAAACAATGGATTGAGTACGTGCAGGAATGCGGAATGCACCTATACATGGGCGGATCCAGGATTTTTTGCAGGGGGGGGGGGTTCTGAATAGTTTTTTCGCACATTTGCAAAAAAAAGTTTACTCCCAAAATGTTTCACCTGTCATTTTCTCAACGTTGGTGGCGCCATTTAACCTGTTTTGTTCTTTACACGCAAATTAAGACAGGGTTTTGCTTTTCTGGTTTGCTACGGTACTTTAGACGTAGGCCCACACAAGCAACAACAAAAAATAAATTGGCAACGAGCGGGGGGGGGGGGGGGGGGGGGGGGGGAATGATTTCGACCCCCAAAATCCCCCCTCTATAGACGTCAACCAGCCAGGTGATCTTTATAAAACTGTGGCTATGGCCATCGTCTGTACTCATTGGGTTAAATTATCAAGTCAGTTTTCCCATATGTTTTATTTGATATGGCTGCATGTGATAAAAAGAGGTATCGTTACTGAATGCTCCCCACACACTGCCCCTTCCCATGATGCATCATAAAAGCAGGGCATGATCCCTGGCTCTGTGGGTTTGTGGGTGCATAACTTCCCAAGTTCCGACTCGTGTTCCCTGAACAAAGATACTGACAATTTGGGAGACCGCCAACATAGGGCAAGATGGTAGAGCGCCGGTACGGTATTCCGGAGGTCGCAGGTTCGAATCCCGCTCCTGCCAGTTTTCTTGGTTCACTTTGCAAATTCATTTGATAAATTGGAAGCCAATCAGCAATAATACTTCCCTTCTCCAAGCCGGGGATAAGTGGTCAATGGATCCAAATGGCCACTTACCCGAAGTAGTGAGCTGCTGTGGAGAGCGTGGAGGCCGGCTCGTTGGCCACTGACCACATGACGACGGACGCCCTGTTCTTGTCTCGTTGGTACATCTCCGTCATGACTTCCAAGTGATGGGCGAGGGAGACTTCACCCATGTTGCTCTTTCTACAAGACAACAATCAGACTTTTTGTGATATAGGTGCTGTAGTTCTGGAATCAGTAGAGCAAATTGTTTGGGTCTGGGCTGGTGTCCCTGAGCAAGACACTTGACTGCAATTTGCTTGTCATCCTCAAATTTGGGCATTAATACTGATGAGGGCAGTTCTAGTTCGTTTCAGTCGTTTTTAACCCTTTCCTTACCAATGTCGAGTTTACTCGACAAGGAAACCACACACCAGAGTATCCAAACAACAAATATATTCACCATGTTTCAACAAACTGTAGTGCTTGTGTTTTTCACTGTCCGTACATGATCTGTATACCAACAGAAAGAGCTTGTTCGGATCTTTCCAATGGTGCTATCAAATTCATGTGTCACCATACAATATTTTGCGAAAACTGTATCCGAAGTTTCCCTGTAGAGTTATGTGTATGGAGTGCCATTGGTTCATGTGACAAACAACTTTGGTAAAGTGGACCAGAAGAGAATTCAGTCATAACTTTGCTATTTTAGCAGTTATTACTTTCATTTTTACACCTTATGAAAGAGAACTGTTAATGGAACAAACGTTACACACAACATTTTCCTTTTCAATCAGTTCTTGAGGGTAAAATCTTTGGTTGAAAATACAACCATTCAACAAGCAGTCAGCTGCTTTGTCTGCATAAGTGGCTTTATGCTTGACAGAACAAAGAATGTGGTACTGGGGGAACATAAGCCAATAAACAATGTGGTAAGGAAAGGGTAAAGATCAGAGTGGCCTACACTCATACCAAGGGCATTTACTTAGGGTACAGTACACTGTACTACAAAATACTACTCAATTCTCATAGGCCAGTTTAGTAAAAGTACTGCATACTACAGTTTACTCAAGTAGTATTTTGTAGTATTCGGTGACGTTAGGGTTTATAAAGTGCATGTTTTATGATAGTTGATTGTCATTTTAGGTACCAATATGTTGATGTATGGTGAATTTTGATGTATTATTAAAACAAAACAAAAATACCAACAGTACCATTCTTATCAGGGAGATTTTTGCCCTTTCCCAACATAGTGTATGAAGCACTGTATACTCAGTGCTTTCCGAGAGCCTGTGGGAAAAAATTCACAGGCTTACTCGGGCGGGACTCGAACCCACGACTTCCTGCTTACTAGTGCAGATGTCTTAACCACTCGACTACTGAGCTTGCCAGGGTCAGCTGGCCGATTCAAATCCAATTTGAAAAATCTCTCTTACTTCATCCCCGATGCAAATTCCATCTTGTCACTAGTACTTCTTATTTGTATTTTTACAAAATGTATAGAATTTTAATACAACTTTATAAATGCTGATAATTCTGCCTTCTGGAAGCAGTGGAATTTATTTTGGCCCTTTTTTTTTTCTCTGAAAAACCCCGATAGGTCAATTTGCTCAGCACAATGCTTATTCCTCATTAAACCTGTTCTTGTTATCCCAACCAAGTACAACATTTTTAGAATCTCACTTTTTTATTCCAACCCCCGGGCTCTCGTCAATGACGACAATGCCGTGACGATCGCAGAGATCCAGGAACTCCTCTGCGTAAGGGTAGTGACTGGTACGGAGGGAGTTGGCTCCCATCCATTTCATGAGATTGATGTCCTTGATAGTCAAGGGTAGATCCAGACCCTTCCCTCGAACCTAAATAGGTAACACCACAAATCTCCGTACATGTAATCAGTTATGAAATGGTAGCACTTTCAATTCTTAAAGGCAGTGTACACCATTTGTTTTTGCTGTAATTTTCGAAAATGTATGAGTTAGGGGGTTCATATTTTGAGTAAATATTGTGACGCTGACCTATTTTTTAAGTTTTGTGTTCATAGTTGCTGGAAAAACGTCGAAATTTGATGTTGTTTCTGTAGTCTGGTTCCTTGACTTCCTTCAGACGAAACGGAGCAATTATCAGGTTTATAGGAAACCAGACTAGATGGCTGGCACCCATTCACGGATGTGTAACAGTATTGCAAATAAAATGTGGACTAACTAAATTTAATAAATTGGGGGCACTGTTTGAAAATAGTCAGGTTTTTTCCAACGATTGCCGGCCGGCAATCGTAGGGAATTGATACAAAATTCCACTTTATCGAAAACCACAGCACACCAGATGCTGTGATTTCACAGGATGCTTGAGACTGTTATTCACTTACAGTCAAGTAAGGTATTTCATAATAATTCAGTAGTTTTGTTTTTTGGTGTACACTAAAAATAATATCATCGCAAAAAACTGACAAGGGAAACTGACTTGGTAATTTGAATGAATTTTCAAAGTGAACAAAGAAAACTGGCTGGAGTGGGATTTGAACCTGTGACCTTCCGATTTGTCAGTGTCTTTTTTATTTAAATTTTTGTATTTTTATATTTTTTTTGGGGGGGGGGGGGGGTTGCTAGTCGGAAGTCAAACCCATAATTGCCGTACAGCCAGAGATCACGCGTCATCCCTTGCTATACTTCTGGCTGTGACTTCTAACTAGCAAAGGACACGTGCATAATTCCCACTTACGTCATTATCCTCGTGCTTGTTGACCCCATGGAAATAGAACGGCTTGGTGTTGATGAAGAACCGTTTGTTGGTGAAGGATACCGTGCGGATGCCGACTGGTAACCGGTAGACGTCACGAAGGAACCCAACCTGTATTGACACCTGTCAAAATATCAAAATTAACCAAAGTCACCAAGGCAACTCGATAAACAGCAACTTTCAGATTGGGTTTTTGATCATTAGTGAAAAACCGTTTTGTTTTAAGTGATTTTGTGCACATTTATGGGCTTGTTTCAATGGTTTAAATCAAAATAGGCGACAGTGTTTTTGATGCTCTTCATCAGATAGTTTTCTCGAAGATGACAGCATTTCAGACCATCTTTATAAACAACAACATTAAGATCATTACCAAAATTATATCATACCTTTATGCCCATTCCCCCCCCCCCCTCCCGAGTTCCCCCTTGCAACTTAGTCCATTAAAGAGAATGGCTCAAAATTCACATCACAAAGCGAAGAATCGTCAATACTTGTCACATCACAAAGTGACAGATTTCACACGCCAATGGATTCGTTACTCTGTGGTGTAACAAACATCCTATCCATGACAATTTTGCAATGGACATAATTACAAAAAGGCCTACGTTAACGCTGTGTCATACCTGTAAGGTGTAGCGGTAGCCTGGTTCTTTACTCATGGTGTACGGCCACCACAAGTTAGCATTGTGCACAATGAAACTGCCGGACAAGGTATGAGACTCGGCTACGATAGATTCACGATGGTCTTTGAGTTCAATAGTGGGTACCACCGTGTCGTGTGGTGTCCCGCCTATCAAAACGGTGTAATTCAGTAGTCCTGCAAAAAGGGACATGAAAGAGTGAGAAAAAATATCTATGCCCGCTCTGCTCTGCCCCGCACTGCTCTGCCCCACCCTACCAGCCCCACCCTACCAGCCCCACCCTACCAGTCCTGCCCTACCAGCTCCGCCCCCACCAGCCCCGCACCACCTGCCCTGTCCTGCCCTCCACTTGGAATCCCGATTCCGGTTCACGTGAGAACTGGGTACCGGCTGGCACCACCCAAATCTAGTACAAGAACTTACCGGTAGAACCATCTAAACCAGTGGTAACCGTAATGTCGCTGATGTAGACTGTAGGCGTCGTGTACAGGTGAACCCAGCGATGGATACCAGCGTAGTTGAAGAAATCAAATTGGAGATTCTGGACGAAGTAACCAGGAGGGTAACTAGCTCAAAAAAGGAGAACAAAACAAAATGGTTCTTGGGGGCACAGAGCAAGACAGATTGTACCTATGCTACAATTTAGACAATCCTCACCAACGGTGAAAGTTATCCTGCCTGTGTCTATAAGGTCAGAAAATAGGGATAATTTCTTTGAAATCTATTGAAGAATTATCCTATAATGTGATGCGATCAAGGAAAATCAGTCGGAACTCGGCAATCCTTGTTTTGAGATATGGGCCAAAATAATGTTCGTAGTAAAAATCAAAATTGAAACACATTCTTCTTTCACAACTTTGTTGTAACAGGTATTATAAGTGTGCTAAAAATGACTCAATTAAAGTACTGTAACTTTAAAATTGATTTCCTCAGTTTATTTCCTTTTAATGTGCCGGTGTTCAAATATTTGTAACTTTTTAACCAAAGGTCGTATTCACATGGGGTTTTCACTAATATGGAGCTTGAAGTACGCTACAAATGAATATGTAAAAATCCCAGAATTGACCAGGGCCTACTTCAGACTAATTTTGGTTGATCGCATCACATATTTCGATTTGGGCTCACGAAAACTGTATAAGGGTGGTAGGGTTGGCAATTCAAAATGTCGCCCAAACCCTACCACCTCTGATCGTAACCCTTTACCTAGAGTGGCTTTTACTTAGCATTGTATTGGGTGATTTCAATTTAAATTAATAAAATGTAAACAATAAAAAAATAAAGTCAAAACCGCCCACTACCTACTATATCACATACAGTGCTTTAAACTTTCAATGTAAAAACAATGAGGCCGCGCATAGTTGAAAGCACAAATAGAGAAAAGTTTACACGGTGTAAACCAAAACTCTGCCCGTCAATGACGATCAGAGTGCCCTGACTGAAACGTCGAGGTAATACCTCTGGTTTTTCTCAAAACCATACATCTTTAACCCCTTGCCTCAGGCTGTTATTGATGGGGTGCTGGTATGCCAAGAACAGGCTGTGCAGACAAGCGTAAATGCAAACAATAGGCACCACACTGAATAGAGTGGTCCTATTCATTGCACTTGGCGCCCTCTTTTGTGTGAATGAAAGCTTTGTTTGAAAAAAGCTCCGTCTATTCATTACACTCCCATTCAAGAACAATATAGCTGAAACATGAATGGATCGAGTACGTGCAGGAATGCACCTATAGATGTCAACCAGCCAGGTGTTGTTGTTTTTTAAACCGCGGCTATGGCCATCGTGCGTATTAAAGAGGTTAATAGTAAGTCGCTTTACGTGGTGTATCTGTGAAACTCTTCTACAGTAAAAACTAAATCTTAGTCTGGATCCATCACCGAACCAATGCCCCCACATGCTGATGGCATCATATGAAGGATTGGAACCAGACAGAGATCATTTACTTCCTGGGGTCATTCTTGAAGGTCAGGCTGCCCGGCGGCAAGGTGGTCGGACTCAGCGTGTTGTTCACGGCAACGGTGACACGATTGGGCTCGCCATACTTCAGATTTGTTGTGACCTCGGCTTCAAAAGGAAGGTGACCTCCCTCATGGGTCATGACCTGATCTCCATTAAGCCACTGTGAAACAAAAAAATTGGTCTTTAAGACGGAGATTTCTCAAAAGTTACCGTGACTATGAACATCTTGGCTACTTAAAACTTCCTATGAGGCAAAGCAATTTGTTTTTCATGCAAGACCATGTTTTTGTTTTGTGCAAGACCAAAATTACCACGTAAGACCAAAATTACCACACAAGACCAAAATTTACCACGCAAGACCAAAATTTACCACGCAAGACCAAAATTTACCACGCAAGACCAAAATTTACCACGGAAGACCAAAATTTACCACGGAAGACCAAAATTTACCACACAAGACCAAAATTTACCACGCAAGACCAAAATTTACCAGCAAGACCATGGGGTGAGGGGTAGGGGGTGGGGATAGGGGTGAGGGGTAGGGGGTGGGGATAGGGGGTGGGGATAGGGGGTGGGGATAGGGGTGAGGGGTAGGGGGTGGGGATAGGGGTGGTGGTAGGTGGTGGTGGTAGGTGGTGGGGGTGGTGGTGGGGGTGGTGGTGGGGGTTGGGAGGTGGGGGTTGGGAGGTGGGGGTTGGGAGGTGGGGGTTGGAGGTGGGGGTTGGAGGTGGGGGTTGGAGGTGGGGGTTGGAGGTGGGGGTTGGAGGTGGGGGTTGGAGGTGGGGGTTGGAGGTGGGGGTTGGAGGTGGGGGTTGGAGGTGGGGGTTGGAGGTGGGGGTTGGAGGTGGGGGTAGGGGTTAAGGGTAGGGGATAGGAGTGAGAAGTAGGGGGTAGGGGTGAGAAGTGGGGGGTAGGGGTGAGAAGTGGGGGATAGGGGTGAGAAGTGGGGGATAGGGGTGAGAAGTGGGGGGTAGGGTAGGAAGTGGGGGTAGGTGTGGCAATAGGGTGGGGTAGGAGAAAAGTGGTAGGAGATTGGGTGTTTTTTGGTCTTATCAACAAATCTCTCATATCGCTGAACACATGATTATAATTATTAGAATTATAATAAAATTATTAGAATTAGGCACTGTATATTTTACAAATTTGTAACACATTATACATACCACAATGGTGTTGTAATGGGCGCTGGCAAATCTCAGCACTACCCTCACTTTGTCTTGGGTGTTTTGCCATCTACTCGGAGCGTAGAACTCACGATCATACCACACCCACCCAACAAAGTCCCTCAGGGTTGTGTTCTGGGTTACGTCATTGAAACTGCAGGGGACGGGCATGTCTATCACCGGTCCCGTCTGATTCAAAATACACAAACTCAGAGTAAAAATGCCAAACTTACGGGTTGTTCTAAAACCCCCTCGACCCCCACGACCCACGACCCCTCGACCCCCTCGAGGTACGTTCTGAGTCGGATCAAATCGAAACCCGGAGTTCGAATACAGCCCCAGTTCGAATGCATGCTGCGTGCGCTGCACACATTATTATTTTACTGAACACGGAGGATCGAGGAACGGACTGAACTGTAGCTGCAGGGGCCAATTTCACGGAGCTGCTAAGCACAAACATTTGCTTAGCACTAAAATGTCTTGCTTGGTTAAAACAGGTTACCAGCCAAAAGGCCATGGGATTTTCATGCTAAGCAAACAGCTAGCTGAATGCCAGCCACAAGCGGTACACTTCACATCAAAATTTTGTTGGTAATCCTGTATTTACCAAATGTTTGTGCTTAGCATCGCCGTGAAATTGGCCCCACTGCAAGAATTGGAGATTCACATCCTGACAAAGACAGGAAAGCCTTATTAGCTTTTTAAATATTGTGTGACAAACTGCATGGAGGAAGGAAATACAAAATGGGTAGATTTTCTGCAATAAACTTAGACAATCAGGTCGCAATCTGCCAACGTGATTTTGACAACGTGAACTAACTTGTGATGACCCCCCCCCGGCCCCCCGCCCCCGAAGTTATCGGGCTCTTCGCTGTGCTTACTGCTTTCAGTCTCTATGAAATGGGCGAGGGTTCCGTTAGCAGAAAATCGTGTGTTAAGCAGCGCTATGAAATTAGGCCAAGCTAATTTTTATATTTCAGGTAATTTTATTCACTTAGCAGTTGGCAGCCGTTAATTCCGTATCCAAATTCAAATTCAAATTTCACCGTGTTTATGCTTCTTATGAAAGTAAATAAAGATACTGACAATTTGGGAGACCACCAACATAGGGCAAGATAGCCCAGTTGGTAGAGTGCCGGTACGGTATTCCGGAGGTCACAGGTTCGAATCCCGCTCCTGCCAGTTTTCTTTGTTCACTTTGAGAAAGTAAATAAACCTTTAAAAAAAATACATCCAAAACTTTGAATAAAAAAAGGATTTTGTATTGAACTTATAAATCTTTTGCTCTGGGCATGGAAGCCGTATAGGTTTAAAAAGGTAAATAGTTGCTCAAAACTTTTGAGCTATGTGGAATTTAAATCAACATCAGACCGCTTGGTTGATGTTACAGTATACTGTATTCCTTATAGTTTTCCGTTGTCCATTTAGCACTGCAATTACAATTTTAAAAACTTTTAATCAGACTTTTCCAGGATAGCATTACAATCACAAAATCTTGTTGGCACAGACGAAAACCAGAAAGAAAAAAACATACCTTAGAGAGGGTTTCCTCATACCACTTAGCAGTAAAGCCTTCATTCCGTGATGGCGAGGTATCGGCACGGAAGTTCCAGAGGCCATTTAACTGTTTGATCTCGCGGCTTTCTGATTCCCTTGGGTACAGCATTGGTTTATGGGTTATCCCTTTCAAGGAAAACTGCCCATCGTTGAAGACAGTGTTATCTGATATCGCAGCTAACGAGATCTGCACAAGCCACAGTGCAAGTACTGTTGCCTTGGTGGTTGACATGACGTCACAGATAACTACAGGAGTTAAAAGATATTTTTTCTTAATTTGCTTTTAAAGTTAACATTACTCTGGGTATTATCCATTCAACAGAGCTGGCCGTGCTCCAAGACGAACGTCTGATAAATGCGTGCATGCAAATTTTGCTAAACAGCAGCCAATCACAGCCATTGTAAAGTCATTTTTCGGCAGGATTGTGAAGTTGTTCATTCGTCGAAAGCTGTCAGCTGACCCCACTGTCTCCCAGAAGGAAAACATGGCCCGAAAAACACAAGCCAAACTTTTCAAAACTGAGTGTGTGCACATTATAATTATTGCGTAGGCATATCTGCATTGTTTTCAAAGGTCACCCTGCATGCGCGTTCCTTCACACGTACACAGGCTCTGCTTTGAAAGATTCTGACCATAAATAGGCACTAGTCTATAATATTTGATACACAGATCAGTGGTTGATACCCACTGATTGGCTAAAATCTAGAGGTCAATGGGGTTGTCCTACAAAAGAAATTGCGGAATCTGCATGCATATCATAGACATTTGTTGTGTGAACAATAGACTACAAACACATAACCACAACTAAAAACCCCGACAGTACTTCAAATTAAACAGACAACTTCAGATGATTATTGATTGTTCCATGAGGATGAGGACCTTTTTTCATTTTTGAAACCCTCAAAAACTAAAACCCCTAGGGAACAGGACCCTAGCTATACTGCACAATCGCCCAGACATTTTTCACAGCACAACTGCCATCTCAAATGGAGGTGGTACAGCCTAGGTCTAGTCTCAGCATGGCCCCACGCTAGGGAAGGGGCGTCAACTGTCCGGAAATTGGGCAAGGCAAAAAATCGCGTACAACGCCTAAACTCACCAGATAATCCCTCTGTTAAATTGAAACCGTGAAGTATATTATTCAAGAAAATAACTTCATACCTTAACAGCCTTTGTGATTCTTGTAAGTTTACTGTAACGCAAAAATGTCTGCTTTAAATGTCGGGTTGGAAGACGTCAATGGAAGTCGCCATGTTTTAGTGAACGGTCAAAATCTTCGTTTGGGTATTGTTACAGTAGCTGGTACCCGGACCCATGTCCCATTCGGCATTACAAATTACATCGGTTGATGCAAACCAACGAAACAATTGTTTTTACCTAATTGCGAACCTGCCCTAAATTCGAAGAGCACGAGAAGACGAAAGACGACGTGAGGAGGCTGACGACTTTAATTCAGAACAGGACAGTACTTCTTTCGTGGGGTATGGAAAGTTAAAGTTAAATGTATGATTAAAAGATATTCCAGATTGATGTATCTAAAAACGGTCGGGAGTAAGTATTACTATAACTAGACAATGTAAATTTTGATTTTAAGAAATTCTACAACTTTCTAAAATCTATGCTAATGACTGAGTCTGCCTGTTTCCACCAAATTTACTTAGCAAACAGAATGATCTATTCTTATCAAAGGTTTTGGAGTTTTTAGTCATTTTTCAAGTGGATAGGCCTATAATTTTCGATTGGTTAAATACAAAACTTGGAAACACAAGCAAAAAAGGTAATATTTGGCATGTTTGTATTTTTAAAGTTTCGTGGGGTAACGTTAATTGTTTAAAAATTGTATTGTTTAATTACAGGTTGCTTGTGTTAAGAATGGAAGATCTTGCAGACTTACTTTCTGATGTGTTAAGCATGGACATCGTTGTCACGGTCATATGTGGACAAAATGGCATCATTGATCGTCTAAAATTGCAAGGGAGTGAGTCCGCACTGCCAGACGAGACCAGAAACTATGACAGACAGACTGCTAAGATTTTGGAAATAAAGCATTCAGGGAATGCGGAAACCTTTTCCTGTACGGAGCCAGCGGAATCACAGATCTGTCATTCTTCGGATGAGGAATTTAACACTGGGGGGAGTAGTAGGACTTGCACAAGTCTAGCCCTGAATGTACCCATGGATCCGATGTTGGCGTCATGTCTTACGACGGAACTACGCAGATCGAGAAATTTCGGATCTTCGTTTGGACGTGCTGTGCTGAAAAGTGTACACACACATGCAATGAGTGGTAACAAACGACTCCGAACCTACGTGGAAAAAATGGAGGAATGTGGCCCCGGTCAAGAGGAGATCTGTGGGAAAATCCACCTGAGGTTACGGCTGAGTAGAATGTGGAAATATTTCCGGATAGAACCCGATATAAGATGGTAATTTCCGAAGCTCTTCTCAAGGGTCATTTGCTGGAATGTCGGGGGGAAAATATTTCAAGATTTTTTAATTTTCAACAGGAGGGAGTGTTTAAAACAGGTCTGAGGCAAGGGGGATATATAGGAAGATTAAAAAGGGGGACGTATTCCTCCCACTATTATGGTCATCAATCATGAACACTGACCTTCTTCCGAATCTGAAAATAACCAAACGTAATGTATTCATTCTACCGACAGATTAGGAGCCTAAAAGAATGTCAGTTTGAAAACTGGAAGGAGTGATACGAAGTTACGAACTGGTTTGAACTTTTTAAACTAGGTTGAACTAGTTTAACCCTCCCTCTCTCGGTGCCAAAATGGAGCCAACTACCCCACCTATCAAACCTATTGAGTGACAGGTTGAAACACACAAGCTGTTGGAGAGGAAGGGCTTAGTTTTTTATATATTATGATAGTTAGGTTATGATAGTTATAACAGTAAGAGGGTTATAAATAAGAACAGTGTATACTCCACCTGATACCCCCACTCTAACCAAATCTGCCCCTATTACAAATGCATTTAGAACTTTTTTAACTTCTCAAGAATTATCCCTCGATACCTTTGTGACATGTTCTTTTGTGTAAAGGTTTCGTTATCCCGGTTTGGTTTTTGCAGGAGTTATCGGATGTTGCCTTACTGGGTCCAACGGATCCAGATAGAAGAGGCTTTCTCGTGGCTCTCCACTCTGGGCGGAGCTTACTCCTCCTTAGGGGAAAACCTGTACAACTGTGTAAGTGGCTCTGTGGTGTCTGGCTTGCTACTTGTATGGCGCCTATCTAGCAGTAGGGGAGGGGTGAATCCCCACCCTGACTATTTTGTTTAGTCACCCAATACAAGGCTAAAAACGATCAGAGGTAATTTTTTTGTTGGCCACATTTTGAATTGCCAACTCTACCACCTAGGGCCCAATTTCATAGCGCTGCTTAACACACGATTTTCTGCTACGGAACCCTCGCCCATTTTATAGAGACTGTAAGCAGTAAGCACAGCGAAGAACCTGCAGATTTGCTTAAATTAGTGATGCAACAATATAAATCTCCATGCACGCCATGAAATACACTAATGCTTAAGCAAATTTTCTTGCTATAGTTAGCACAACTTTTCTGCTTACCGTTAAGCAGCGCTATGAAATTGGGCCCAGGTCTAAATGGAGGATAATTCCTCAACAAATTCCAGTGAAATTATTACGATTTTCAGTCCTACAGACCCAAGTGGTCTATAGGACTGAAAATTGGGATAATTCCTTAGAATCTGTTGAAGATTCATCCTCTATTTAGATCTGGGCCCAGGAAAACCATAAGGCAATTCAAAATGTTGCTAACCCCACCACCTCTGATCGTTACCCTTAATACCTAGAGTGGCTTCAAGCCTTGTATTGGGTGATTTCAATTTTATATAATGTGATTTCAACAAAACAATAATACTTTATTTGGTCAATTTCTCATAGGCCCTTGAGGCAGGTCGAGTTGCAATACAACAACTGTACCTGGCTGAGCGCCTGGGAGATGCAACGCTAAGGTCTCGGTGCTTGCTGTATATCGCACTGAGTCTTATGCAGAGGGGTCAGCTGGCTAAATCTAAGAAACTGGTCAGGTTAGTAGGATGATGTGGGTATTTCATGATGCAATTTGGACACAAAATGGCTGTTCAAGCCTTCCATTGCATATTACGTACTTGACACACAGTTGACTTTCAAATTCCACCTATTTTGAGTACACTTTTGCTATCTGTCCCTCTTTGATAAGATTCGGCGGCGTGTTTCAGATCTGGTTGGTCAGGACCTGGCATCTTCCCTGTCCCAACCCCTCCTTCGGCCCCATTCGCATCTGGACTCCCCCTCCACCCCCCCCCCCCCCCCAAGACAATTCATGAATGTGGATACAAATGTACTAGCCCGATCTTAACAGTCAACAACAACCTTGCAAGGTCTTGGTCATTTTACAGCGGTCACACTCCTTGACCATTACTGACATAGTAAAGATCAGGTCACCACACTTTCATTCCCTTTAATAAACTGACGAGTGATGTTGTCTATTCTCAACAGACAGCAGTACAAGTTTGCCACATCCAAGTCGGACTGCATCGACACCCGACTGGTCTGCATGTGTCAAGGTATTTGGCACCATCTGCGTCACCACTACGCCAAGAGGAGAGAGACGTGACCTGTATATGCGTGGGGCACGGGCCGAAGCCACCACTAACGAAACTCACCAAACAAGCAAATTTTGAATATGGACGACGGCCATGACCGTGGTTTGAAAAAAGACCACCTGGCCGGTTGTCATCTATATGCGCATTTCTGCGTGTACTCATTCCATTGTTTGCATTACGCCTGACTGCACAAGCCAGTATTAGCATACCAGCACCCCATTAACCCTTTGAAGCCGGATGACGTCTATACAAGCAATCTCTGCAGTTTCAATCAATTGTTGGATTATTGTGTATGTTACGCTTGGCTCCACAGGCCGCCACGGCACCCCGGCTGCAAGAGGTTTATAAAAGTTTGACAAAGACCAACTCTTTTTCCATTGATAAAACAGGTCACATTTGTTGCCGCCACTTTGTGGGTATTATCACATTCTCTTTTAACAAAGTGTACATTTGTATTAAATGTCAAATGTGACTGCCTCTGGCAAAACCCGGCATTACGCGTTATGGGCCCGCATAACTTTTAAAAAAATGGAATCAGTGATACCAAAACCCAAGTGTTGGGTTTTGCTAGAGCTGGTCACAAATTTCAATATTGGGGTTTTTGTAACGTTGCGGGCCCATACCGCGTAATGGGAAATGCCGAGAAGCGTCTGGTTTTGCCAGAGCCAGTCACAAATATCAATTTAATAAAAAAAAACTTAACTTCCCTTTATCCCACAGATGTTTGTGACAGTGCTTTGTGTTTTGGCAGTGAGCCAGAACTTCAAAACCTAATTATGTCGTGTACTCAAAAACTAATGCATGCATGCAGGTGCTGCAGATTTATTTATATCTAAATCAACTTCTTTTGAAAATTGCATTTTGAATCAAGCCTGGCTCCTCTCCATTTTCTTGCATATTCACAAAATTAATAGAAAGCAAATGTATGAGCTCACACATAAAATATTGAACTTTGATCATTCAAAGCAGCATATATTTCAACATCTTCAATCCAAGAAAATACAGGTTTTCTGTATGTGTTCAATTGAATAAAAAAAAAATGTGTACACAATACAAGATATATGTGTTTTGTCATTTAATTTAACTGCTATTTTATAGTATTTTAACGCTGACGTGCTGACAAAAGCGGTGTAAATTGTTCACTATCATTAAAACAAAGTAGAAATTCAGAGCAGCACTTCATTTGTACACAATCTATCTTTCAAAAGCTTTTGGCAAATGCTGGCAATTTTTCCTGTTGGGTATTCCAAAATCTCAAGCCCCTCGCCTAAATTTGATATTTGAGAATGAGTGACTTTTCCAAGCCCGATTAGCCTTTTAGAGGTATGGCGGACACAATAGGAGGGCGCTATTTGATTTGGGTAAACCTTTTGTATGGCACAAAAGGTTTACCCAAATCAAATAGCGCCCTCCTATTGTGTCCACCATTCCTCTAAAAGGCTAATGGTGTCCCTTCAGGAGTTTATACAACCATTGGAAGTGTAAGATTTAACTTGTTACTGACTAGTGATTGACTTGACATTACTTGATTACAACTCTGTCCCTACACACGTCAGGCTTTTAGGAGTAGTTTTCATTGATACTTGCCCATGTCCACAGCCTCACAAGCCTCATTTGGCATGTTCTGTACTCACAACACTTGTGCTCCATCCTCAACTAAGCTCTTGGAAGTAAAGTTGCAGTACTCCTGCACTCGAGCCCTTTACTGTGTGATTTTTACACGACAGTGTGTAACACAATTATGAAAAAAATTCAATGTGATTTCATTTTTCAGAATTGAGGGACAAAAAGTAGGAAAAAAAATACAAATTTCAAGAAAAAAAGTAGGGGCAAGGTAAAACGATTAGGAGAAATGTAGGAATACTTAAAAGCCTGATATGTACACCGAGTTTTGTTCACATTTCCGGTCATCAGTGCTGCAGTAAGCAAGATTTTCAATGCCAATGAAATCACATTGGTTTTCCTTTTTCTGTTCGAAATTCAATAAATTACTAAAAAATAAAATAAAATCTGAAAGATGTTTTCATCATTATTTTAGAACAATTTACAGGATTTTTTTAATTTTGATTTCTGTGACCCTTTTTACAGTACCTGTCTTAAAAAAGACACTGTTTTGTCCAGTATCATAACGCAGCACAGACATTAACCGTTTCTTGTTCCTTGGTAAACCCATCACCAAAGCCAGCCGTCTCGATCAGCTGTGGTCTCCGGTCGCACATCGGGCAAAGCTTATTCCTGACTTGGGACGATCGCATCCAAATGATCAGGTTGTAGCGTTGGCCGCCGCTGATTGGGAGGGCGCCGTGCATGTGCTGACCTCTGTGCAGGAGGCCAAAGGTCGGCCTGTGCACATACTCGGTGCACGTCGCTTCTCGGAGAGGTACCTTCGACATGAAAGAGGAAGATATAACCAGGGGTGTGATTTCTCCAGATTTTTGGCGAGACGCCTTCCAGAATTCCGAAAAAAAAATTTGGACCATAATTGTTTTTCATTCCACAATGACCTCTGCAACCTGAAACGATCTTATTTTATTCGAAATACCCTTTTTTGGGGGGGTAATTTTGAACCATATCTTTTAGTTTTCCTATGCATTTTTCAGCAATGCCATACAAATGAAATTTTCTCTGAATTGTTCGTGGATTTTTCATTTTTCTCAAAACTCGCCCCTGTAATAACTTGAGGTTTATACAAATCACTCGTCAATCCTTTCGCCTTGCATACAGTTTAACTTTCAGATCCCACACTCGCAAATTTATCCAATTATATAATGAAAAACTCTTGAGGAAAAAACCTCAACATACAGCAGACCTCCACCCACCATTACCCTGCAAATGTTGATGTATTTGAACTGTTGCCTATCTATGGACAATTTGGACAATTGTTGTGATCACACTAGGCAAACGAAAAGGGAGTTTTTGTGCCCTTTCCCGAAGTAGTATGCTACTGGCTAATACTCAGGTGGGACTCGAACCCATGACCTCCTGCTTATAGTGGAGACGTCTAATAACCACTCGACCAACGAGCTTGCCAGGATTGGCTGGCCAATCCGAAATAGCAGTGGATACTGCGTAATCAGTGCTTCACGGCTAAAAACGTCCGACACAAAAAATTCCATCTACACACTGGGCAAGCATTGACTTCTATTATTAACCCTAACCCCCTAGGCATTTTTACTAGGAGGCTTCCTCAACCTGCCAAAATCCAACACTGTGCAGTATACCTATGGCATATTCTTTGGACAAATTGGGGCATCATAGCTCCATGTAAAGTAATGGTGCCAAGGCGCTACAGTCCTGAACCATCAAAATTAGACAAAACCTGTTGTTGGAGTTCGTAAGGCTTGGGGTAGTTAGGGTTAAAAGGCTATTTTAATAGGTGGGACCCCCCCCCCCCTCCCTCCAAAATAATAATTTAGTTTGCCCCTCCCATTTTGTCCCTTCCTCCTACCCCCGTCCTGCCTCCCTTAAAAATAATAATAAAAGTCAAAAATTTGTCAAAGATTTTTGATAATCTTTTAAAAACCCTTTTTATAAATTTCAAAAACTGGTTACTTAAAAACAAACACTGTTGGCCCCAAGAAACACTTGTTGTCTGGAACGTCACTTGGAAAGGGTGGCAGTAGTTAAGGAAATTTTAAGCTACTGTGTGAGCTGTTTCCTGTTTGTGTAAATTAGAAGCCAAAAAAAATAGTTTTGTTGCCCTCCGTGACCGACCCTAAAAAGTAAAAAAGTCGGGTCGTGCTTCTTCTTTTTTGGGGGGGTAAATTTTTTTAAAGCAATGTTCAAAATCTCACCTTTTCCCGCACAAAATAAACAAGTTTGATTAAAATCGTTGTCTTTAAATACAGCTACAACTGCACAATCGTGCATTTTGCCATCTCACTTTTAAATAAGCTTACTTTTTGCCTCCTGACTTCCGGGTTACACGACATGTAGTATTGTTTTCATGGATGCTTAAAAAAAGCAACAACAAAAAAAAGCCTCCCTCCGATTTTTCCCATTTAAGGGCAACACAAGTTGTTAGTTTGGGTTTTTTTTGCCTAAGAGATCTTGATACCTCAATTCCAACTCACCCATCGCATGGCTCCAAAGTACAACGACCCCTCAGTGAATTCCTTCCCAAGGGACACGTTCAGAGTAAGCTCCGCGTTGTCATAGTGATAGGCTAGCGACAGATCCTCGCCAAGTTTGTACTTGACGACAAAAGCCTTGTGAGAGTCCAGTGAAGCGCCCCCACTCTCGGGGTACAGGAGCCTTGTGACAGGGGTCACGTAGTCACGCACCAGAGGGGTCACGAACCGGTCATTGAAGCCTAGTTCATTCAGTAAAACCTTCGGGAAGTAATGGATGAAATAACTAGGCTCAGTTTAGACAGTTTTAACAACAATCCCCCAATGCTATAATAGGGCAACAGTGTCACCCTATTGTACCACTGTCGCCATAATCGATCTTTTCCTAGCAAAAACTCTTCCCATTTACAGAAATAAGACTAATATAGATATTTAAAGCACACATATCCAGTATGATCACGGTGCTCGAGGCACTACCATATTACCTCTGCTCATCAGGCCTATTAATCATTCCTGAAACCCCAGCTTCGAGTCCCTGAGGAGTATAGAGGAATCCCACAACGACGAGTTTAGCGCCGATCTGCGCACTTCCGCGTTTGAAAACGAGGATCTTAATGTCACAGTAAACAACTTTATGCTGATCATGCGCCTGCACTTCCTTTTATGGCCTGATTAATTCATGCATGAATGAATGTGCTGAAAAGCATCGTTTTGTTTACCACTGACATTCTCGCTTTCAACCCGGAAGTGCGCAGAAGGTAAGCTTACAATGGCTAATCAAACACATAACCATCACTACCCTCACATGTACCCCATTTCCTCCTGGGTGGTGAGAAGCAGCTTGTGACAAACTGTCTTGCTCAAGGACACAAGCACCATGACCCCCCCCCCCCCCCCCAAACTCCAATTTACTACTGGCATAACCATGATGACCCTAATGTATGTTGTGTTTCTGAATTGTATTCATGGAACAAAACACTGCAAAATTCCGAGAGGTGTCTGAGGTTTTAATATTTTTTTGTATTAACTAAGTAGCTATCACAAAGCTAAATTCACCATAATGATAATTTATTCTGTGTGGCCATTTGTTGCTGATTTGCATGCAACTTAATCTTCTGAGAAACAGAATATTTTGTAGAGAAGAGTTTTGCCAGGCATGAAATACATCAATGCTCGTTAAGCACCAGAGCTGACTCTACCATCTCCGTGATTAAATAACTTAAACAGTGCTTTGATATTTGAATAAAAATATTCATTAACATTTTAAAACGGGGATTTTATTATTTTAGCATGCCATTGATATAACAGCACAGACACCGGACAGACGCAAAACTTTAAGCACGAGTGGCGTGTTGAAAGATTAGCGGAGGAATCTTTCTGCCGCCCAAAACCTGCAAGTGAAATTAGTTTTAGTAACATAACTGGGTCTTTCTCCGAGTAGGACGCCTCGGAGGCAGGTTATTCATGTTCATAAGTAATATGTGACCTGTTCCCACGAAATGGGTGGAAAGTAGCCAAGATTGAAAAATCAAGATTACGGTATTTCCTGAAAGTACAGGTACCTCATTCCTAGCCCCCGATACACCTTTTAGAGTTGTCAGAGTCTTGACCCCTTGTTTTGAGAAAATGAAGCTCAAAGTTTGTGATCAGTGCACACTTTAACCCGAGTTCAAAAAAGAAATCCCCTAAAAATATTTTGAGAATATATTTACGGTTTAAAAACTTTGGGGTATGATAGAATAGGGTTTTCAAATAAACAGTTGTTAAAATCCCCAAAATTGACTTTCCAGTGACAAATTGTTATTTCTGCTAGTGATTTAGAAAACCATAGTGCGAATTTCCGCTCATTTTGTGCTACCAGGTCACATTTTTGAGAGGTTGCCACAGAGAGCTGGCTTTAACGATGACATTGACAATTGACATCTCACCCCGTAATTGTTCATGGTGTTTGGCCGTCCCTTGGGCAAATCGCTGCTCTCAAAGTAGCAAATCTCTTGGATGAAATCTTGGCAGAACTGGTGGGTAAAGATGGGGAACGAGTACACCCTCTCAGCTGTGAAAAAAAAATAAAAAATTAAAATGTGTTTACAATTTTTGGTTTATTTATTTATTTATTTATTTATTTCATTCATCATTTACTTTTTATTTTCATATCGTCAAACAAACCACAAGGGAAAGTGACCAGGTAACTTCAATGAATTTTCAAAGTGAACAAAAAAAACTGGCAGGAGCGGGATTCGAACCTGCGACCTCCGGAATACCGTACTGGTGCTCTACCAACTGAGCTCTCTTGCCCCATGTTGGTGGTCCCCCAAATTCGTCACTGTTTTCACGAACTGGCACTCACGCGCACCTGGGTGTCAGTTTGTGAAACCGCGTACTGAGTAAATTTTGGTTTCACGAACTGACACCCAGGTGTGCACGCGCACATCGGACACTGAATCGCTAGAGAAGAATTCGTTTTCACGAATTGACATGCAAGCATGTAGCGGAAATACCATTCCAAGAAAAACGCTTTAAAAGCTTTGACACGAATCTACTCCATCTGTATACTTGTGGGTTTACAGAAACATTGAACTGAAAACATATAAACTCGTGAAATTAAGAATGGTTTCAGTTCGTGAAAATGAAAATTGCTCTGTTCTGTAAAATACGCGCGCGCCATGGCACTCACGTGCTCGAGAGTGTCAGTTCGTGGTGTTGGTGACGAATTGTCAGCGTCTTTGATCGGGGGGCGCTAGTCAGAAGTCATAAACCCCGAAATAAATGTTTAGCCAGGGATTCCCAGGTTGTATCATGCTTTCCTCGCAAACCTACAACTGACATTTTCCTTTTTTTGTTTTCTTGAAGTGTTCTTAGCTATTTCTGGGAATGTTTGGTTCAAATCTAAAATAAATAAAACAAGACTCAAAGCTTTCTTATTACCACTTTCTTGGTGTAACATTTTCTCCAGTCTCTCTACACTTGCTGCATCTCTCCTGCTGTATTCAACAAGACTGATGAACTCTTCTGTAAAATAACTCTTCTACAGAAACACACAAAAAGGATAAGTAGAACACATTAAAAGCGTGCGCAGTAGCAAGAAAATGCTGCTCGACACCCCTTCTTAACTGACAGAAAGAAATTGGCTAATTGGCTACACTCAGAAACTGGTTGTCACAAAATTCATGCTCAAATCAAGGAAGGCGTTTTTACCTTTTAGTGAAATAATTTCTGTAAATATTTGATTTGGTTTTTTTATCCAATCATTGCTTTTTGGATGTTTGACTGCAAATAAATAAACAAATAATCTAACGATAATTCCAGGAATCTCTGTCAGTGTGTATGTAATTCGATTATCTCCAGAACCGGGCACTGTATGAAGTTGAAAATCGGCAGGTGTATTGCTCAGGACCCAAGAATGTGCAGTGTCGAGTTTGAAGTTGTTCGGATGAGCGGTTCTCAAAAAAGCTGCAAAAAAGCAGCAATACCGGAGGCCTAGATCTGCAAATGTGGCGGTATAGACTGCCACGCACTACTGCACATTTTGAACGGGCACTGCACTGTATACCGCCACTGGTATAGACCGCCACGCATGCAATGGGGCGTGATCTAATATGCAAATTAGACGCATGCGCATCAGTGTTACCAAACAGCTCTTCCCAAGAAACTCACTTCCAAAGCTGTGATACACGTGTTTCCCCAGTACAGGCCCCGAGCCATCATGAACTTTACTACAGATTTCTTCAAACGCAGATATGAAAAGCATTACCTAATTTTCTCAGCGGGGAAGGTGTGGGAAAAAGAACTTTGTTTTCAGGAGCAAAAACCTTGAGGTTCTTAACCCCTTGAGCGCGGTATTTTATGGGAGATGTCGGGGTGTTGCAGCGGTTATGGCAGCCAAATCGAACCGCTACAATGTGTTTGTGCAGTCAAGCATGACATACACAATAATCCAACAATGGATTGAAACTGCACAAACAGCGGCAGTGGCGTCATCCGGCCTGGTGGCAGTGTTTTTTTTTGCGCCCACAGGTGTCATCCGTACGCAAGGGGTTAATAAACTGAAGTTTTGGCTGCTATGGGCACTAATTATCAATGATGGACATGTGCCCCCCCCCCCCCCAACCCCACGTAGTTCTTGCCACCTTCCCCTAACGCCCTCATACCTGTAATGTGTAAACATGAGGATGGAGGGGTGTATAGCTGGCTGAAATGAGTTCTCGTCTCTGCAAACTTTCCCGTCCAAGACTTTTTCTTCTTTCCACTTCGGCCTTCACCTGAAAAGTAACCGGTGCAATCAGGATGTCTTTAACTCTTATAAAAGTATCAAAACATTTCATAAAACTTTTTGAATTGTGCACATGAAATTTGCAATTCTATTAAAAAATGTCTGCAGGCCTGTTTTTTGTTATATAAGATTTTTTTTTTTGGCCATTAAGTTAATTATTCAAGATGGCTGTTTTTATTTACAAGATACTCTTTCCATTAAATATATCAAGCAGAAATAAAATGCCAGAACTTTTATAAAGCAAACTTTTCCCAAATTTGTTCCTTTCATGAATGCTAAAAATTTATTTTTAGCAATTCAGTCACTGTTACAATGAATACCGTTACAACTAAGCAACATTGTCCGCCAATTTCCTAACCTTCTCAAGGATTTCCTCAAAGTTTGCATCACTGCATTTCCTTCCTGTCAAGACCTATGAGTGAAATTAACAAAAAACATGAATAAATACATGAAATAAAGCTTGTCAGTGTAATTTCTGACGCATGATATGTAGAACTCCTGTAACTGAAAAAATACACGTATGTTAACAGATTCCTCAAATTTGCAGTTCTCTCGTCAGTCAGTTTGCCAGACGGCTTCTGCAAAAATAGGAAAAGTGATTTATGACTTTTTGGGTTGCTAGGCAACAATATTTAAATGTTGATCTTCAACTAAAAATTACTCTAACTCTGCAATGCCTCTGCCAATTTTCCTCAAACAAAAAGCAAATGGCTTGTACACCCCTCAATAATCTCCAAGAAGCCTGAAAATTGGCCATAAATTAGTTACATAACCAGTCTAAACCTGAAGCTTGTCAGATGGTCCACTTGGTATTATGTAATGTTGAAAAGAAATGGTCCATTTTCAAAAAATCAAATCTAGAAAAGTATTTGGGCGATTTATCTCATTTTTTGAACATTTGTAGAAAACAGCCGGCTCTTTCACTTGATCAATCTTAAGACTATCTGCTATTAAGGCCTAATTACCAAAAAAATATTAAAATATCAATTAAGGCCTAATGACCTCAGGGAAAACAACCTCCATTCATAGCCAAATGCACTATCATGCAAGTTTAGACAACTTTTATGTATTCTAGAAGTGAAAGCAGGGTAAGCTAGTCACAACTTAGTTAAAAGTATGACTTTTAATAATTTGTTAATTAATTAGCATATTAATTAGCATAATGAAGAAATACTTGCCACTTATGAGCTTGTTTAAAACATTGCCCACAAGGTAATTCTGGGGATGAAATTAATGCTTTTATGGAAGCCCAAGAAAAACCCAGTAATTTTAATTAATTAGCATAATAATTAGGATTTTGTTAATAACTTTTCCATCAATGCTAATTAATGTAAAAATGCATTTGAAATGTACAGGTATTATACTTTTGTGTAATAAAGAAATAGCAGTTCCAATTCTTGTCAAGAACAGACATGATCTCTAGACTCTTTTTTTTTTTTAAGTGCGGCCCTGAGAAGGGCCAGGTTTTGTGTGGTGTGTTAGTAGTAGTATGTAAAAGGGGAGTTTCAAGGCAGATTTTTTTTTGTAATATACCCCCTTTGTAGAAATTCTAATTTTTTTCTTTAAAAAAGGGGAATTCCCAGATTCTAAAATCTCTCTCTCTTTCTCTCTAATTTAATGCCCTAAAGAAAATGGGATAGTTTTTTAAATATTATAAAATATAATAATAATCTATCATAAAGATGAATTTAGAAATTACCAGAGATAGAATGATACCTGCAACGGGTTACACGTGCTGGTCAAAATACGATCTGAAAAAGTATATCGATAGATACGTCATTTTTTGGGGTAAATCTGGGCGTCGTAACACGTTCATCAGAAGAGATTACATGTCTGTCATAAAAGAATTATGAAGCGCTTCATAAATATTGGACTGTGCTGGACTGCGTCAGATTGAGCAGGAAACTCATATGACTTATGAGTCACCGCTGGACTGTTGAATTTAGCAGGGTAGTCTTGGTTACTTCCAGAACTGTAAGGTTTTTCACAAACCTTACAGAGAGACACATATAAACTGCTGTGGGAGAAATATTTCAATTTTTTGCAGGAGCCCTAACTCTTGTCACGAAATTTTCCCCCCAACATTTCATATGCATTATCTTGACGTGGCCATGTACACGTAGGTTAGGTTCAATTTCTTGAAATGTCACTCAAAATGGTGAAATTTTACGAAAATATCGCTTACCAAGACCATAGGTTTTACCACACCAGAGTCTGACATAGTTTCTTGTCAACAGAGGGTGCCTTAACTCCACTCATCAAATTTGAAATTCCCAAGATTCATCCAGTAAAATTCCCAAGAATTCCCAAGGCAATGGCAAATGCATTCAACAGAGCGCTGGAATAAGCACTTTGCGCATGTTTTTCCACCAAAATTCCTAAGATCTTAGGAAAAATCCCAAGGAGTGGCCACTGGTCAATGGTGTTAAAGCGCCCTCTGTCATATCAATACTCAGAAATATAAATAATCTCCTGTCCTATCTATGATTAGATTAATTAATTCTCAGTAGTTGTGCTTTTTAGGTGTTTGCAATTTATATAATTTATATAATTGTACTCTCTTTTTTATTATATTCTAATTATTACATTTTTATTTGTAATGTTAGTCACTGTTATTGTCATTTTTGTTCAAATTTTACCATTTATATAATTTCTTTGCAACCATTGTAAATGTTTAATTTTTACTGTAAACTAAATATTTTCAGTCCTTTGACTTTTTTCTTTGGTGGCTATTTTTAATGATAAAACCGGAAATGATGATGGTGATAATCTTCCTGATATTAATTTACAGGCAGAAAGCTAACTTCATACAGAAATTACCCATCCCAAGCAATGTCAAATCTGTTCCCTGTTACACGATTGGTAATCCTCCAAATATTTGTTTATTGAATTATTACGAAATGCCTTACTAGAAAGTTAATAGTTGTCTCAACCATCCTGGGAAATCATGTCACCTGATGTGCTGTCGTTTTCAAGAAAAGTGGAAATTTATATCGTTTCCCAACGATTGCCGGCCGACAATCGTTGGAAATAGTCTAGTTCCCCGACCTGATAATTCCCAGATGTCTATAAGTTGCTCCGTTTTGTCTAAAGTATGGTCAGGGAACCAGACTAGTAATAGAAGATATTTTTTTCTCTCTGCGCAGACTACGGTTTTCCTAGCCCTAGAAGGACGCTATGATATAGCGTCCTAGCGCCCAAGTATGCAAAACAGTCCTATGCTAGAAACCGAAGATCAAAAATCACACTTTACCTGCATAAATATTCTTGGCATCATTTTATTCAAACAGTTCAACAGCCCATCTCCCTGTACGGATAGAAATATTCCTCCAAGAATGTCAAGAACAGGAGATATTTGCGGCGCAAAATCGTCTCTACGCGACGCTGACTTCACAAACACGAGGAGTAATACTCACATTTAGAACGTTCATCAACAGAGGGCGCAATTTACAGTCGCCGCGTGCACAGCCGAAATTGCGCCCTCTGTTGTTGATGAACATTCAAGACGTGCGGACAAGGCATTACTCCTCGTGTTTGTGAAGTCAGCGTCGCGTGGAGACGATTTTGCGCCGCAAATATCTCCTGTTCTTGACATTCTTGGAGGAATATTTCTATCCGTACAGGGAGATGGGCTGTTCAACTGTTTGAATAAAATGATGCCAAGAATATTTATGCAGGTAAAGTGTGATTTTTGATCTTCGGTTTCTAGCATAGGACTGTTTTGCATACTTGGGCGCTATGATGCTATATTATATAGCGTCATTCTAGGGCTACGGTTTTCCCAGCATCTATGCACACAAAACTTTAAACAGGTCAGTGTTTCAGTATTTGCTAGCACAAAAATACTAACCCCCAAATCCATTTATTTCTGAAAATTGCAGCAAAAACTAATGGTGATATACTACCTTTAAATTTCCCATTTATAGTCCAAACATTATCAATAATTTATCAGCTCAGGGATCAGAAAAAGAGCACTTCACTTTGCCACTAGCACAGGGCCTTTGGTACGCACCTTTTTCCAGCTTTCTCGGAATTGGTCATCGCTGTGGTATGTCACATGAAGGTTGTATTCTTCTATGAAAATGTTGTTCGTCAAAAAACACTTGCAAAAATAGCTGGGACTACGCTCAGTTGTGGACATTTTGAGTTTAACAGTCTTGTCGTCCCGCAAAGGTCATGACCTTATTTATTTGGGTCGCCGGATTAGCTCTTCCATTTTTGTGCAAGGAGGAGCAGTGAGTAATTGTCTTACTCATTCCCACGTTTCAATCTTATATGCATATATAATACATAGTTTGATACAACAAAATTAGGTTATTTTTTAAGCCAACAGATTTCATAAGCCAAATAAATTGTTGTAAAAAGAGTAACATTTGCAGATCCCCTCAATGTGAATGAACGAACCCGTACGGGTGCAGCTGACGTGAATATAATAGACGACGAGAAGACTTTTATCCGCTCTTTCACTCAGAAATAACCCACGCCACGCTGATACCATAACCAGGGAAAGGACTTCAGAAATAAAGTTTGAAAGCACCATATTTGATCAGTACACGAAGCAAAGCAGACAGGTAATTTTGAATAGCATTTGAAGTCTGAACTGAATTTCACTAAGATTAAGAAGTTAATCACTACACTACTCAGTCACTAGCCATTCTCATGCTCAATGCATTGTGGATATGTAGGCCAAACAAACCATGTAATTTATTATACACAAGCCTATGGCACTGTGAACCAGTCCAAATAATAATAATAAAGTTTATGATTTTCGCTGTCTGTCATGGTAAGATTTTACTTTAATACCCCCCACCAAAATCGGTCAAGAACAGCAAAATCTTGGAAAATAACCAACCCTCATTGATTACAACTGTCTAAACATGTGGCACAACCTGTTATTTCAAGATTTATGTCGGCAAAATCTGTAAAAAATTAGGAAGAAATCAACATTTGTGTGAACACTTTGAGTGACTTTTGGCCTACATGGTGCCAAGAACTTCTAACACAGAAAACACAAACTTTCTTCCCCTATATTGCACTAAAACATTTTTGCAAAATGTCCCAACAAAATTATCAAAATTAAAGGTTGTGCCAAGTATTTATTATACAATTCTGAACACAAATGGATGGTTATTTTCCAAGATTTGGTGTTCCTGACCGATTTTGGTGGGGGGTATTTACCCTAACCATCCCTAACCTGCCAAAATCAAACACCCCATTTGTGTTGAATTTTGTGTGATTGGGTACTGTAGAGCCTTGGCACCATCACTTTGCATGGGACTTGATGCCCTGATTTTGTCTAAGTACAAAGAATGTGCCATTGGTTTACTACACAGTGTTGGAGTTTGTGTGGTTAGGGAAGGATTCTAGTAAAAAGCCTTGGGCTGTTGGGGTTAAAGTAAAATCTTTCCATCAATTTTAAATGGCAATAAAAATACGGAATTGGGGAATCCCTCTCAGGGTACCAGTTACTGATGAATGCAACTGCTCTAGTGGAATTAGAACAGCTAATTAGTGGATTGCGCAAGCATCAGTCAATCGCACAAACATTGCTTGATCATGCAAACATCGGCCAATAGTGCAAGCCACCTACTGATCATGCACTGCAGTGCATGCAGGGAACTTGTGCGATCAATCAGTCGCGCAAACCCATTACTGCATGATCTGCCAATCATACAAGTTGTGGGGTGCGTTTTGGTGGTCGTAAACAGTCATAACCAAAAATCGGTTCACTTGTTTCTTCTTTGGAAATGTTTAAATTGGCGAGAATTACGAACCATAACGAAATACTCAAATCCCTAAAATGATTAACCACAAAATAACAATAGAACCAATTTTCGGTTATGACCGCCAAAACGCACCCCTAGCCTCCGCAAATGGTCGATCGTGAACCTGGTCTTCGCAATTGACCAATCACACATAATATACCCATTCCTGCATGTTCTACCAATCACACAAATAACAAAAATATTGAAATATTCATAATTTATATAAAGAAGGCCATGATAACTAACTAGTAACATTCCTATACTTAAACTATCACAGCCTATCAAAAACTCTAAACACCAACTCTCACAGTTTGTGTGTGTTTCAATCTGTCACTTGATAGGTTTGATGTATAGGGTAGCTGGCTCCATTTTGGCCTCGAGAACAGGAGGGCGAAATCAGAAAATACCATTTTACCAACTTAAATGAATGTCAAATCTTTGTGTATGACTAATGGACTCTGCAATAGTTCATAAAATTCACATTTGTTTCATATTCTTTGTAAATGTTTTAAATTCCAGCTGTGGGTGGAACTGTCCAATTCCGTCAAAATTTATTCCAATGAATGAAGATGCAATAAATGAAATTAAAAGTATCATTTGGGGCATTTTCTCATTGGACGCATGAGAAAAACTACATTGCCCAATCACCTTATAGTAAGGCAACTGACAAGCTTATTTTGCTGAGGAATATGCTGCATTGAATGCATGTCCGTGCCATGATGTAATCTGGTAAGTAAATTATTTTCCAAAGTTGGTACTTCATCTTTCATGCTTAAAATAATGATACACTTTGAAAAGCAGTTCTTGATTGACCCATATCAAATTATTTTCTGGACAGATTTTGTTGGGAGCAAATTTATTATTTTTGTTGTTCATTTTGGTTTGGTCTTTGTTGTTGACCACCCCCCCCCCCCCCCCCCCCCTTCCACCCCCACCCCCCTTCCACCCCCACCCCGAAAAAGTTGTCAAGAAAATTGTTCTGTGTTTTAGGTACATGTGTCTGGATTTGATTAATGAAAAGGAAGACAGAAACCCATTTTATCCTCTTTGTCTTTTCTCGTCAAGATAACATCTGATTCATCATGGGAGATTCATCGTCCGAGATTCCGGTTATTGACTTCAGCGTCTACCGCTTGTCGCTTGAGAGACCAGACAGCAGCCATTTTCAGAAACTTGTAGACGATGTCCACAATGCACTGACTACCATTGGATTTTTCTTCATAGTCAACACAGACTTTCCACAAGAAAAAGTGAGAATTTTGACCCAAAAATATGATTAGTGGTATTACTTGTTTGGGGACGTGATTACAAAAATTGTGAGAATTATTATTTCATCTGGTCTTTGTTAGGTCAAGGAGATGTATCGAATGTCCAAAGCATTTTTTGATCTGCCCCTTGAGATCAAACAAAAATACCCACGCATCCCTGGGAAGGGTAGCCATGGTTATGTGCATCTAGAGCAAGAAAAGTAAGTCTGGATCATTTCTTTATTCTTTTGCTACTTTAGATCTTTCTCATATGACACCAAAAAGTTCAGATCCAAAGAAAACTAAAGGACATTGTTTCATTGTTACTGTCATTATAATTTTGAAGACACAAATTAATAGTGTACCATTTTTAATTTGCAGCACTAATCCCCAACGACCTTTTGGTGACCTGAAGGAAGCATTCCAGCTTAATCCTATGGTGGCCAGTGATGACGTAAGTTTATTTATTTGAATTCATTCTGGGTGGCATGGGTGGCTTGTGCGTAAAGCGCTCGCCTCTCACCAATGTGGCCCGGGTTCGATTCCCGGCTCGGACCATATGTGAGTAGAGTTGTGCGTTGGTTTTCTCCTGTGCCACGAGGGTTTTTCTCAGGTCCTCCGGCTTTCCTCCCTCCGGAAAAATCAAACACTTTCGATCTCTGGCTGTGCTCCGTGGTCATATATGGGTCGATGTAGGCCGGCTGCCAGAGGCGCCTTTACGTGCCAGCGACTTGACCACGTTGTAGCCGCGTCCTTCGCAATTCAGCATCCCAGCTGCGAGTAAGGATGATTAGCCTCCCAAATTATTATTATTATTATTATTATTATATTCTGGTGATGACGTAAGTGGCATCCTGCAACAGAATCTCCCAGCTCAACGGTTCACCGAACTAATCCCCCAGCACTGGATCCCAGCACTGGATCCCAGCACTGGATCCCAGCACTGGATCCCAGCACTGGATCCCAGCACTGGATCCCAGCACTGGATCCCAGCCAGCACTACTTAAGCCCCTGCACCAGCTACAGTCCGGCAGTCTCCTGATGACGAACAGAGCATGCTGTTTGAAACGTCGAGTTAAAACAAACCAGTTCTTCTCAGAACCACACAACTCAAGAGATCAATCTCACATGGTGATAACGTAAACCTTCGATACTTTGATCCCCAGGTTGTATCGTAAAATTGGGTGTGATCCCTGGCTATACGGCATTCTGGGTTTTATGACTTCTGACTAGCGCCCACCCGAACAAAGATACTGACAATTTGGGAGACCGCCAACATCGGGCAAGATAGCTCAGTTGGTAGAGCGCCGGTACGGTATAAACCCGGAGGTCGCAGGTTCGAATCCCGCTCCTGCCAGTTTCTTTGTTCACTTTGAAAATGTATTCAAATTTACCTAGTCAGTTTCCCTTGTGGATTGTTTGACGTATTTATTTATTTGAATTATTTCTGGCAATGAAACCAAGCATTCCTCAAAAGCACACATCGCACTGTAGCTCGAAAGCCTGAAGAAACCTGTAGGAAGACAACAAAGAAATGTTCAGTTTTAGAAGTGGGAGGAACACCCCAGAATGATATTCTGAGAAAAACCCACGGAATCAGGCAGGGACTGAAAACCCAATCCACATGTCGGCCCTGGTGGGATTCGAACCCAGGTCACAGAGGTGGAAGGCGAGGAAAGTACCATAAGGCCAACCTGACTTCCCAATGTTTACGGATGCTTGGTATCTTTTTTTGTACTTCCTCAGGCGTGGCCAACGGAGACGGAATGCCCGGGCTTTAAAACTACCTTTAATCATTTTTTTGACTCGTGCCTCCCCATTCATAACCGGGTCCTGGAGGTCATGGCACATGGACTCAAGCTAGAGGTAAGAAAAGTGCACGTGGTTCTTGGAAGCTATAATTTGGTAACCCAAGAATTCAGATTCCCCCCCCCCCCCCTATTAACATTCTCTTCTGGACTTAACATTCTATTTTAATTTGTTTCGAACTTAATTTTTAATGTAAAATGCTTGTATTACGAAGGGTTTAAAGATTTAAGGTTTTTAGTCAATTTTTTTAATGATTGTAAAGCGCCTTAGGCGTCATTTTGACAGAATTGGCGCTATGTAAGATTGTTGTTATTATTATTAAAAATTAGTAATTGAAAGTTTTTAAGGGTCTGAATTTTTCCTAAATTTGGAGAGAAAAAAAAATGACAAAATAGGTTCTAACTCACAAATGCTCACCCTGCCCCCCCCCCCCCCCCCCCCAAAAGAAACCCCTTGCAAATTTTGGATCAAGAACCTTGCCAGAATATGAAATATGTTTTTGAACATTCAGAGAGTAAGTGTAATATGTGCTGCTGAAAAAATCCTTGATTTCAGCATCATAAATAAATAATAATGGTTCTGTTTGCATGTTCGTTCCTCCAAAGGACCCACTGTTTTTTGTGAAACATCACTCCAATCCCAGGACTAACAGCATGATGACCCTAAGAAGTCTCTTCTACCCGTCGCTAAACGACGTCGAGGTCAAGGACAAACAAGTGCGACTGGGTGAGCACACTGACGCTGGAGCCATCACGCTGCTGTTTCAACAAAGACAAGGGTTACAGGTATCAATGGGAATTGTCATTTTTTTCCTTTCACTGTTGTTCCAAAGGCTAGTGCTGTGAGATACTCTTCACGTTTTTTTCCCCCCGTACTGCCTCTCTTTGGAACTCCTTTTACCTGTAACCTGCTTCCCTTCCACCTATAATCTTTCACAATTCAAACCAAATGTGAATAGATACCTTCTATCCCTGTGATTTCTGTCTTGTCTTGTCTTTTGTAGCCCACACCTCGAGTGGCCTTTTAATCTAAAATGTTGGGTGATACGCATAAAAAGGGTATCCCAGAATATAGCTGTTTTCCTCAAGGCGAACCAGGACAGGTGGAAAAAATTAGGCAAAGTAAAAAAAAAAAAAAAAAAACAAGCTAAGTTTTCCTACCCAACTAACTTTTTTTAGAGGCCACATTTTTTCTCTCTCTCCATTAACCCTAACTACCCCAAGCCTTACAAACTCCAACAGCAGGTTGTATTCAATTTTGATGGGTTATCAGGACTTTAATTTTTGTGTTCCAGTTCACTTCAAGAATATAATCAAATGAAAAGTGTTATCAACTTTGATACAGCCAAAGGGTCAAAAGCATCAAAAAATGTTTCCCTGCATTAGAGACATTTTAGCACACCATAGCCAATAGTAAAGATTATTGAATGATTAGCAGATCATCAGAGGTTTAATATAGACATGAAAATTGTTAGCTTTGTCAATTTTCCTTTTTTTTCCCTCATCTGTACCTCCAAGCACCAAATAAAGACGACAATTTTTCATCAGTTTATCGATTGAGTTGTATGTCTGATTTGAAAGTTCAATGTCCCTCCTGCCCCCAGGTTTGTAAGCGTGACGGAACCTACGTCAAGGTGCCGGTGGTAGAGGGCGCCATACTCGTTAATATCGGGGACATGATGCAGCGATGGACGGCTGATGTGTATGTTGCTGCTGTAAGTATGGGTTTCGCTCATATATTTTAGTCTCTGTGGTAGGTCAGACATCGCCCTCATCAGTGTGCACATGGAGTGGATCGGGTCAACTGAGCTTTCAAGATGAGGTCCAAGTGATGTAGGTCCAAGCCTTCCACCTCAATCCACCTACAAAATGTATTCCCCTTTCCAAACCATTTCTAAATTTCCAAGTCGGAATTCAATATGTGTTACAACCCATAGTTATATCATAAAAAAAATAGAACATGTACACACTCTCCCTTGTGCGTTGAGCGGTCGGCTTCGCATGCACACCCAATCATAGCATTAAAAGAATATGAACCTATAGACGTCAACCGGCCATGTGGTCTTATTCAAACTGTGGCTATGTCAACAAAATCGCAACTGGGTGTTGATAACCAAAGCATACAAACAAACCAGTGCTTTTTTCAGGTATTGGGAGCACAGCCATACAATAGCATTTTTATGTAATTTTAAATTGTTCTCCAGTTACACACACAAAACGCACGCACCGCGTAGGAAGTTTAGAAATATGGCTGCGAGGGAAGGTGTTAGTACTCTATTAATCCTAACCCCCAATGTTCCCCAGGACTAGCCTGCTAAATCCAACGCAGTCCAGCACAGTCCAACATGCCAAGTTGCTGGGTAACTAAAAATATATAAATGACTATATATATTAAATCAAACAGAATCCAACTGTGACATATTTTTCTGTTGCCTGATGAATCCAACAGGATTGTAACATTATGAGTTAGCTGCTCAATCCAATGGGTTACAACGGGAATATCAAATAGGGTTAGGGTTAATTTAATATAGCTCTGGTAATACAAATGTAATAAGAGTACCGAAGTGATGAATGTTTGGAACCAGAATACTTTTGTTATTTTGTGTCAATGTGTTTGCATGACTGGCCGTTAACAAAGAAACAGTCGAAATCTCCATTTGTTTGGAATCGGTTGTCATGCCAACTGATGTCACCCTCCGGTACTCTATGCACTAGTGCTTTGACAGTGAAGTAAACGATGCTAATATATTTCGGAAACCTTTTTATATTTCAGAAACATTGCGTGTTCATGGATGAGAGCCCGGAAGAACGGCAGAAGTCTCGGCAGTCAGTCGTCTTCTTCGGTCACCCAGACAACGACGCCGTGATTGAGTGCATCGATAAAAGCAACAAGTACCCACCCATCACTAGCTTGGATTACATGAACATCGTCTTTGGCGATATTTACTCATCTCGGCACCTCGGCAAGCCGGTCGAATAACATTCCATTGAGTTGACTAGATGCTGGTCATTTGATTGGTGGAATTTAGTCACATGACATTGAATCATTTGCCCCAATGCATTGACAGATATTCCATTGTATGATTTACGTCATACATCATGCAGTTTGGTTCCGTTTATCGTGCATTTTGGTTCCATTTGTTTCGTTCCATTGCACGCGCGCCTCATTATTGACCGTGGAGCATGAACTATGCTATAGCTGTGAGATTGCAGCGTTAGTGTCGACTGTACAATGGCCATGGAAGTGAAGTCAAATTAAATGTAAGCCTAAGTATTATTTTTTTCATAAAATATCAAATGACGAACGTCTTTGGAGGTGTTGTATAAAACAACTAATTAATGTTTTTTTCTTTATTTGTGCAATGGAACTTTTTCTTGGAAGGAATATTTTCATTCAGTGAAAGATTGACAGTTCCATTCAATGAGGCGTAGTTCACTGTGTGTTTGCCAAGAATGTACATCACTGTGGGTGTAAATCCTGGGTTGGGCAGGGAAATAGGGAGAATACAGGGTGTCCCAAAATAAGGTAACCCACCAACAGAGGGAAAATTTGACCGACCTGTGCACATGATATACTTTGTTGAACAGCTCCCCCCCCCCCCCCCCAAAAAAATCTTTTGTTAATTCAAACTAAATAAAACAAATCAGTTCATCAATTTTGTTTCCTTCATCCTTGTTAAAGGTAGTGATCCTCCCCAATTTTGTTTTACTGAATTTATTACGAAATACCTTACTACACTGTAAGTTAATAGCAATCTCAATCATCCTGTGAAATGATGGCACCTGGTGTGCTGTCGTTTTCAAGAAAAGTTGAAATTTATATAGTTTTCCAACGATTGTTCCGCGTAACAATCGGGAAAAAATAACTGATTTGTTTAAATACTGCCCTCTATTGGCCGAATGTAGTAAACAAGTTGAAAAAGAAGCTAAATTAACCTGCATCTACTGAATTTTAAATTTTTAGCCGTTTGGAAGATTCTACTAGGATTAAAATGCCAGGTCCTGTTGTTAATCAATCTTACAAATACCTGGTCTTGGCTTATTGTTGTAAATAACAATAAGCTTTGATAAAGTGTCAGTTGTAATAATACATGTATAATATACACTCAATCTTTTTTTTATTAAATAAAATGATATATTTCAATCATGAAATTTCCAGTTTGGGTATCAAGTTCTTTCGTCTCTATATGTGTAAGGGGCCGTCCATAAAGTACGTACGCACGAAATGCCGACTTTTTGGACCCCCCCTCCCCCCCATGTATGCATACGCAGTGGCTCCAACCCCCCCTCCTCCCCCCCTGTACGCATATGCATTCCATATCTCTTTTTGACTTCTCAGACTACCCCATTCAAGCATCATTAAACGTCACAGTACACCTGCTGTAGTAGTATGATTTGCATGTCGCCTCCAAAGTCTGAAATAAACCAAAAAATGTTGACAGAAAAACAAATGCAAACATTTTTATTAACGGACCTTGAAATGATTGAACAGTGATATATTTTGAACCAAAACAACAGTCGATGATGACATGAACCAAAAATGGAAAGAAAAAAAACCTGATACACTATTTTTTGCATAGTTTGCTCTTGACGTTTCATGAGTGGTTTATTCAGATAAAATATGTGTTTTAACAAGATATCTTTTGCTTTTTTGTTACCTCCAGTACAAGAGTGATTTTGGACAGCACGCGGGTGAAATTGATACAAGTACACCTGTACGTTTCCGGTGTACACTGCCGGTTTATAAAGCAGTTTTTTTGTTGCGGTCTAAAAATAGGCCGGAGTTGGCTGGCGGTGGTGCTGGAAAGACTAATTTACTTTTGGTTGGTGTACCGTGTTATAACTGTTTTTTGATGCACAAAAGCTGGTCCTGGTAGTTATTTATATGAGATAGTACATTGATTTCATGACAATTCATTAAAAGCAAAGTGGCGATGCTGAGTGGCATAACTAAGAGAAAGAACGACCTGCCGCCCACTCTGTTTCCCCACCCCCCTCCCACTGGGCATTGCAGTTGTGCACAAGACCAATGAATGCTCACCAATGAAGTTAAAGGGTCACATGGCTACAGAAAGCATTCGTCCTAAAACTACTATGATTAAAAAAGGTCCTTAAAAAGTAGAGCTTAATAATGCACACGACCATCCGTTGAAAATGTGCAGTTTCTCTGAAAAGAATGCATTGACGAAAATACTTCTGGGGATGAAAGTTTGGTTGAGAAAAAACCGAACGTTGAAAAACCAAAGAGTATAGTTCTTCAGTTTTTTTTCAAGGTATGGTCATGTTCATTACACTCTACTTTTGAATGGTCTCAATCATAGCAGTTTTAGGATGCACGCTTTCTCTAGCCTAATTGCATGGGCACCTCCAAGACGATGTGTGAACCGCTCTCTCTAATTTTTTTTCTCCCAACAGAACAACTGAGTTCATCATGGGAGATTCATCGTCTGAGATCCCAGTTATTGACTTCAGCGCCTACCGCTTGTCGCTTGAGAGACCAGACAGCAGCCAGTTTCAGAAACTTGTAGACGATGTCCACAGCGCACTGACTACCATTGGATTCTTCTATATCATCAACATGGATTTTCCACAGGACAAGGTCAGTATTACGAAACACCACAATGTGCTAATTCAGACCACGCCCATTTGTTGACCTTCGTTCTTGCATTTAAGCTATCATTATCAGGGGCGGATCTAGGTTTTCACTAAGGGGGGGGGTTTACCTGAGGTGATTGGCCTACACACCCCAGCGTGCCGAATTTTCGACACCCGACACTGGTGATTTTTAATTTTTTTCTCAGCCCAAGGGGGGGGGTTTAAACCCCCAAACCCCCCCCCCCCCCCGTAGATCCGCCACTGATTATCAATCTCTTGCATATTCGCTGACCTTTCTGTGAGCAAAAAAAGTAAGATCTAGACACCCTCCTTTGTTCATATTCCTGGCTCCGCCCCTTTTGGGGTTGAATCAGCCCTGCGGGATTTGTCTAGTTAAAAAGTCAGATCTGACACCACCCTCCATGCAAATATTCCTGGCTCCGCCCCTTTTAGGGATTTGTCTGATTGTAGGCAGCAGTTCATCTCTAAGACATTGGCAGGCGTAAGTTAGTTTCAATTTGTATTCCGTCTCCACGCAGGTCGATGAATTATACGCAGTTTCCAAGAAGTATTTTGATCTGCCGCTCGAAGTAAAACTGAAATACCCACGCACCGGTAGCCATGGTTACGTGAATGTAGGCCGAGAATGGTAACTAGTGTCCTTATTTTATAGAATGAAAACATTTGATTGCTTTTCTGTTTTATTGGGGGGGGGGGGGGCAGGATATGACGTTCATATTTACCTCTTGCACTTTAATTATTATCCTAATCGTATAAGTTAATACTGAATATCAGAGCATTTCCTTAAAAATATATATTAACCGTATTTGTTTGTTTTCACACATTTTGACAGCATTAATCCCGAACGACCCCATGGCGACCTGAAGGAAAATTTCAACTTTAATCCACAAACAGCTGGTGATGTAAGTATTTGCTCATTGCAGGCATCCCCCCTCCCCCTTTCCCCAAAGTCTCTCTTTTAATGAGTGAAATTCTTGACAATTATCTTTCAAATGTAAAATTATTTTAACAGTTTTGACAATTTTACAAACCTTTCAGAACTTTGTCAAAGATTTCCTGCAATGCGAAACAAATTGGAAATTCAATCCTCAAAAATTGGCTACCCCTAGGATTGCTAGAACCCCAAAAAAGTTTGTAGGTGAAGTTGAGATGTTGAGGGGCTGACCAAGATTGCTGCAAAATTGGAGACTGGCAGAAACCACTTGCCAAAATGCCCCCCCCCCCCCAAAAAAAAAGAAAAAAAGATCAGGTTTTTTTCACACACCAACAAAAATGAATAAAACCATAAATATCGTCAAACCAACCACAAGGGAAACTGACTAGGTAATTTCAATGAATTTATAAAGTGAACAAAGAAAGCTGGCAGGGCCGGGATTCGAACCTGCGACCTCCGGAATACCGTACAAGCACTCTACCAACTGAGCTATCTTGCCCTATGTTGGCGGTCTCCCAAATTGTCAGTATCTATGTTCGGGTGGGCACTAGTCAGAAGTCATAAACCCATAATGCAAATAGTTATTTCAAACTGTGTGGCCATCGGAAGTCAAGGCTGTCAAGCAGGAAATGTTACAATTCGTTTACTTTTCGTTCAGGCATGGCCCACGGAATCCCAGTGTCCTGGCTTCAAATCCGCCATGAACCATTTCTTTGACCTGTGCCTACCTCTTCATAACAGAGTACTGGAGATCATGGGACACGGACTCAAACTTGAGGTAGGAAATTGGATTGGTTGGGATTTTGAAATGAAACCAAGATATTAGTGATTGGTTTATTTTTAAATTTCTTGATCTACCCTGGTAGAGCTTTGTGATATGTAAATTAATCAAAAGCTGGTTCAGTGGTTTTAGACCAAATATGAGGAAGGACTGGGGTTGAAATTATTTGGGGAACTAATTCATTTTCAAGAACCCAATATTTGCAAAACATATTTGGCTATTTGTGAAAAGTTTTTAAAAAATTTAAAAGAATTCTCACAAATTTTTTGAGGCTGAAAATATATTGTGGGACCAATGAACAAATCTGAAATTAAGCGCAGACAACTGATGTTTAAAATCAGTACAAACTTGTTTTTTGTTTTTGCATCTTTACTCTCAAATAGGATCCGCTGTTTTTCGTGAAATGTCACGCCAAGCCCAGGAGTGATAGCGCAGTGACCCTGAGGACCCTCTTCTACCCTTCGCTCAGTGACATCACCGTTAAGGAACAACAGGTGCGATGCGGGGAACACACAGACTTCGGCGGGATCACGCTGCTGTTTCAGCAAAAACCAGGACTGCAGGTATAAAAAGTGTTCGTTTCTGGACACCAATCCTAACCACGGCTTTATTTGTAGCAGTACTTTACAAACAAATATTGCTGGAATTATTTAAACAGACAGCCAAAACAATATGCAATTTTGCTGTTGTCCAGTTTGATGAAATTCAACCCTGGGGCAGAAGGGGTAGACCCAGAAAAAATCTTTCATAGACAAAATTGTGCAAAAAGTGACAATCTCCCCCCCCCCCCTAATTTTTTTATTTTGTATTATTATTATTAATTTTGTTTATTTCATTTCATTTTAATTTTTTTTTGTTTGGATATTAATTTTTGATCCGATTGTCTGCTTTTTGATATTTTTTTTCTTCAAAAATAGGTTTGTAAGATTGAGGGCAGCTACATCCAGGTTCCCATGATAGAGGGCGGTATTCTGGTTAATACTGGCAGCTTAATGCAGCGCTGGACATCCGACGTATATCCAGCCACAGTAAGTATTTAGTTAGTTTTTACAAAAATGTACAGGGAAGCCTTTTTCTTTCTTTTTTACCATCATCAAAAGGACTTCTTACTGCAGATGCTGAAAACGAGTCTTTTGCTTTCCAATTTCTTGCATTGTGAGGGAAATAATTTTGGTGCATTTCCTTGTCATTTTTTGTTCTTAATTGTGTCATTTTGCCTCGAGAAAGATTGTGCTAGGATCCAAACTTCAGACCCATGAAACTTTTATCACTGGAATTTTACCTGTAATTCTTTTGGTATAAAGTCATAGCTTTACTAACTAGGTTTAATGCTTTTTAGACCCCTTCGGGCTGGCAAAAAATGGCTTTAAAAGGGCTAGCAGCATGTCTAGGTCTAGCAGCAATTGTTTGTCACAACGTTTAATATTTTATTATATTTATTTAGCCTGGATTTGAACTGCGAACTTATACTAGCCAAGAACCCATCGAGAGAAAACGAAGGAAATGCCAGTTTAAGTGGGAGGAATTTCAAATAGTTTCTCAGGGAGAACCGAAACAATCAAGTAGGGACTGACCACCCCTTCCACATCGTGTCCTGGTAGGATTCGAACCAGGGTCATAGAGTTGGAAGGCGATGAAAATATCACTTCACCATCCTGACCCTGATTAAGTACATGAGGGTCCAAAAAGTTGAGCGCATCTCAAAACTTGTTTTTACATTTTCAGAAACACCGTGTGCTCATGGACGATACGCCGGAGGAACGTGCCAAGTCTCGCCAGTCGATAGCTTTCTTTGGTTACCCTGACAACGATGCCGTCATCGAGTGCATCGATAAGAGCGACAAATACCCAGCTATCTCCGCTTTGGGTTATTTACATTTCCGACTTCAGGAGTTGTATCAAAACAGTTAACCCCTTGTGTTCGACTGTCATTGATGGGGTGCTGGTATGCCAAGAACGGGCTGTGCAGCCAAGCGTAAATGCAAACAATAGGCACCACACTGAATAGAGTGGTCCTGTTCATCACACTTGGAGGCCCCCCTTTCATGTGAATGAAAGCTTTGTTTGAAAAAGCTCTATCTATTCATTACACTCCCATTCAAGAACAATACAGTTGAAACATGAATGGATTGAGTAAGCACAGCATTGTGCGAATAGATGACAATCAGCCAGGTGGCCAACCGCGGCTTGCCCGTCGTCAAGTTTTCACGGATATACAATTTAATGATTAGAGATTAATTATTTTGATGGACTGACAAAAATGTACAGGTTTTGACAAAATCTTGTGGACCAAGAAACATTTTTTATCACGTTATTTCACTCTGTGAAACGGTGGAAGTAACCCAGCATCAGTGTATATGTCTGAAAATTGGGATAATTTATCTGGAATCTGTTGCATTATCCTCTATGTAGATCTGGGGGCCAATTTCATAAAGCTGTTAAGCACAAAAATTTGCTTAGCATGAAAATGTCTTGCTTAGTAAAAACAGGTTACCAGCCAAAAGTCCATGTAATTTTCATGCTAAGCAAACAACAGCTGAATGCCAGTCAAAAGCAATATTCCACACATGAAAATCTAGTTGGTAATCCAGTTTTTATCACGGAAGCATTTGCTTGCTAAGCAAATTTTTGTGCTTAACAGCTTGATGAAATTGGCCCCTGGACCCAGGAAAACCATAAGGGTGGTAGGGCTGGCAACCTAAAATGTGGCCAACCCCACCACCTCTGTTGTAGCCCAAAACATAGAGTGGCTTTTAGCCTTGTATTGGAAGACTTCCATTGGAAGACTTCCATTGAAGAAGAAAAAAAAGGTGTCTGTGATTGACTGGTAATTCCTTCCAGGCATGTCTCGGGACTGGGTGAAAATGGTAGACCACAAAATATCACGGCATTTTTACTTTAATGATAGTAACTGAATTATGAGTTTTAGGCTATATACCAAGTCATCAGTCCGAAATAACATTAGAATTTTAATAACAAGGATGCCCTTAAAAGTTTTAGATTTGTCTTCAATATAACTTTAAAGTTGTCATATATTTCATTTTAAAACTATTTTATTGTGAACATCATACCAATACTCTCTCAACGGAGCTACCTTGCCCTACATGTGGCCTGTGTCTTGACTGTCTGGAGACCGAAAGGTCGTGCACTGGTACAGTGTTCTAGAGATCGAGGGTTCAAATCCCACTCTTGTCAATTGTTTAATAATTGTTAACAATGCAAAAATCTGGCGAACGTTATCATTTTAAAGTTTGCTTTCTACATATTGGCCCCAGTCAAAATATGAAATAAAGAAGAACCAAAAAACTGAACTTTGAGATCAGTATGTTTGTCTAAGTTTCTGGTTTGAATGGTTTGTCAACTCTGCATTGAATTTTTGAAATGATTCAATTTTGACAGCGATTTAATGCTTAAATGTAGTATAGACGATTTGCTTTTGCTGTAATTTTCAGAAATAAATGGATTTGAAAGTTAGTATTTTATAGCGTGCTAGCAAATACTGTAACACTGACTTGTTTCAAGTTATGTGTGCATAGCTGCTGGGAAAACAGAGAGAAACAAACAAATGTTCCAGTAGTCTGGTTCCCTGAACATGCTTTAGACAAAACGTAGGTTGGGGAACTAGACTATTGTCGGCCGACAATCGTTGGAAAACGATATAAATTTCCACTTTTCTTGAAAACGACAGCACACCAGGTGCCATGATTTCACAGGATGCTTGGAACTGCTATTTACTTAGTCTAGTACGGTATTTCGTAATAATTCAGTAGTTTTGTTTTTGATGTTTGCAAATGATGAATAGTACCTTTAAATGGAACTTGTGGCCCGCACATTGCAAATTTACAGAGCAGTACAAGAATAAATATAATCACCACTCCACTTACACACAGGTACGTGGAACAGGAGTATATTTTCTGTATTTGATTATTTTTTTCTGGTTACAAAAAACATTCTAGCATTTTTTTAAATTATAAAACTAAAAATCAACCTTTAGACTATCCTGTCCCCGTGTTATCCCTGGTTAAAAATTAAAAAATTTAAAACAAAAAATCACTCAGATTAACATCCGAACCTTGTGTTCATATCCCTTCATTATCACAGAAAATGTAAAAATCTGAAAGTACTTCACAAAAAAGGTCCAACTTTGTGAAGTTGGTTTTGTTGAAACATTTAAAATATTACAATTTCTTCCCTCTTTCAAACTGTTTCATTTAGAAAACACCAGCCTACCCTATTCCCTCTTTTTTCAGGGAGCTAGGGCAAGTTGCCATGGCTACCAGAAACTGGGAAGTGAATGGTAAAGTCCTACCATATTCTGTAAAGCTAGATGATGTAATGTATAGCTCTTGATGAAAGACTCACTGTAACCTTGAACTACTCCGACCCTCGCTGACCTCGAAGTGTATTGTTAATGCAATAAGGTGAAAGGTTATTTGGTGCATTGTAGTGCCATGCACATTCAGTGTTGGATTGCATTGTGGCTGTCTGCGGCACCATTTTGTTGACGGAGTCCAAGAACATTTGTTTGTGGTTCGTGTCATTCTACTTGTGCATCACCAGGTATATGTTTATTTTTATTTCTACACTAACCCACTGGGCAATTTGTTACCGATTATACCGGTAATATCACCCCAAAATTTGACTAAGACTAAATATTACCAATATTACCGTGTTATTACCCAAATGATATTACCTGTGTGATAATGAAAGTGTTATAAATTCCTTAATATTTGGTATTTGAGGATAAGGATTAGATATAAATGATCCTTGAGGCCGACAGTTTTCTGATGAGGAAAACAATTGAAAAATGGTGCACCACAATCGTACCACAATTTGCAAGTCCAAATATTACTGTTATTACCCTGTTGAAACCGACATTTTACCCAGTTACAACAGGGTAATGAGAGGTAATATGGGTAATGGTGAAAGGTTTGAATTTTCTACACTAATTTTCTATAGAACATGTATCTTTTGTCTCTTTGATCATCGCCTTATATTCAAATGTGCTTAATCCCCTTTCCCTTCACCCCATCCCTCAGTTGCCTAATTACTACCCCCCCCCCCCCCCCTCCAATTTTGTTACACTCCTTTTGTCACCCCTCCCGGCTTCATGATCCCTCTCAACCATGGAGCTGTCCATTCCCCATTCTTTACACCCTTTGATGTTCAATCACCCACTGCTCAGGGCTGTTATAATAGTCGAGTCCATCACAAGTCCATCACAAGTCCCTGCAAGTCCCTGTAGTGCAATTAAGTCCATCAGATCACAAGCCCTCCAGTCCTATAATTCCAATTGCAATCTATTCAAATGAGCTTTGACCAAGGCATTCCTTTGTCATTGTTCATCCAGTTACTTGTGACTGGCTTTATGAAAGGACTTCTAACTGGACTTGCTAAAGGACTTGTGAAAGGACTTGCAGGGACTCGACTACAGCTCTGGATACCCTCCCGTTACATTTCTCCATCCACCCCTGCATGCCTGTGTGTCCCCGACTTGAGTTTCTTGTATCACTATCATTTGCCTTCAGGAAAGGACTTGCTTAAGTTCAAAAGGTAATAAGGCCAGCTAATGTTGATGTTAAATTAAAAGTGGCACCACATCGTAACCAGTACCAACTCGTCCCCCCTCTTCCAAACAAAAACCTTTTCCTTGTCATGTTCAATTATGCTGCATGTTTCTCAATTATTTTTTTCTACATTATTTTTGTTCCTAGCAGCCAGGAAAGCTTTCTAGTTCATCATGGGAGATTCATCGTCCGAAATTCCAGTTATTGACTTCAGCGCCTACCGTTTGTCGCTTGAGAGACCAGACAGCAGCCAGTTTCAGAAACTTGTAGACGATGTCCACAGTGCACTGACTACCATTGGATTCTTCTACATAGTCAACATGGATTTCCAACAGGAAAAGGTTGGTCGAGTCTCAAATTATTTTTGCATTATGGTATGCTGAATTTTCACATATGGACAACGTTGGAAATTTGATTGCACAGAGAAGCCATAAACAGTGTAGTACAGGCCTAGGGTGGTTACAAAAAAAGTTAACCCAAGTTTAAGGTGATTGTTCACCCACCTCCTACAATTCCAGAGAATTTGTGTTTACCTAGTATTGATGAGTAGGGTGTTTAGAAATCATCCTGAAAAAATGCTAGGTCTAGCTTAATTGGATCTCAAGATATGGCCCATTACTGAAGCTCCCGTGGACAAGCCAGTTTTGTACATGCCATCTGTAATGGGCCATATCTTGAGATCCAATTAAGCTAGACCTAGCATTTTTTCAGGATTATTTCTAAACACCCTACTCATCAACACTAGGTAAACACAAATTCTCTGGAATTGTAGGAGGTGGGTGAACGATCACCTTAAACTTGGGTTAACTTTTTTTATTAACCACCCTGTACGACGTGGTCATCTTTCTGCATGTCCCACTAGACAAATGTGGTGTTGAGGGCAATTGGGTCAAAATCTGAAATTCCCCTTTTGGTTTCCTATTCCAATACAGGTTCGAGAGTTGTACCGAGTGTCTAAAACATATTTTGACCTTCCTTTTGAGGTGAAACAGAAGCACCCCCGTGACTTGCGGAAAACTTGCCATGGCTACGAAAAACTGCAAAGCGAATGGTAAAGTCCTGCCATATTCTGTAAAACAAGAAGATGTAATGTATAGCTCTATTGGATGAAAGACTCGCTGTAACCTTGAACTACTTGTGACAAAGTGTCTTGCTCATGGACACAAGCTTTGAGATGACTTCCAAAATTACATCCTACAATCAAGAGACTCTCTGAGAGTGCAGTTCAGCATCAACATGCTGAAACCTGTAATTTGGAATTCATTTTGAGAATAGTTGGTAGCGTAGCATCAGGTAGCACAAAGGGGGGCGGGGGAGTGAAATTTTCTGATTGGGAATTTTGCTTCAGGGCTGTGGCCTGGTGGCTTAATGTACCAGACTCAAGATGTCGGTGATACTGCAGATTGTGGGTTCGAGACCAGCTGGGGTCATGGTGCGTGTGTCCCTGAGCAAGGCACTTTGTCACAAGTTGCTTCTCTCCACCCAGGAGTAAATGGGTACCTGTGAGGGCAGTGATGGTTATGCGTTCGATTAGCCCATGTGCGCTTAACTTGCAGCCGGGGCTGTATACTCCCCAGGGAGTTGATGTTCCAGGAATGATTAATGGGCCTGATGAGCAGAAACCACTGTGATATAGTTTACTATTTTAGCAATCTTAAATGCCGATTATTATTATTTGAGTTAGTCCCCATATTTGATTTGGTTTTTTTCTGTCATGAGGTTCCACCCCAAAAAACATTTGTTTTTGTTTTATTTATTTTGACAGCACTAATAATAAACGACCTTACGGTGACCTCAAGGAATCCTTCAATTTTAACCCCATGACAGCTGGTGATGTAAGTACATTTTTTAAAGTGGTGAAATCTAGGGGTGGAGTCCAAAACAGAAGGGGGGCGAGATAAGAACAGCTTGTTGAAACACAAGGAACTTGTCAGAACCTCATCGCTTCTAATAGTTTGTTTTATCTTCAGTATTTTTAACAAAAGCAATGTGCATGTATTTGAAGATGGCAATTTAGATTATTTAACAAAGAATTGAAATCATCGGTTTAGTACTAAAAGGTCTTTACGGCAGTCACATGATTTTGGCAAATACTGTAAGGCAAGATTCTGCACTTGAAAGAAATATTCAGAGATATATACTTGTCCATACTCTTTTCGAGTTTCACCCTAAAAAATAATGTATTTTTTTAAATTGCTATTTTTCTAGTGATACATCAAACAAAAAATCCCCACCCATTTCATTACAGTTCAAATATTGAATTATTTGAGACCCGTCAATAATCCATCTTTGTGTGTATTAGATGCGCGAAAGCTACCAATAATGAAAGCCTTTATTGAAGGGTTGCAGATGCCAAAACTAAAGATAGCTCAGTTGTTAGAGCGCCGGTCCCGTATTCCGTAGGTCGCAGGTTCGAATCCTGCTCCTGCCAGTTTTCTTTGTTCACTTTGAATTATTTTGTTGTTGTTAAAATAATATATGTAAGACGAAAGTCAAAAATCAAATTTGTTGAATCGCACAGACAGTAAATATTTAACTGAAATATAAAAGAACTTCCCATCTGTTTATTTTGTACAATTAATTTTTTTTTCTAGCAATTTTATTCTACCAAATCTTCCTGCCCAATTTGATGTTTAAAGCTATTTTGGTCAATAAGGACCTTTCAGTGAATTTTTGTTTTCAAATATAAATCTTAATATAGTACCAAGCCAAAGAAACATGAATTTTCTCATCTTTTGTGTACGTAGGAGTGGCCGACAGAGTCTGAATGTCCCGGCTTCAAAACTACCATGAACGATTTCTTTGATCTGTGTCTTCCTCTTCATAACAGAGTACTGGAAATCATGGCATATGGACTCAAACTCGAGGTAGTCAATTTCATTTGTGGATGTTGAAATGTATGAAAAACAACAAAATGATCCTCACTTAATTTTTTATTTTTTTTACACAAAATGACTGTACTTATTAAAATGTAAAAATAAAAATATAAAAATTTAAAAGCCAAAAAGGTATTAAGACATGACTCGTTTTTCTTGTCGGGTAAGATAAACTTAACACTAACTTTTTTTTATGACATCATTTATGTGTGCTGGACTCAAGATCTTGGCGATACTAGAGATTTTCGGTTCAAATTCAGCTGGGGGGGGCGGTCATCATGGTGCTTGTGTCCTTGAGCAAGGCATTTTGTCACAAGTTGCTTCTCTCCACCCAGGAGTAAATGGGTACCTGTGAGGGCAGTGATGGTTATGTGTTTGATTAGCCCATGTGTGTTTAACAGCCGGGGCTGTATACTCCCCAGGGAGCCGAGGTTTCAGGAATGATTAATAGGCCTGATGAGCAGGGGTAATAACGTAGCGCCTTGGGCACTATGATCATGGTGAATATGTGCGCTTTATAAATCATTATTATTTATTATTTATTTCCAAAGGATCCCCTGTTTTTCATAAAACACCACAAAAAGCCAAGGAATAATCCTATGACTCTGAGAACCCTCTTCTACCCTCCGCTTAGCGACATCACCATCAAGGAACAACAGGTGCGATGCGGAGAACACTCCGACTTCGGCGGAATCACGCTGCTGTTTCAGCAAAGACGAGGACTGCAGGTGCGTAGCCAAGCTTGTTTTTCAATCGCTACTACCGTGGCTGGAAATCGTTTCCAAATGATCAGGCCAAGGCAGTAAAAGGCACAACTGTGTCATACACAGCCCCACCAGTGTGGCCGGAATACTCTGTGTACTGTATCCTTGGCCAGATATCACACAATGAAGTAATCCTCTAAAAAAAATGTTTACTGAATTATTATGAAATACCTTACCAGACTAAGTTAATAGCAATCTCAATCATCCTGTGAAATGATGGCACCTAGTGTGCTGTTGTTTCAAGAAAAGTTGAAATTAATATCATTTTCCAACGATTGTTCCGCGTAACAATCGAAAAAAATAACGGATTTAAAAAAAATACTGCCCTCTATTCACCAAATGTAGTCAGTCCACGTTGCGTCTAAAATGGGTTAATCCGAAAATGGGCGCAAGGTTGCAATTATAGTACAAGTGTGTGTCGCGTAGTAGTGTACCGAAGCGACGGATTGTAACCAATTGGCTCGCGTAGTTATGTGACCAATTGAAAACGATCCCGTTTACAAAAATATTGGCTTATTTTACAAGAGGGTGCTATAACAAATCCAGTTAACTGCTGCCCGACGGTTAAAAACAAACACCGTTTTTCTCCTTTTTTTCGCCATCCAAGAACGCACAACTTTGAACAGGTCAGTGAAACGATATTTCCTATAAAAAACTAACCCTTGAAAATCCGCCCATTTCTGAAAATTGCAGCAATGACCAATCATGTACACTATCTTTAAAACAATTCAAACTGTTATGTCTGATTTCCGTTTTATATGATTTTTTTGTTAACAGGTTCGTAAGTCTGATGGCAGTTACATCAAAGTACCCATGGTAGAGGGCGGTATTCTGGTCAACATTGGTAACCTAATGGAACGTTGGACATCGGGCGTATACCCTGCCACGGTAAGTGTTGCATCAATACTTAAAACACATGAATTTGGCTGTTCCAGGTGATCGGGCTGCTATCTTTCTTTCAGTTGGGGCATCATTTAACAGCCTATTTTATTTCTTACCCGTGAAGGAAAAATAGGAACAAAACAGGGCTTCTATGCAAAAAAAAAAAAATCAGGTAGAGTATTAAAGGGTGCTTACCCCACCCCCCTGATCTGCCCCAGTAAGAGTGCATTGCCAGAATGAAGTGTTAAGTGATAGTTCCGGAGGTTCTAAGTTCTACAGCCTACCGAAGTTTTAATGTATTTGCATTCAGACTAAGTAGAAAATGTTACTGTAGCATACATAACATACTTCATTTCATCGCCTCAGAAAAAAACTTTAACCCTAACCCTCCAGGGCATTTTGGCTAGAAACCCTGCCAGACCCATCAGATTGCATACTTTGTCACATTGACTTGTGTGCAGAGTGCAGCAAAGTGGAGCTGTCAGCACAGATGCACCGTGCTGCGTCTGGCAGGGTTTAATAGGGTTAATGAATAAAAAATACAGCACACATTCAGAATAAATTTACCAGCACATCGTGTGTTTGCCTAACAATCTTAAAACACTTTCATCTGCTGTTAACATGACAACTTGAACACCTGTGGATGTGGATGTACACGTACATGCCTCTGGCTATTGTTTTGTCACAATTTCAAGACAAGATTAACAAGCTTGTCATCATTTTCATGACTCTTTCTTTTGGACATTTCAGAAACACTGCGTGCTCATGGATGATACGCCCGAGGAACGTGCCAAGTCTCGCCAGTCGCTCGCTTTCTTTGGTTACCCCGACAACGAGGCCATCATCGAGTGCATGGATAAGAGCAACAAGTATCCACCTATCTCGTCTTCGGATTATCTGAATATCCTAATGAGCGGACTGAGTCCCTACACTTCACAACAATCAGACGATGTGAGATAAAGCTTGTAATGTGTTATTGACTGAAGTGTTGGTAGTGAATTTCTGTTGTAATGAGCAGCAAGATAAATAACGAACCGGTAGATTTTTGGAAGTTTCGACAATTTTGAGGTCAGGATACAAATGTTTACTATCAATTTGAATGTTTGACAGCTATCATACCCCACATTTTGTAATAATTTTAATGTTGACCCACCTCACATGCTGTATTACTGTAATAGCAGTATATAAACTAACACTCCAGGTATTGTAAGTATTTTTCAGAAATGCTAACATTTTTTCATAACTTGTTAAGTTTTTAGAATTAGGATTTACAGTTATGTTTACGTAGTTATAATTACAGGATGCAATAACAGGCATGGGAATAAATCTTGGTAGTGGTGGGGGGGGGGGGGGGTAGTCCATAGGATCATCCCCCCAGATTGTTTTATACCATAAGATAATTTCAGCATAAATGTATTTTTTTTAAATAATTCACAAAAGCCTATGCTAAACATTACTGAATAATCAGGGTGAGATTTGTCAGGATTTTTCCTGATTTCAATTTTTTTTTTAAGAATCTCTTTGACAATCTGGAATTCATGGCTGAGTTCGGGTGGTCTGTTCTTTACACGAGTTCCGTGTTCTTGCTCCCGAACGGCGGGAACGCGACCCGCGAACATTGCACTCGGAACAAGATCACACACCACCAACCAGTTGGGGTTTACAAGAACTTGACGTAATTTGACGCGACGTAGAAGACGACCAAAGATGGCGGATGATTTGACGAAGCATGAAAGTCGGCGTAATGTTGCCTAAATTTCCCTTCCAAACGTTTTGAAAAATAAAGCTTTTTCTGAACAAACTAGGGGAAAATGCAGTCTAAATATTGTGCTTCCGTTAAATAATTTTGCGTCAGAAATTCAGGTTTTTGAAACAAATGCTTGAATAACGTACATGGCCTATGGGCGCAGCCATTACATTTTGCGTGGTTACCAGCGATAGATGGCGCTCTTGGCTATCAGACGTTCTTTGGCGTTCGAGCGGCCGGAACACGAACGAAGACACGAGTTGTTCTTGAGCAAACAAGAACAACTCGCCCGAACTCGGCCCCTGAGGTGTTGTCCTAAAGGTGTTTTTACCTGTAAAAGTGGATATTTTAAGGGGGTGCCTTTATGCAAATACAAACTGTATGTTGATCTGGGGTCCTCGTGGATTTTTCATTTTTGGCCAATCTCACCCCTGAAATAATGATTACTTATGTGTGACCTGTCACGACAAAAAAAAAGGTGAAAAGTCGCAAAAGATGAAAATTTAGATAATGTTATTTCCTGAAAAATACATGTAGTTAAGCTTTAATTGATTTAGTGTGTGTAACTAGCTCATCCCCAGTCCCTGCTATAATCTTTTGATGTTACACTCGAACCCTTGTTTTGAGAAAATAAAGCTCAAAGTTTGTGAACTGTGCGCACTGTGGACAATCTTACCTTTGTTATTGGCCTGTACTGGTGCGACATAGCCCGCCGTTGCTTGGGACTTCAACATATTTTCCCTTTGTCAAACCCAAGCTCAGGAGAGTGAATACAATCACTACTTGCAGTCAGTGACGTAGTCAAGACCATCACAAGACCCTGAAAGACCATCACAAGACCTTCAGCCTTAATTCAAGTCTCAAGCTATTCAAATGAACTGTAATAAAAGCATTCCTTTGTCATGGTTTATGCCTGTTACTTGTGTCTGTAACAAGCTGGTCTTGTGAATGGTCTTGTGATGGTCTCGACTACATCACTGCTTGCAGTCATACGAAGCATAGCAATAGTGTACATGTGTGGATGGCCCCCCATAATGGTGGCATTCATTCAACCTATAAACCGACTTCAATACTCCTATTACAAGACTACAAGACTACGTGACAAATACCAAAACATTTATGAATTCTCTAACTATAATCTTCTCTTTCTTACATTTTGTTTTAACTGTAATAGTTTTCCCTTCGTTTATTTTAACTCCATACACATTCTGTTCAAAAGTTATTCATATTGTAAGAGGAAGGGTGGACCACACCAAACACGTACACAAGTCAACACTGTTTAACAAGCTTTCTTCATACCACTAGCGTATCTTGTACTTTCTTCACATTTCCATAATAAGCCAGTTCGGTATTTCAACTGAGCATGTGCACAATGACATTTTATCCCGAATGACCCGCGGGACCTAACGTGCGCGTGTAAACACAAAAAGGTGGTCACACAACGCGCACGTGATCAATTCAATCAGAATGGGCATTCGCGTAACATTGCGTGACATTACGTCAGCAATTTTATCCCGAATAACCTTTAACCTTTGAGATACCGAACTGGCTTATTGTTTACAAAAGCTCCAAGGTATCTACTTACAAGTTCATGCAACCATCGTTAAATCTCAATTGGACTTTTTGTCACTGGCCAGCTCTATCTTCTCTGCTTTCTTCTGTGCTTTGCTCTTCGTTGTCTGATAAAGCGTCTTCAAGTCATAGTCACTGATGATGTTCTCCTGTGCCAGAAAGACATTTTGTACAATATCCAGATGAATATCTAGACAAATACACCAGCTTCTTATCAAGTCAGTCACAAGTCAGTCAAGTCAATTCAATTAGTCAAGTCAATTAGCCCTTTTGGGATATGGCGGACACAATAGGAGGGTGCTATTTGATTTGGGTAAACCTTTTGTATGGCATTGTATTTTATTATCTCAAAAAGGCTAATCACATGTCGGATTACAAGCCACAGGGGATAACTATGACAAAGGAAAGCACTGCAACTATAATCAGGGGTGAGATTGACCAAAAATGAAAATTCCACGAAAAATCCACGAGGACCCTAGATCACCATACAGTTTGTATTTGCCTAAAGGCAACCCCTTAAAATATCCGTTTTTATTGGTCTATATCCACTTTTACAGGTAAAAACACCTTTAGGACAACACCTCAGGAATTCCAGATTGCAAAAATTGACTTCACACTATTTTTTACTTGTTTGGCAGGTACTTTGCTTTACATAATCAATCTTGAAGACATTTGTCCTGAATTGCAAAATCTTAAACTTTTAGACCCCAAATTTATGGAATGACCCATAAGCATGTTCAACGGATGCGATAAACCACACTCCGAGTACCAGCTAATGACCCGGTAACCCACCTTAGTAAAATGATGTTTGACTGTCGCTCCCTTGCTGTTTTTGCCCGGTTTCCTCAGCGTTTCCTTTCCTCCTTCAAACAGCACCAGGGTGGGCAGCTGCTGTGAGAGTGACGACACATCTACCTTGTATCTGTCGTAATGAAAAACATCAGACATAACGGCAAGGATAGAGAAGGGGACTAGACATCATGAATATTTATAAGGTGGCCATAATAGACAGGTTGCTATATCTCAATGAGCAAGGCTCAAATCTAGACCAATAACTTGGGATTGGCTAGAATTTTAAAACCAGATAAAAAAAAAAAAATTTTATTGTTGGACGCGATTGATTTTTTTTACAATCTAAAAATAATTCAAGTTTAACATTTGAAAAAAAAAATTGTGGGTGCTTGTCTGAATTTTTACTTCTACTGGAGGGTTTTGACAGGAATATGTTTTTTGGAAAAATTTCTGGGGATTTTTAGATCAAAACCTCATAAAAACCAACGCATCCCGCCTTCCCAACATAATGCTGGCTCTGGAGACCGCCCTCAGAACGGAACTCTTTACATTTTAAGTCTTTAACACTTTCAACGTGGTGGGGGTTTTTTTGGCTTACTTTTTGGCTACATCCGTGTATCGGCCCACGTCTATTTTGCCAAACCTGAGGTGATTGTGAGAATAGCTGAAAACAAAACAGAAAAAGCAGAACAATTTACAAGTACACTCGGCAAGTGAGAATAAAATTAGACATTCAACGGTAAATATTAACCCTAACCCCCTAGGCATTTTTACTAGGAGGCTTCCTCTACCTGTCAAAATCCAACACTGTGCAGTATACTTATAGCACATTCTTTGGACTTAGACAAATTAGGGCATCATAGCTCCATGTAAACTATATGTTGATCTGGGGTCCTCATGGATTTTTCCTGGATTTTTCGTGCATTTCGTGGATTTTTCATATATTTTTGCCAAACTCACCCCTGATTGAGGATGCATCAGCTAATAAAAGGACACACTCACTTGCTTATCAGAGGATAGCTTTTATTCTCTATGGTATCTTTGGAAGGATGTGCAGGGTTTTTTAATTAACCCTAACCTTCCCTAATCCTCCAAAATTATCTTTGCCAAATGGAGAAATTTGAAGGGTCTTTGGAGGTTTTAGCATCCAAGGATTTTGTAGGATTGAGGGCATTTGAGGATTTTTGCCTCTGGAGGAAAATGGAGGATCCAGGTCCAATGCTGCATGACTTCAGAGGAATGAGGTCACTGGGGTGTTTATCAAAACAAAACAAATTGGACGATTTTGCAGGATTCAGGCAGCGGTCCCCAGTAACAAACATTGGAGGATTTTGGAATTGAAGGATATTGGAGGAATCAGGTTACTTGTAGGAAAAATTTGGGAGTTGGGGTTCATCGAATGTGCCTTTACCTTACTGACAGATCTGCAAATATTCCCGCAAAGGCTTGGCAACTGCTTGACCATGGTGTGTAGAATTCAATCAGCCACGTAACTCGTGGTGATGACGTTAACTCCTCCTAGAATATCAATACATTTTGGTTGACAGAATGTCAAAATAGGAACAAATATTTAGCAGTCTGGAACAATGACGAATACATAAGAAATGAAGATTTGCTGTATTTTCTTATTTTAGTGATTTATCTTGGGACAGAAAAAAAAACGGACTACAAACAAATGGAGATTTCGACTGTTCCTTTGTTAACAGCCAGTCATGCAAACAGGTTGACACAAAATAACAAAAAGTATTCCGGTTCCAAACATTGCATTGACGTCATCACTTCGGTACTCTATAGCTTTACAAGACTTTTTTAATCCTCTGATCTGGATAACAATTATTTTTAAATGGTTAGATAATAATTTTAAAAGTGACCCGAGATCAGTCAGGGGTTCTGTGGTGTGAAGTGAAGTTTATCAAGACATAAGTTATATTATCATTCGCAATTTGTTTTAGTCTTTGAAAACTTACTTCTAGTGTATTGCTGTTGAAGTACGTGACATTTTGACGACCACAATAGATGGGCTCTGGAAACACTATCAGCACAACTGCATTATTAACAAAAAAATAAGCAAATTTTTAGTGTTAACAATGAAAATTAGTGAGATGGAAATTAGTTGCTATGACCTACGGAACACATTACTAGCACTTTTAACTTTTTTCTTTGTACTTGGGGCATCATAACTCCATGGTGCCAAGGCTGTACAGTCCTGAACCCATCAAAATACAACACAACATGGTGTTGGATTTTGGCAGATTTGGGATGGTTCTAAAGGGTTAATATGTTATATCTTATATGGGGGATCACTCAATGATGATAGAACTTTAATATCCCCCTCCAAAATGGGTCAAGAACAGAAACAAATTTGGACAATAACCAACCCTCCATGATAACTGTCTTAACACATGGCACAACCTGTTATGTCCAGATTTATCTTGGCAAAATCGGTGAAAAATGAGGCAGAAATGAACGTGCATGTGAACACTTTGAGTGACTGTAACACTGTGTGCCAAGAACATCAAACACAGTCAACACAAATTGTCTTCCTCTATATTGCACGAAAATGTCCCAACTAACGCCTCAAACTTAAAGGTCGTGTCATCTCTGTATACAATTCTAAACACGAATGGATGATTATTTTGTCAGACTTTTCTGTTCCTTGCCCATTTTAGTGGGGTACCGAAGTAAAATCTTTTGATCACGGAAAGATTTTACTTTAATACCCCCACCAAAATGGATCAGGAACAGCAAAATCTTAGAAAATAACCAACTCTCTTTGATAACAACTGTCTAAACATGTGGCACAACTTATTTCAAGATTATGTCAGCAAAATCTGTAAAAAAAGAATGAGGCAGAAATCAACATGTATATTTGAGTTTCCATACACTGTGCCAAGAACATCTAACACAGAACACACAAACTTTCTTCCTTAAAATTTCACGAAAATTTCCCAACTAAATTCTCAAATTTAAATGTTGTGCTAAGTGAAATACAATTCTGAACACTGATGAATGGTTATTTTCCAAGATTTGCTGTTCCTGACAAATTTCTTTTTTTGGGGGGTATTAAAGTAAAATCTTTCCCGGATGAAGGAGACATCCAACATCTTGTGGTTGTGGTTTTGAAATCACCCTTAAGCCAGTGCATTTTGCCCTCACAGATGTTTAGCCACTGGGACTGGGAGTGCCTACTTAAGAAATGCAAAATCCTTGTAAGTTGTAAACCATTTTCTTGACTCACCTAAAGCCAAAACGACATACAGAATTGCGTATCTGAAGTCTGCATAGAAGAAGAGAATGGTGTTGGCCACTTTGCTGAACATGAAGATCTTCTTTATGAACTCTCGGAATGAGGGCAATTTGCGATTCTTGACGACCAGGATGCATCCCAGGAAGAACATGATGTTGGTTTCGTTCTGGATTGAAGAGACCAAGTCAAAATTAAGAGGTGATTCAAACTGATTGTCAGACATCAGATTCTGAAATATATATCTTCGAATAGGTAGTTTAGGCTTCAGTTTTGCCATTCCTTATTAGCAAGCTCCAGTTAACCCGGTTAATTATTAACCGCCCCAAAAATAATTGGACTGACTTTAAAAATCGACCACAGGTACGACAGGGTTTTGGGTTGGTTTTATAAATTTTTAATCTACTTAGTTTATCAGTATCACCCATAGTCATAAGCACAATTTGAATAAATATTTTTGTTACTCTGATAAATATGTTGTGGGGGAAGGGAGGGGGTTTCTTGAGATGGCCCTCTCCTTATAATGTTTCTCATATAGGAAGTTTACTGGGTGGCAATTTTATTGGGTGGTTGTAATTTTTGGGGTAGAATGTCAAAACTGCTATAAAACTGGGAAAGAATGATGAATTTACCCTGGTTCTTTTAAGAACAAGAATTCCTCCTATGCCCATATTAGTAAAAGAGATTAATTTCACATTTTCTCATACGATACAACTTACAAGTACAAACATGACAACAACAAAAAAACACCACCAAATGTTTCTGAAAAGTGAAATAGGCTATGAAACATAAAGGCAAAAACGAATATATTTACTATTTTTTTACTTGGTGTCTTCACATTTCTACACAAAGTTAATCTTTTTCCTTTCAGTAGTTTTGGCTAAAGTGAAAACTCTTCCTGCAATTTTGAATGTGTCGGAAACAGACGTCTTATCGTACAGCGGATGTGACACATTATACACGTTTTTTTGCAACTCACCCAATCCAGTTGACATGGCATTTCAGAATTGGCAAACAGCGTGCTACAAAAAGGCCGGAACAGCTTCAGAAACATAAAAGAGATCGACAGCAACCCATTTAATATATGAAAGGTGCTCAAATAGTAGGTGAGGTCTCCAAAATGCATCTTCATCATCTTTGATTTGTTCCAGTTACTACGAGACTCGCGCAAAACACAGTATATCGTCTGCTAATTTATCCCCTTAAAAAAAAACTGGTTCCAATATTTCATCACTAAAGTATAACGTTGATTAGCCGAGACTGCCGAGTACCAGGTATATTATCCTTAAAATAATGGTTCTTAAAGTTACACCGTCGTACAAAAAAGCCGCGTGCATCAATTTTTTGAAGACTTCAATTTTCCTGGCTTTTGACAGAGAGAGAGAAACAGAACAATATACAATACATTTAAGTAATAAATAATTTATTTGAATAACAAAAATACCAAGGTTGGAGAAAAGACAAAAGGGCTTGTGTGGGAGAAAGTGAGGTGGGGGGTTCAACCAATAATAACCAAAAGCAATTGCGGTAAATCCCAAGAACCAATATTTTATAACTTAGAATTGTTCAAATTATGAAGCTGTGCTCCCACCATTAGGGTTTTTCCCCAAATGACAAACTTTTCGCGACCCCCATGCCTTTGAACCAGTTGTAGTCAAGTCCCTGCAAGTCCTTTCACAAGTCCAGTCAGAGCCGGTCACAAGTAACTGGATGAACAATGACAAAGGTATGCCTTTGTCTCAAAGCTCATTTTAATAGCTTGTGATTGGAATTAGGATTGGAGGGCTTGTGATGGACTTGTGATGGACTTTTGCGGGGACTTGCGATGAACTCGACTACATCCCTGCTTTGAACCCAACAAACTGACAAAATATAATTATCAATCACAACATTTCTCTAAAATATATCAATAATTTGTTTTGTTTATTACCAACTGAAAAGGCTTTCATGAATTTACACTTCTATTAGTATTATGAATGCAGTATTTACAACTACAGAGGATTTATACTATCAATAATAAAGGTCAAAGAAGGCACACAAAAGGCTGTAGGTAACTTTTTACAATAAAAATGTATTTCATCAACTTGTAATATTTATGACTTACTTTTTTTATAACATGAATAATTTAAATCTTGATGCACAAGAAGAAATATTGGACGGAGAAAATCGAACTTTGACATAAATTAAGCACTTCAAAACAAGGCTTTAGGCTTGTTCGTGGCAAACTTGTATTAAAAAATGATAATAAAAAAAATAAAATTTTTTTAAAAACAACACAGGACATTGCTTTTTTAAGAATGTTCATAATCAAGTCACTACAACTTATACAATGAAAATTAAATAATTGAAAGTTCGACAGTTATCATAGTACTTTCGCGAGATATGAAATTTAGCACACTTGCTGGAAATTGGTGAATTCTATCAAACTTTTGAGAAATTATTCAAAGTTCGGATATAGTTATAATACAATAGGATAAATGCCACTGTTGCAATTAACCAATTGGCTTTTCCCCAGTCACGCCCACAGCCACGCCCTATGGCCTTGGTGCAAAATTTATTTGCTTGTTTTCAGTTAAGCCAGTTACACACTAAATTACACTGAGCTGATGTGATCGGACATTGTTTATAAGTTCCTCTCAGAACTTTTTTCCCGTGATAGGTCAATTGTTGGCCATTTGTCTGAACTCAATATTATTTGAGAAAAAGTAGCAAAAAAAAAATAATGACTTGAAACCAATTTTAGAGGGCGGAGTCAGGCACGGTTCTAAACCTAAAATTGGGGAGGGGCCTAACAATATTCTGGAAGGCACCAATCTTGACAACCTGTTTTTTTGTTTTTTTTATTATTATTATTATTATTATTATTATTATTATTTAAAGTTTGAAACATTCCAGATTGAGGGCTATATTCTCAGTCGTTTCATGCTACCAAAACCGGTCGTTGGCTAGGTAGTAGAGCTGTGCATGGTCGGAACCAGACTAAAACTTCATCCATAGCAATAGGACCTGTGGATCTCTAAGTCCTGTTCCGTCGTGTACATCTTGTCGCAGGACGGGCACACAAATGTGTTGAGAGGACTGTAATGCTCTTTGGACCTATGAGAGCTCTTGTTATATTCACTGTGGATCCAGCCCTGTCTGCTTTTGAGAGGAGGCCTGCTATTGGACGGTGCTTTACCTGGATTCATTAAGAATTGGGACGAGATAAAAGAGAAATGGTTAACATTAATTGCACAACCGTGCATTTCGCCATCTCACCTTTAGCTTCATTTTTGCTTCCCCGACTTCAGAGTTACACGACATGTAGTATTGTTTTCATAGATGGTTAAAAAAAAAAATTTAAATTAAATATCGACCGACTGACCCTCCCTCCGGATTTTTCCCATTTTGGGGCAACACGTTTTTTGGGTGTTTTTTTGGCCTAATTGGGGCACGATCTCTGGCTTTTTGGCATCATACTCCAGTTTGGTATCTTAAAGGTCAAAGGTTATTCGGGATAAAATTGCTGACGTAATGTCACGCCATGTTACGCGAACACCCATTCTGATTGAATTTAACACGTGTGCGTTGTGCGACCACCTTTTGCGTTCACACGTGCGCGTTAGGTCACGCGGGTCATTCGGAATAAAATGTCATTGTGCACATGCGCAGTTGAAATACCGAACTGGCTTAATGGTTTATGATTTTTGACTCGCGCCCCTGAACAATTGGGGGACCATCAACATAGACCAAGGTAGCTCAGTTGGTTGAGCACTAGTTCAGTAATATGGAGGTTGCAGGTTCACGTCCCACTCTTTGTCAATTTCCTTTGTTCAAGTTACATTTTGTTTACCATGATCACTGGGTCTGCTTGTAGTCTTCTCTCCAGCAGTAATCGCTCCGCTTTGCTTGAGCTTCATGTAGGCACTCAGACTAGTGTTTCCGCCGGCTGCAGTAAGCTTGGCTACATTCACACCGCCGCTGCTGTTGGTTCGTTTTCCTCCTACAAATCAACCAAGTTGATAACTCTTGTTGGTTGTTGCATCGTTGACAACTATTTGTGGTGTATACATTCACAGCTATCATATAGATGGCAAAGGGCGGCTGGTAAAAAGACTAACCTCTACATTTTCAGCCCCACCACCCTTACAGTTTTCTTGGATCTTTTAGCTTTGTATTGGGCGACGTCCATAAAAAAACCTTCGCAGTTAGGATATAGTGTGGATATTCTACAGCAGGTAGATCCCTAGACCTAACTCCATAACACTGCTTAGTAGAAACTGCTGTTCCTAAGCAGAAACTGCTGCTGGGGACCAGTCACAAGCAGTATGCAAATGACATTTTTGGCTGGTAACCTGTGGTTGCTAAGCAAAACTGTTCCATGCTAAGCAAATATAAGTTCTAACAGCTCTTTAGAATTGGTCCCTGGCTGCTTACCTTGTTTCGTCCTGCTGGCATCTCTTCCCTCCTTCTGTGCTGGTTTCGGTGGCAGCTGTGGGATCTGATAGCTAGGTGGATTATCTCCTGGTGGGCTGTACTTCCTGGAATGGTAGTCTGCGCTGACTGCCTTCTTCGTGGTTTCAGTCTCTGGAGAGAGATTCTTATTGCTTGTGCGACTGTCCAATTTGAAAGATGGACTCCTTAAGTAATTTGTATGAAAAGAAATTGCTTTTTTAGCTTCAAGCTGATAGGACTGTGCTTTTTAGGTTGCATCACACTGAAAATAAACTTAAAAACTGAATAGTTAATTTGTTAGCATTAGATAAGTAATAAGCTTTCCAATCAGACATTTCACACAAAAAATCGACCAACGATAAAGAATAGATTTAATCCTACAGCATTATTAAATACATATCAACCTCTGCAAACTGAACATAATAACAATACATATTAGTAGATCCAAATAAAGCGCACCGTGCCTTTTTGTTCAAGAACAGATTTTTCTTCAGCTCGGCTGAACCGGTTTATTTTGTTTTATTTAATGCGTATGCCGTACATAACACACTGGAGGAACTGTTCATGAGCAAATATTAGCCAATCAAAAGATGGTAACAAGGCCAGGACGACAGGTTTTCAAGCAGACCCAGGTGAAAAAGTCGGAGAAGAGAAGGAACCTCTTTTTTTTTTTTTAAGTACAAAAGTAGGACTTTGGAGGACAAAATCAGGATAAAAGTAGGGCTTTGCAGGCTTTCAGGAGTAGTTTTCATTGATACTCACCCATGTCCACAGCATCACAAGCCTCATTTGGCATGTTCTGTACTCACAACACTTGTGCTCCATCCTTAACTAAAGCTCTTGAAAGTAAACTTGCAGTACTCCTGCACCCAAGCCCTTCATTGCGTGATTTCTATACGACAGTGTGTAACACTGTTACGTAAAATATTCAATGAGATTTTATTTTTCGCAGTTGTGGGACAAAAAAGTAGGAAAAAACTAGGAATTTCAAGAAACAAGTAGGAAAAGTAGGAGCAAGGCAAAACAAAATTAGGAAAAAGTAGGAAAAGTAAGAATACTTGAAAGCCTGGGACTATCGGGCAGTCTTACTTGTGTGCATAGAAATATTGCTGTTCTTGCAACGGTTGTAGTTGTGCAGTTTGGGTCTGGCTTCTTGAATTGTTGGCTTGGTCCCTTGCTAGCATTCCTGACTGCCACAGAGGAATGGCTGGGCCTGAAACCTGATGGACAGAGTTTGTAAGAATTATAGACAAGGGTCAGGAGTTTGTAAGAATTATAAACAAGGGTCAGGGTCAGGGTCAGTCATACAGTTGAGCACCTGAAAATGTGGCTGGAAGACACGACTGGGCCCGTGGGACACATCCTTCTTGAAAGGTCACAGAAGATGAAACCTGGGAAGAAGGAGCGCCCGAATATTTATATATTTTTACACAATTATTCCTAATATTTTAATTGTATTTTAGTAGTTTCGTGTGAACTGGGATCCATGGGAGATCAGTGAGTATTTTATACTGAATGGAACACCCAGGAAAAATAAGAAATAATAAATAAATAAATAAATAAAGAAATAAAGAAATAAATAAATAAATAAATAAATAAATAAATAAATAAATAAATAAATAAATAAATAAATAAATAAATAAATAAATAAAGAAAGAAAGAAAGAAAGAAATAAATAAATAAATAAATAAATAAATAAATAAATAAATAAATAAATAAATAAATAAATAAATAAATAAATAAATAAATAAATAAATAAATAAATAAATAAATAAATGCGTTCGAGGGCGCAAGGCGCGGTTATTTCTCGCTCTCGAAACCATCGGATTTTCTCACTTCCTGAGATATTTTTCTCCATCACCAGCAGAGCTACCGATTCTCCTGTGAGTATAGATCTTTCTGGGAGTGATTTCTGAGGTTTTCCCATAGGAGAACGCTGCCCTTTGGGCCAAACTCTTTATCGTTTTTGTGGTACCCCAAGTTAGTGGGGTAGCCATATTGGAAGCCATGTTCCGACAGGGAACCATAGAGAGAGTTGGCACGCTGAGACGAACAAACACAATCAGATTCAACGGACGACATATCCAGAACGTATTGCCAGATGATGTGTATTACGCAATCGACCGAGAGCTGAATACAGTGGAGACAATAACCTGTATAGCACGTTTAGAAAACGGGTGGTTCAACGTGACTTTTAACAATGAAAAGGACTGTGAGCAGATCGCAACGCATGGTATCTTCCTTAATCGGGTGTTGGTCCAATGCGAGAGAGCTAACGTGCAGAACTCGGCTGTCGTTTATGTGAAGGCGCCGTATGAAATGTCCGATGGAGTTGTACTGAATGCACTTATGCAGTATGGAACAGTCGCTAACTTAAGGAGACAAGTCCATGACTTTGATGATCGCATAGAGACGGGTGTGCGGAGCTTGCTTATCAAGAACATCAAGAAACCGATACCTAGTTACGTCAAAGTGGGAGGCTTTTCTCTACCGGTAAGATATCGTGGCCAGCAAAAGACGTGCAAGATCTGTGGGGAACCAAGTCACCTGGCAAGAGACTGTGAGCGTCGAGGACGTTGCTTCGTATGCGGTAGTGATAGACACAAGGCAGCGTGGCACGAGTATAACGACAGTGAGGTGGAAGACCCCGGAACTCCCATTCTAGTCGTGGAAGACCCCGGAACTCCCATTCTAGTCGTGGAAGACCCCGGGAGGGGAGAAAATGACGACGACGACGAATCTGTGGAAGACGACTTGGACTCTCCGACAACAGACGGGGAACAGGAGGAAAAAGACGGGCACGAAACAGAGGAAATTGATGGAAAAGAGTCACCAAAGGAGACCACAGAGGAAAGGGAGGAAACGATAACTAAGAAGCAAGAGGGGCCACCGGCCGAGAAGGATAAACCAGAACCAGCGATCACCCAAGTCGGTTTTTGGGACCTGGCTATGAGAAAGACCGAGTCAAGGAAGCGCAAGACAGCGGACGGTGACGGCAGCGAGATCGTGGCCGACACCAGGAAGATGGTCAAAGATGACGGGAACAACGGAGAGAGTATCGAGGAAGAAACAAAGGAAGTAGAGAAACAGCAAGAAGTAGGCCAGATGAATGCAGACGAAGACACACAGGCACAAGAACTCCAACCTAAGAACTCTGGTACGAATGATATCAACATGGAACCGGAACAAGATCTCAACAAAAAGAACGGTAACAGGGAAGAACTTTTGGAAGATGAAACGCAGGTAGATGACGGCTCAGAAATGGGAGATAACGTCGTTGCTTACACAAGAGGTGGGGTACAACGTTTCAGGAAGAAGCGCACCTCCTGGGCAAGAAAGTTGACGGAAGATTCTCAGTCGACACCAGGAAGCCAGCAGACGCCGTCAACAAGCCAACCAAGCCAGAGAGGAAGGGGAAGACCAAGAGCAACGTAGTTTTTGTCAAACCACCCTGTCGGAACACCATGGGTAAAACCTTTTTCGCCATTACCTTCCTATGTGCACTTTCAATAGCTTCTATTAATGTTAATGGGTTAAGGGGTGATTCCAAACGAGAAATGTTATTCAATTATTTGGAAAGGAGAAAATTCCATATTATTTTTCTACAGGAGACTCATAGTGAAATCGAGGATGAATGTGTTTGGCGCAAACAATGGCAGGGTGATATAATTTTCTGTCATGGCAATAGGTCGTCAAGAGGGGTCGCAATATTACTTTCTGCCAAATCTGGTCTTACCTGTGGCAACATTGAGAAAGATGGCGAAGGAAGATGGGTAAAAGGGGATATCACTTGGGGAAAAGAGAATATTAGCATTATGTCAGTGTATGCGCCTAACGATATTCGTCTCAGAGTTAATTTTTTTAATGAACTAGACACAGTTTTTGATTCAACAATACAATACATTGTTGGGGGTGACTTTAATTGCCAGCTTGATTGTAAGAATGCTCAAGATCGCAGCCCGCATTTTATGAGAACTCTTCTGCAAAAAAATGATTTGTTCGACACGTGGCGCACAGTCAAGCCCAATAATCCAGGATATACCCGTTATGATAAAGGTTCTCGTAGTTCGAGCCGTATTGATTATTTCATTATGTCTTCTGATCTTCGACACATGATCGTTGATGTTAACAATAACCCCACAGGGCTGTCGGATCATAACATCCTAACTGTCAAGTTAGAGCAGAGTAGATGTATTTTAGGTCCGAGCAGATGGATCTGTAATAATGACCTTCTCAGAGATGAAGATTGTTCTCGTAGGGTTCGATATTTTTGGAATTACTGGAAAACCAACAAGAGAAATTTTGACTGTCTGACTAAATGGTGGGAAGTGGGTAAATCTAAGCTCAAAGCAATCATCCAAGAGTATGGCAGAGAGAAAGCCTTTTTGACTCGAAAAGAACAAAAGTCTTTACAAAAACGGTATAATGATCTCATTGAAAATCCTTCTGATGGTACCTCTGATGAAATCAATTGGATTGAGAAGCAATTAAATTTTTTTGAAAGAAAAGAATGGGAGAAGGCCAAAATTAGAGTGCGCAATATCCATAAAAATGAAAATGATAAACCGTCTAAGTTCTTCCTCAGCGTTGAGAAAAAACAAGGTCAAAGTAATACCATTGATCATCTTGAAGCTGATGAAGTTGTTTTTGATAAGCCAGACACCATGCTTGATCATGCTAATGATTTTTATACTAAATTGTACAGTGATGAAGGTATCTCCATGGATGATATGAATGCTATTTTTACTCAGGTTGAGGCGGGATTCTTCCCGGATGATGTTAATGAATTTTTAGATAAGGATCTCGAGATTAACGAAATCAGAACGGCCCTTTTTCAAATGAACAAAAACAAATCGCCGGGCATCGATGGGCTTACAGCTGAGTTTTATCAACATTTTTGGGATTTATTAGGCAACGATTTTCTTGAAGTCCTCAGAGAATGTCACAAAAAAGGGATCTTATGTAAAACTATGAATACCGCCCTCATAAGACTCATCTACAAAAATACTGGCAACAGATGTGAACTTAAAAATTGGAGACCCATCAGTTTATTAACAGTTGATTATAAAATTTTGTCCAAAACCATTACTAATAGATTGAAAGTTGTAATGCCTCTTATTATTGGGGAAGAGCAAACTTGTGGTGTGGTTGGCAGGAAAATTCATGATAACCTTATGATCCTTAGAGATACTATTGATTATGTTAATTTGAATAATCTGGGTGCAGCTGTTGTCTGTATAGATCAGGAAAAGGCATTTGATAGGATTAATTGGATTTACATGTTTGGTATTATGGAAAGAATGGGCCTCCCATCTGGCCTGATTCAGTGGGTGAAACTTCTTTATAGTGACCCGTCTAGTTGTATTATTTTGAATAATTTTATTGGGTGTCCTGTTAAAGTCAACCGAGGTATTAGACAAGGGTGTCCTTTGTCCCCCCTGTTGTATTCAATCTGCGCAGAAGGTCTCTCGTCTTTAATAAGAAACAGTAAACATCTTAAGGGAATTGCAGTCTCCAAGGACACAGAACGCATTAAGCTTATTCAACATGCTGATGACACCACTTTATTTGTCAACAGTAATGACGACTTTGTCACTATCCAGCAAATTCTCAAAGTGTATTGTGCAGGCAGTGGGTCAAAACTAAACGTCACAAAAACTAAGGGTCTCTGGCTGGGTAGATGGAAACACAGACAAGACAAACCTTGCCAATTTAACTGGACTAATGATACCTTGAAAATTCTGGGCATTATTTTTGGAAATTATGTGTCCCCTGACGACAATTGGGGCCCCCGGGCTAATAAAATCGAGTGTATTCTTACGAAGTGGGCTAAGAGGGATTTAACGCCTTTGGGGAAAAGCGTTATTGTCAATACCCTCGTAGGGGCTGGAATTAATTATCTAGGGAGTGTGTTGCCTTGTCCAGATCACTGGATTCAGAAAATGAGTAATCTTATCTGGGCCTTTTATTGGAATGGTAAGCCTGATAAAATTAAGAGAAATGTTGTTACTGCACCTAAAGAAAATGGAGGAACGGGGTTAATGAATATTCGTCTTAGACTTTGCAGTTTGAAGTGTAATTGGCTTGCCAATTATAATTGTAAAAATGGTAAATTAAAGAACTTGTTTAATTACTGGATATGTAAGGCCAGCGGGGAAGATAATCTTGGTTGGTATGTTTTAAATGAAACTAAACGTATTTTGACAACTAGCCCTTTTTACAACGACCTCATTAAGGCCTTTGGGGAAATTGGAGGAAAGGTGGAACCTTTTTTCACTTGTATATGGGAAACAAATTATGTGCCTTTGTGGAATAACGATATTGTTACTGGCGATCCGAAAATAGCTCTAAACAGTAAGATTCTCAGAAGAGTGAGATTCACTCAAGTTAAAGACGTTGTTAAGAACGGTAGCATTTTGACTTTTAAAGAAATAGCCGATATTTGCGGAATTCGAAACATCAATGCGGGGCGAATAGCTTCAAGTCTTAGAAAAAAAATTAACCCTAACCTAATTTCTGAAACAAGACAAGGCCCAATGAATCATGTAACCAACTGGCTTGTTGTTCCTGGAAGTAATCAAAATGATTCCGTTTTCCTATCCAGATGTACTGTCAGAGATATTTACAGGTTTGTTATTTCTCGTAATCAAACTATTCCTGCCTGTGAAAATAAGTGGCAAAATATCTTGAATTATAATTGTGGTTTGAACTGGACCTCTATTTGGAAATGTAATTGGAATAATGGCCTTTTAGATTCTAAAGATAAAGATTTCTGGTATAAATTGAAACATTTGATTTTACCCACCAAGTCCTTTTTACATCGTATAAGAATTTGTCCTGACAATATTTGTCCTCTTTGCAAAACTGAGATTGAAACTACTCAACATCTGTTCATTTATTGTAGATATACGTGGGATGCGTGGGTTTTTATAGAAGGACTTCTACGCAAATACACAGGGAATAAACATTTTTATTTAAATGACGTCAATCGAGTTCTTGGGTACAACATGAAGCCTGTAGAGAGTTTAATCATAGTAAAGATGTTGAGGGCAATTTGGAAGATAAGGTGTAAAATAGTCTTCGGTGATGTCTCCAGTAACTCAGATGTGGACATTATTCATACTTTTAGTAATAACTTGAAACACTTTTTGTTTTTGGAATTGCATAGATTGAGGGATCAGAATTTTTTTCATTTGTACACTAGAAATCAAGCACTTTGTTTTTTCGATATGGGACAATTACAATTTCATTATTAAGGCATTGTATTTAATCTCCACAGTTTTGTTCATTATATAGATGGGTTTCCTCACATGTATATATGTAAAATGTGTCAATTTTTAAAAACCCTTTAATGTGCTCTTTTTCTTGTCTTTTAAATTAATGAAGCCTAGTTTTTAATTTGATTGTTTTTTTCTTCTAGTATTACTATAAGTGGATTGTTTTGTTTTTCTTGTATGTGTAATTGGAAAGAATGGAGAGTAATAAACGGAGTTGTATAACTCCACTGCAGAGAAAAAAAAAAAAAAAAAAAAATAAATAAATAAATAAATAAATAAATAAATAAATAAATAAATAAATAAATAAATAAATAAATAAACCAGTAGCCTTTCATCATCAGTTCCCCGTCCAAACTTTCAGGCACTCTACTCGCCTGGCTGTCTCATCACATCCTTTCACTGTTGTTGTTCCAAAGACTAGTACTGTGAGATACTCTTCAAGTTTGTTTTTTTCCCTCGTACTGCCTCATCTTTTCTTGTCTTTTGTAGCCCACACCTTGAGTGACCTTTTGGCCTTGTGTTGGACGATATCCATAAAAAAGGAGAATATTTCACACAGGAAGCACGGTCTACACTGTCTTCGTGTGAAAGAAAGCTAATTGTTTGAAAAAGCTTCAGCTATTCTTTGTCTAATTCAAGAACAATATAGTTAAAACATGAGTGCATTGAGTACACACAGGAATGCGCATATAGACGACAACAAGCCAGGTGGTCTTTTGTTTTCAAACTGCACGCTATTTATGTTGTTTACCCGAACCCCCTGCTGTGGATTGTCCTGTTCCGCCAGCATCTTAGCGATGTTCTTGCGTAGCAGGTTGTTCTGTTCTTCTAGTATCTGGATGCGGATGTTGTTGGATTGCACCTGTTGTCTCATATCAGAGGGGTTATCACCATCACCTGCGGTGAGGGGGGTAAGGGGGGGGCGAGAAGGGGGCGAAGGTCCAGGACCGAAATTTTAAAATAATTTTTAGCGAACCTACGATTTAACCCTAAAGAGCAAACAGAAAAGTTTGTCTCTCTTAATCTGTGAAATAATTGTTTACAAAAGTCCTGAATACATGAAAGGGTTTTGTTTGAATCCACAACCGTATTGTAGTCTGATTGTTCATTTGAGTCTGCACTGAGATTAACTGAGGATAATAATAAAAAAAATAACATATTGGGGGGTGTGGTTAAAGTATTTCTGAAAGGTGTACTCACTGTTCAGCACCTGATTTTTTTGAAGATTGGAAAACGCTTTGAAATAATTTGAGATTTCTGAAAATATATATTGGGATACAAAAAATACTTTTGTGGAAAATGTTACCTACTAAAATAGAAAGGAGGAAAGTTAAGCGGCAAATAGAAAGGGCAAACTATGGGAGGAGGCTAATTGGATTACTTTTGTAATTTGGTTTCTTTTTGCAGTTACATTAGCTTTCCCAACCCCCCCCCCCCCCCCCATTCTTGAGATCACAACCTATGACCACTTCAATGTGGGGGAGGGGCAAATATGATTATTCTGTTATTGGTTAGGGGGTTACCTTGGCCTACCCAAGCCATTTCCCCCTACCCCCCACCCCGATCCACGCTTAACCTCTTCTGGCTGGCTGTTATGCCAATACCGGCTTGTGCTGCCAAGCCGAATACAAACAATAGGCAAACAATGGATTGAGTACGCATAGGAATGCGGATACAGACGTCAACCGGCCAGGTGGTCCTTTTCAAACTGCGTTTATGGACGTCGTCTGCATTCAAGAGGTTAAGATCTACAACTCTGGCCACTTTTCTTGGTTGATTCTTTCAGAAATCAGCCTCAGCTATGATCATAACTGAAAGGTATAAACAAGTGCTAAGACTTCTCCTTACCCATTGGTACGGGGCCCTGTGGTGCTATCCGTGGGTTCATGTCAGGGTACTGGACGAGCATTCTCTCCCTGCTCTGGGCACCTTCAAGCTGCCCCTCGAGAGCAACGATCATCGTCTGTAGGTCCGAGATGGATCGTTCGAGAAACTGCTTCTCCTCTCGGATCGAGGCAACCAATGTCTGGAGAAGAGAGCAATTAAACAGGAGATAATGTCAGTAGGGACTGGAATGCCTACTTGACTGTTGGAAACAGCTATTTCCTGGGTGAGATTTGAGGAAAATCCATGAAACATTCGGAGGTTTTATATTTGTATACCTGTGTTGAAAACTGTATTTTTTGCGAAAAGGCACGGTTCAAAATTGCAAACAAATATGGCCATTAGAATTAAAAGAAGACTGTTTCGGGTTGCAAAGGTCATTTTGGAATGATAAAAACAATTTAAGAAGCAAAAAATCTTCCTGAAATCAGGAGAAATCCGGAGAAATCTCACCAAAGCTATTTAGACACTGACCTTTCAGATTCCATGACCTCACAATTCTGGCAGTCTGGAGATTTTCTTTCAAGTAATATCAAAATTAATTTGAAAGGTAATATAAGACATTTGCAAACATCAAAAAACAAAACTTCTGAATTATTATGAAATGCCTTACTTGACTGTAAGTAAATAAAAGTCTCAGGCATGTGAAATCATGGCACCTGGTGTGCTGTTAATTTCAAGGAAAGCAGAATTTTGGTATAAATTTCAAGCGATGGTCGGCCAACCATCGTTGGGAAAAAAATTGATTTTTTTCAAATCCTGCCCCAAATTTACTAACTTTATTCAGTCCCCATTTTGTTTGGCAATTGGTTACACATTTGTGAAGTGGTGCAAGCCAACTAGTCTAGTTCCCCGACCTGATAGTTCCCCCATGTCTATCAATTGCTCCATTTTGTCTGAAGTAGGGTCAGGGAACCAGACTACAAGAACAGCATTTTTTCTCTGTTTTCCCAGCATCTATGCACACAAAACTTTAAACAGGTCAGTGCTGCATTATTTGCTATAAAATACTAACCCCTAAATCCATTCATTTATGAAAATTACCGCAAAAGCAAATGTTGTACACTAACTTTAATAGTGAAAAAGGAAAACTACGAGAGTGGGGCTTCAATGTGTGCCCCTTGAATAAAGATGACCTGTGACCTCCGACACAGGCTGAGGTAGCTCACTTGATAGAACCCCGATACAGTAATATAGAGGTCTGATAACAAGGTCCAATGGGGGAACGGAAACCTATGACAATTAAACCTAAGTAATGTATAGAAAATGTATAGAAAATGTATAGAAAATGTATAGAAAATGTATAGAAAATGTATAGAAAATGTATAGAAAATGTATAGAAAATGTATAGAAAATGTATAGAAAATGTATAGAAAATGTATAGAAAATGTATTCAAATTTACCTAGTCAGTTTCCCTTGTGGATTGTTTGACAAATTTAACGTATAGAAGCTAGGTTTGCTGTATCGCCATGTGAAATTGATCTCTTTTGAGTTGTGTGGTTCTGAGAAGAACCGATTGTCTATTTAACTCAACGTTCCAAAAGGTATGCTCTGTCAGGGTTCCCACCATTTCATGAAAACAAAATTCCCTGATTTTTCCCCCAAGTTTTCCCTGATGAATTTTCGAAATCCTAGGATAATTATTTTGACCTATATCCAGTTTGACACGTCTTCAAAGAGAGATAAAGAGGGATTTCCACACTAAAAAGCCACCGTAGCCAATCATCCAGTGGATACACTGATTGGCCATTAGACAAAATATAACAGACTGACAGTCTTGTTGACTTGACTTGCTGACTTGACTTGACTTAAATCAGACTCGAGTCGCAATTTTTTGACTTGAGACTTGACTTGACTTGGGAAAAAAATGACTTAGGACTTGACTTGACTTCAAAGAACATGACTTGTGACTCGACTTGACTGGAATAAATTTGACTTGTTGACATTAATACTTTTGTTAAAATAAACACAAATATACAGGTATCAGTTAAAAAAACAAGCCTATAGCGCATATATAGCAAGCTGGGTGTCCAGTACGTATGCAGGGCCGCAGCACTGGCCGACTGCATGGAGAATTGTCGAAATGGCACGCCAGGTTGATTTCATACAGTGCATGCGTGCTAGCCTATGCATTGTCATTTTGTCATTGGAATACTCAATTGACTCAAGACTTGGTACTTGACTTGAGAAAAAATGACTTGGTTACAACACTGCAGACTGACCACTTTCTCTTTTGGGCCAATCAAATTCCCTGACTTTTCCCTGACTTGAAAAAGCGAAACTCATTTTCCAGGTTTTCCCCGATTTCTAGGATACGGTGGGAACCCTGTCTGTTCGTCATCAAGAGACCCAATCAGACCTGTAACACATTACCTTCTCTTTCTGTAGCTCTTCCTTCAACTCCTTCGCCTCCCTCTGGGTCTCTTTGAGCTGTTCCATCAGCTGTTCCTGCCCTTCCTCCGCATCGGCTAACGAGTCTCGGAGGTCACAGCACTCTTGGTCCAGCTCGTCCACACGCCTAGCCAGGGCATCCTGCTTATTCTGCACCGACTGGTCATCAACAACAAATCACGTAAAGAAAAACAAAGCATGTTAGCACTGCAGCAAACTTGTGTGTTTCGGAACTTGTTTGATTCTATTCAAGATTCACCGAAATAAAAATAGGAAAATGCTAAAACAATGATGAATACATGAGAAATAAACGTTTTGATGCATTTTGTTGTCTTGGTAATATATAGACACTTTTGGAAAAAAAATCACGGGGGCGTGTCCCCGCCCACAAAAAAAAATCTCTTGTGGCTTTTAACACTGCTTGCCATGCCAATACACACATATACTGTGAATTTTGTACCTGGCATTGGACATCAATTGCATTTCAAGCAATGGTTTTTTTTTGTCAATTATGTCACTGGCAGAAAGGGCTCTTTTTGTGGGCGGGGCATACCCCACAAATTTTTCTGCCAGAAGCCTTGATATATCAATAAAACCCAAAACTACATCAACTTTTTCATTTCTTATGAATTCATCATTGTTTTAGAGTGAGTTGGTCTTACCAATGGTGGAAGTTACCCCACTTGGGTCTATAGGTCTGAAAATTTGGGATAATTTCTTTGATATCTATTGAAGATTTATCCTCTATTTAGATCTGAACCCAGGGAAAACCATAAGGGTGATTGGGCTGGCAGTCTTAAATGTGGCCAACCCCACCACCTCTGTCATAGCCCTTTACCTAGAGTGGCTTTTAGCCTTGTATTGTGCAACTTCCATAAACAAAAAAATAATAATAAAATATAATTTAAAAAAAATGTATTAAACAAAAATTGAATGTAACCATTTTTTATAATTTTCTTTTATTTCTGGGAACCTTGAAAGATCTGTACCTGCCCATGCTTATCGATACTCCTGTTCCTTGCTTGCTCCTTGCCGAGCTGCTTGCTGGTATCCTGTAGCTGTTCACTGGTGCCCTGCAGCTGTCTGCTAAGCTCTTGCACCTGGCTCTCCAGTCTTATCACAGCGACCCGGTTGGATGTGTTACCCTCGGCTTCCAGCGTTAGCCTTGCATTCACGTCCTCTGCAAGATACACGCATAGAATTCAACTTCTGCATCAACGGAACCAACTGGAATGATGTTGCAGAAATTTCAGATACTTTGCTACAATTATGGTCTTTTTTTTTTTTTATTTATAAAAAAAATCACCATTTCCTTAATTTTTCATCTTACTTTTTACTGTTTATCACTTGCAAAACACTTGTTCACAACTTTTACCTTATTTGGGTATAGGGCTAATTAGACAAATTAATTAAAAATCTCCTAATAAAGTTTATTGTTTTAAAGTGTAGCTCGGCAACCGTAGCACCTACCATGGCCAATGATATATCAAATTAAAGTTTAATAATAAAGCAGCAATCCAATGACATTCTTTGATTGTCAATATTATTAACTGTTAAAAAGTTGTTTTCATAAAGAAAGTATAGTTGTCTTCTGACATTTGACTAATAAAGTGGATATTAATGGTATTGTTTATACAAATTGTATTGTCTGGGAATGTGATTACAACAATGTTTCTGCTTACAATAAATCAAAAAAATCAAGAAAATCCAATGAAAAATAGTGAAAATATATTTTTTCAAAAATTCCATCTTAATTCAAAATTACATTTGGAAATGGTATTGTTCGATGGCATTTTTTGTTCTCATTATTCCCATTTCTTACAAATATCAGCCTAAAAAAAATGGAGTTGATGTAGTAAAATATAACGTCAAAATATGTGTTAACCCTAACCCTTCAGGGTATTTTGGCTAGAAACCCTGCCAGACGCATCAGATTGCATACTTTGTCACATTGACTTGTGTAGAGAGTCCAGCAAAGTGGAGTTGTCAGCACAGATGCACTGTGCTGCGTCTGCCAGGGTTAGGGTTTTAAAATAAAAATTGAAAAACTTGAGATTTTTTCATTGTAATTGTAGGGAAGTACCTTAAAAAGATATACAAGTATCTGAAGGTCAGTCATGGCTGAAAAAAAACAGACATCTGTAAATATTTGCCATTGGGGCTACCAACCTAACACTTGCCGTGCCTCGCACTGCCTCTGCAGTTCTCTCTTCAGTGCCGATAGTTCCTCCTCGTCTTGTTTCTTGCCTCTCCGTATTTCCTCCAAGCTCCGATGGACCACCAGGACAGACTCGGCGTGCTGCCTCTCCACTTCCTTCAGCTTGGCCTGATGCTGCCTCCTCTGAGCCTCACGGGCATCCCGCTCCTTCTTGAGGTCCAGGGACTTTTCGCTGATGCTTTTCTTCAGGTCTGAGCATTCCGACTGCGATGCAGACAGGTCCGATTTCAGCGGATCGATCTGGTTCAGGAGATCAAGGAGGCGCTGCTTGATTTGATTGAGGTCTCTGTCCTGCTGGGCGGACCACCGTGTCACATCGGCGGCAGTCATGGTGGCATCGAATTCCTGGGTCCGGTGTTTAGCGATCGCCGATGGCAAGCCCTGGGATTCGCAGATCTCGGTTATGACATCGGCAACTTGCTTCAGACTCAGCTGTACGCACGCGCAGGCCTCGCACGGCACAAACGCAGTCTCCAAGGTCTGGGAGGCAACTGTTCGGATGTCTCTGGCTACTGCACTATGGGAATCATTACTGGAATCATGACTGGAGTTGGGAGGCAACAAGCCACCGTATCCAGGACTGAGTGACTTTGCAAGAGGGGAGCTTGTGGCGTTTTGTCCGGAACGGGTTAAGGCGTCACCTGTGCTGTTCGGGTTTAATTTCTTGGACGTTTCCATTGTTTGGAGTTGCAGTTCTGTATTGATGGCTTCCAGTTTATTGACCGTTTTGCTTTTGGCTTTGTTCTGTAAGAAAGACGAGAGAATCAAAGAAAGAGAATTATCAGGCAAATTCAAAAGCGTCTTCAAGAGACCTGTTTATTGCTGAAATTCGGGTCCAGGAGTTGAAGCTGCTTTCCTCTCCACAAAATTGCATCCAGTACTGAAGAACTTGTTATTCTGAACTCGGACACTTATTCCTCATATTGCCCCCAAAACTTTCAAGAGGACCCTTTATAACCTCATAAAAACGGATGACGGCTGGTTTGAAAACAAAAACACTTGTCCAGTTGTCGTCTACATGTATACGTGCATTCCTGTGCATAATCAATCCATTTGTTTGCCTATTGTGTGCATTACACTTGGCTGCACAAGCCCATATTGGCATACCAACACACCATTATAAACCCTCCCTCTCTCAGGGCCAAAATGGAGCCAACTACCCTATTTATCAAAACCTATCAAGTGACAGCTCGAAACACACACAAGCTGTGAGAGTTGGTGGGTAGACTCTTTGATAGGCTGTGATAGTTATAACTATAGGAGGGTTAATAACAGCTAACCAAAAGGGGTTAATCTCAATACCTTAAGAAAGCTACAATCTTGGACAAAACTCTTGGGACACCTTAACACCCCCCTTCCCCCGGTCAGTGTTGTTAGGGAATTTGGCGCCAGTAACAATTTTTTCTGCGCACGAGTTTCCTCAATCGTCGACTTTTAACCACACCGAACCAACAATGATTGGGGGTGGGGGGTGTCCCAACGAGTTTTGTCCAGGATTGTAGCCATAAAATAAGATGTTTCATTTCAACAATTAAAATTAGTATTACTATTTTAAAGTACAACATTTAAACAGTCTGGAGCTGTTGCTTGGATATACAGGGTGTCAGGTAAAAGTTTTCTTGCGTTAAATATCTGGTTTGTAAATTTTATGGACAACGAGGCTAGGTTTTCTTAAGTTCAATACAATCTTCATAATCTTCTTTCCACATGTTTCTTCAGACTTCCGAACTACAGTTCCATGTGCACTTTTTAAGGAATCTTTATAGTCGGAATCCGAAGCAGAGTGCTCTTAAAATTAAAAATCAAATATAAATTTCACACAAACAATGCACTATTTACCTCTGCTCGAAGCTGTTGACACAAGTTGTTCAGCTGAACCATCTTGTTCCAAAACTTCTTGACGACCAGACCGATGGACATTTGGGCGCCCACCAAGTGACCGGCCGTCGGAGGACGACCTTGGGAGCCAGCGAGTAACATCTCAACGAAACGAGTAAAACCTTGGAGGAGTAGCATCATTCTGAGAGGGGAAGAGGAATGGAACATGAACTCCAAGATTGGAGAAGAAACATTTAGGGGTGGGGCAGTGAGGGTCATAAGTTGTAAGGCATTATTTTTATGAGTGTCGCCCGACACAAGGCCATCAGGCCACTCAAGGTGTGGGCTACAAAAGACAAGAAAAGACAGAAATCACAGGGATAGAAGGTATCTATTCACATTTCGTTGGAATTGTGAAAGATTATAGATGGAAGGGAAGCAGGTGAATACAGGTAAGGAGTTCTAAAAAGAGGCAGTTGGAGGGAAAACCTTAAAGAGTATCTCACAGTACTAGCCTTTAGAACAGCGTTTCCCCAGATATTTTTTTTGCAGGGCTAGTATTGTAACAAGGCTGGGCTCTTTTTAAAAGCTGGGGTGGGGGCGAATGACTTATGACAGTTTCACAGGTTTAACCCTTCCACTAGTGCATGCCCGTTCGAAATGTGCCTGTTGGAAACGGACAAATTGCTTGGTTTTTTTTAAGAAAAGCCACGGGTGTATGTTTCCATGCCACACGCGGACCACAGTTTTGGAAGTGAGTTTCTTGGGAAGAGCTTTTTGGCAACACTGATGCGCATGCCTCTAATTTATTTGCATATTAAATCAGGCCCCATTGCATGCGTGGTGGTCCAGTGCCCGTTGAAAATGTGCTGTAGTGCGTGGCGGTCTATACTGCCACGTTTGCAGATTTAGGCCTCCGGTTTGCTGGTTTTTTTTCAGTTTTTGTGAGAACCACTCATCCAAACAACTTAAAAATTAAACTGCACATTCTTGGGTCCTGAGCAATACACCTGCCGATTTTCAACTTCATACATTGCCCGGTTCTGGAGATAATCAAATTACGGACAGACACACATACACACAAGTGTGTAAATACCTGCAATCGTGGACCTCCCATTGTTCCTCTTTTGTTTATACTTTTTCGGAAGGCCTCCCATATGTTTTGTACACGATTTTCAATCGTGGACATTCGGTCAAACATGGACCCTTTGTCTACGCCCGAATTCTTTTGTCCTAGGTCCACGATTGCCGGTATATACATACTCACACAGACAGACAGAGATTCCTGGAATTATAGTAAGATAATTTTATCAGATAAAAAGTATCAAAGTGTGCCCCAAAGCTGCAGTTCAAAAACTATATACTAGTCAGTATCAGTTTATAAAACAAGTCAATTGGTTTTGATCAATTTCCCAACTGCTCTGTACTGTCATGACTGTACGCAAAGATGTTTAATCCGTAGCTGTAGTCTAAGTCCCTGCAAGTCCTTTCACAAGTCCTTTCGCAAGTCCAGTCCGAAGTCCTTTCATAAAGCCGGTCGCAAGTAACTGGATGAACAATGACAAAGGAATGCCTTTGTCAAAGCTCATTTGAATAGCTTGTGATTGGGATTAGGACTGGAGGGCTTGTGATGGACTTGCAGGGACTTGCAGGGACTTATGAGGGACTTGTGATGGACTCCACTACATCCCTGCCAGCAACTGAACCTGGCATGTTTACTGCAGTAGGTGTTGGTAATCAACACATATCAGTACCACACGTACAGGGACACAATTTGTTTATCAATCAAATAGGCGGTTGGTTTATTATGACTGATACAATATTAATTCCTCCTACAAGTGAGTTGATCATAGGGCAGTTTAACCCTTTGAATACAGACGACGGCCATAGCTGTAGTTTGAAAAAGACCACCTGGCCGGTTGTCATCTACATGCGCATTCCTGCATGTACTCAATCCATTCATGTTTCAACTATGGGAGTGTAATGAATAGATTGAAAATTTTCCTTCACAGGAAAGGGAGGGGGGCTCCAAGTGAAAAAGGGGCTCCAAGTGAAAAAGTGCCACTCTATTCAGTGTGGTGCCTATTGTTTGCATTTATGCTTGGCTGCACAGCCCCTTATTGGCATACCAGCACCCAATCAATAATAGCCAGACACAAGGGGTTAATCTAAGATCCTTCCATAGATTGCAAGCAGTACATTGATCTGGCTCACCTGTCGATCACAAGTTCAAAGAGGGCGATATGTGACACTTGGTTGTCCTCCGTGTCATCCGAGAAGCTGTGCTCCTCGAGTAAAGACGGGATGTCAAGGTCACTGGAAATCTGCAAGATAACATACAAACAAGACGTAATAATAAAAAATATACAATTTACTGAATACTGTAAATGTGGGATACTGAGCATCATGTAAAACTGCAAAGATTACAAGAATGGTAAACCATAACTTGTTAATATAAGACCTTCTCATTGGATTTTTTTTTTTCAAATTTTTTTTTTTTTTTTTTTTTTTCAGTTTTTTTTTCTTCAAATGTTCTACATTTTGCCCGGGGCCAAGTTTCAGGACTTCAGTATCTTGATTTTATTAAATGGAATTTTGGGTGGGTCTACTCCTAAAAATCATCCCAAATGATGCAAATACAAGTTTTATTTATTTATTTTATGGTAAAAATGGGGCAGCAGGGCACTACATTATTCCAAAGTCTCTTCGCAAAAGTAAAAGTAAAACTTGCAATGAATTTTGTGACTGGAATACATGCAGCGGCATAGCCGGGGCTCTCTCGATGGGGGGAAGGAGTGGGGGATGGATGTTACAGTGGGGGGGGGGGGGGGGGGCGCTCATAGTATTTTTTTAATAATACACTTATTTTCTCTGTTTTCAGTGGCCGGGGGGGCGTGCACAACTCCAAGGCCACCCCCCCCCCCCTTGCTACGCCGCTGAATACATGTGCCCTAGTCTGCACTGCAGCCATCAAGGTTGTTTCATGTTCCAATTGTGCATGCGCAGTAGAGCGCCCTCTGTAGACTGCAGTAAATTCAGAGGGAACAACATGCCCATTCTAGCACATGGCTTCTGGTTTGTTCCCATGCCGTGGCGCTGAATTCAAGATGGCCGCAGAATGTGAAACTCCCTTAGTTATGATGTTAAAAGAAAGTTAAGCCTGTCGAGCTCAGGAGGGAGTACAATAAACTTGCGCAAAACTCCAGATTGCGCTTGACAAGCCTATTCTCGCGGTCAGCATGACGTCACATCTTCCCCTTCGTCTATTAATTTGTACACGGCGCATGATTTTGCTTTACCCTTTAAAGCTTTGCGCTGCTATAGCAACCCATTGATCTCTGCACAAAGTTCAAGCGAAGTTTCCGGATGTCCGACCGCGAGAATGTTTTCACCTTGTCCGGGAATTTCCATGACGGATATCGTACAGGGCCAGCTCTGGAGGACACATCAATGACGGCTGACTGTAGGTCTCTGACGTCACTCTGAAGACTCTCTATACAGTACTCGCTACCCAACATATGTGCCATGTTTAACTGTGACAAGATATCAAAAATACACAAATATGTGAAGGAACCTTAAGGCTTAAGCCCAATGCACCTATTTCCGACACTTATTTTCGAGCCACTAAAATCAAACTACAGCACGTAATTTAGGGTAAATTCTCCGCAATCAAAAGCAAATAAAGTCAATAACCACACATGTACGTACCTGTGAAAGGACATCGCCAATTTACACCACATTTCTAACAAAAACTTAGACCGATTGTTTACGCTCTGCCGATGATACGTGACGCGCAATCACATCACTATGGTATTTTGATTTCATAGTCAAAAGAGGGCGCTCTTGCAGCTCAATTTTCTTATTGGATTAATTTTTCATACAAACAGGCCATTTTAAAATATATATTACATGTACACGCAAAAGATCAATCGCGTTACTTATGTTTGTTGCACTCTTTCATCTTCATCTGTGCCCGTTTCTGCAAATTATAATACTCATTTTCTGTTTATTATGGAATTCCATACGTTCTATCACATTTTAGGAACTCGCCGCGGCGAGATGGTCACTCGCCGCGGCGAGATGGTCACTCGCCGCGGCGAGATGGTCACTCGCCGCGGCGAGATGGTCACTCGCCGCGGCGAGATGGTCACTCGCCGCGGCGAGATGGTCACTCGCCGCGGCGAGATGGTCACTCGCCGCGGCGAGATGGTCACTCGCCGCGGCGAGATGGTCACTCGCCGCGGCGAGATGGTCACTCGCCGGGGCGAGATGGTCACTCGCCGGGGCGAGATGGTCACTCGCCGGGGCGAGATGGTCACTCGCCGGGGCGAGATGGTCACTCGCCGGGGCGAGATGGTCACTCGCCGGGGCGAGATGGTCACTCGCCGGGGCGAGATGGTCACTCGCCGGGGCGAGATGGTCACTCGCCGGGGCGAGATGGTCACTCGCCGGGGCGAGATGGTCACTCGCCGGGGCGAGATGGTCACTCGCCGGGGCGAGATGGTCACTCGCCGCGGCGAGATGGTCACTCGCCGCGGCGAGATGGTCACTCGCCGCGGCGAGATGGTCACTCGCCGCGGCGAGATGGTCACTCGCCGCGGCGAGATGGTCACTCGCCGCGGCGAGATGGTCACTCGCCGCGGCGAGATGGTCACTCGCCGCGGCGAGATGGTCACTCGCCGCGGCGAGATGGTCACTCGCCGCGGCGAGATGGTCACTCCATTTTTAAAATAGTTCCTGTGGCCCTTCTACGCTTCCGTAGCTATTCACAACCAGATACTTGGGCCCTTTTCTAAACCTTGGCTTGGGCTCGAGCTTCGGCTTCATCTCTAGCCATTCCCCAGTCCCACTGCCAATCCGAAGCCTTGAATATGTAAATAAATAAACAGGCTCTGGCTCTTGGTTAAAACAAAAGACTTTGATGTACATGTAGCAAAAACAGTGCCCCAGTTCTTGCCAAATCTGGGGACATAAAATTACGCGAAGCCGAAGCCCGAGCCTAAGCCAGGGTTTGGAAAAGGGCCTATAGGTGCGGATCCAGTCTTTTTCAGCGGGGGCACAGCTAAAATGAAATGTTGCGAGGGGCTAGGGTAACGCCCCCCTCGCAGGCTTCGGAAAGGGGTTTTAAAAAGCTGTTGGGTTTTGATCAAATAAAGACGGATACAGTATGTTTTGTATCTTGAAGGAATCTTCTTTTGTTGTACTTGTAGGCGGTTGCGGCCGGTTACCGCTCGCCTCAGTCTTTTTGTTTGGCAAAATGTGACGGGGGGGGGGGGGGGGGGGGAGTCTGAGGATTGTCGCCGGCGGTCGGAGCTCCTCCATTAATGACCATGGGAGAATGTGCCTTATGTTATGCAGAGTAGGCAAATTAACTAATTAACCAAAACAAGTTTTGTTTGCTTGTTTTGATAAATTTTCTCTATGATCTGAAATGATCGAAAGTTCCCAAATTTTCCAATAAGTTCTCCTTGATTCATGTTGATTCATGTTAGTCGATCTGTTTGACTTATATTCAAGTAGTCCGAGTCCCATTGCCAATTCCCTGACACCGTCATGCGGGGAGTATAACTTGAAACTGGCTATAGTCATTCCAGAAGTGCCCGTTTCATATATATATTTTTTTCACTGGGCCCTATATGTACCCAACCGGTGCCCGCATGTACTCCAGAGGTGCCCTATATGTACGTACTCAACCGGTGCCCGCCTACACTCCAGAGGTGCCCGTGCTGGTACCTTTTTTTTTTTAAGAATTATTATTTACCCAACCGGTGCCCGCATGTACTCCAGAGGTGCCCGTTCTATAATATTTTTTCACTAGACCCTATGTACCGAACCGGTGCCCGCATGTGTACTCCAAAGGTGCCGGTATATACTTCCTTTTTCCCCACTAGGCCTATATGTACTCAACCAGTGCCCGCCTACACTCCAGAGGTGCCCGTGCCGGTCCCTCTTTTTTTTAAAGAATTATTATTTACCCAACCGGTGCCCGCATCTACTCCAGAGGTGCCCGGTATATACTCGTTTTCCACTTTGCCTATAATGTACTCAACCGGTGCCCGCCTACACTCCAGAGGTGCCCGTTATATACTTGTTTTTCTTTTTTTACTTGATGTACCCAACCGGTGCCCGCATGTACTCCAGAGGTGCCCGTTTTATACATTTTTTCCATTAGGCCCAATGTACCCAACCGGTGCCTGCATGTATACTCCAGAGGTGCCCGGTATATACTTCTCTTTTTCCCAATAGGCCTATATGTACTCAACCGGTGCCCTCCTACACTCCAGAGGTGCCCGTGCCGGTCCCTCTATTTTTTTAAGAATTACTATTTACCCAACCGGTGCCCGCATGTACTCCAGAGGTGCCCGGTATATACTCTTTTTCCCACTTTGCCTATATGTACTCAAGCGGTGCCCGCCTACACTCCAGAGGTGCCCGTTTGATACATTTTTTTTTTTTCCACTTGATGTACCCAACCGGTGCCCGCATGTATACTCCAGAGGTGCCCGGTATATACTTCTTTTTTTCCCACTAGGCCTATATGTACTCAACCGGTGCCCTCCTACACTCCAGAGGTGCCCGTGCCGGTGCCTCTTCTTTTTTAAGAATTATTATTTACCCAACCGGTGCCCGCATCTACTCCAGAGGTGCCCGGTATATACTTCTATTTTTCCCACTAGGCCTATATGTACTCAACCGGTGCCCGCCTACACTCCAAAGGTGCCCGTTATATACTTATTTTTTCGTTTTTTACTTGATGTACCCAACCGGTGCCCGCATGTACTCCAGAGGTGCCCGGTGTATACTCTTTTTCCCACTTTGCCTATATGTAATCAACCGGTGCCCGCCTACACTCCAAAGGTGCCCGTTATATACTTCTTTTTCGTTTTTTACTTGATGTACCCAACCGGTGCCCGCATGTACTCCAGAGGTGCCCGGTATATACTCTTTTTCCCACTTTGCCTATATGTACTCAACCGGTGCCCGCCTACACTCCAGAGGTGCCCGTTTGATACATTTCTTTTTTTTCCACTTGATGTACCCAACCGGTGCCCGCATGTACTCCAGAGGTGCCCGTTTTATACATTTTTTTCACTAGGCCCTATGTACCCAACCGGTGCCCGCATGTATACTCCAGAGGTGCACGGTATATACTTCTTTTTTCCCCACTAGGCCTATATGTACTCAACCGGTGCCCGCATACACTCCAGAGGTGCCCGTGCCGGTCCCTCTTTTTTTTTAAGAATTATTTTTTACCCAACCGGTGCCCGCATGTACTCCAGAGGTGCCCGGTATATACCCTTTTTCCCACTTTGCCTATATGTAATCAACCGGTGGCCGCCTACACTCCAAAGGTGCCCGTTATATACTTTTTTTCGTTTATTACTTGATGTTATACCCAACCGGTTCCCGCATGTACTCCAGAGGTGCCCGTTTTATACATTTTTTTCACTAGGCCCTATGTACCCAACCGGTGCCCGCATGTACTCCAGAGGTGCCCGTTCTATAATATTTTTTCACTAGGCCCTATGTACCGAACCGGTGCCCGCATGTGTACTCCAAAGGTGCCGGTATATACTTCCTTTTTCCCTACTAGGCCTATATGTACTCAACCAGTGCCCGCCTACACTCCAGAGGTGCCCGTGCCGGTCCCTCTTTTTTTTAAAGAATTATTATTTACCCAACCGGTGCCCGCATCTACTCCAGAGGTGCCCGGTATATACTCGTTTTCCACTTTGCCTATAATGTACTCAACCAGTGCCCGCCTACACTCCAGAGGTGCCCGTTATATACTTGTTTTTCTTTTTTTACTTGATGTACCCAACCGGTGCCCGCATGTACTCCAGAGGTGCCCGTTTTATACATTTTTTTCATTAGGCCCAATGTACCCAACCGGTGCCTGCATGTATACTCCAGAGGTGCCCGGTATATACTTCTCTTTTTCCCAATAGGCCTATATGTACTCAACCGGTGCCCTCCTACACTCCAGAGGTGCCCGTGCCGGTCCCTCTATTTTTTTAAGAATTACTATTTACCCAACCGGTGCCCGCATGTACTCCAGAGGTGCCCGGTATATACTCTTTTTCCCACTTTGCCTATATGTACTCAAGCGGTGCCCGCCTACACTCCAGAGGTGCCCGTGCCGGTGCCTCTTCTTTTTTAAGAATTATTATTTACCCAACCGGTGCCCGCATGTACTCCAGAGGTGCACGTTCTATAATATTTTTTCACTAGGCCCTATGTACCGAACCGGTGCCCGCATGTGTACTCCAAAGGTGCCGGTATATACTTCCTTTTTCCCCACTAGGCCTATATGTACTCAACCAGTGCCCGCCTACACTCCAGAGGTGCCCGTGCCGGTCCCTCTTTTTTTTAAAGAATTATTATTTACCCAACCGGTGCCCGCATCTACTCCAGAGGTGCCCGGTATATACTCGTTTTCCACTTTGCCTATAATGTACTCAACCGGTGCCCGCCTACACTCCAGAGGTGCCCGTTATATACTTGTTTTTCTTTTTTTACTTGATGTACCCAACCGGTGCCCGCATGTACTCCAGAGGTGCCCGTTTTATACATTTTTTCCATTAGGCCCAATGTACCCAACCGGTGCCTGCATGTATACTCCAGAGGTGCCCGGTATATACTTCTCTTTTTCCCAATAGGCCTATATGTACTCAACCGGTGCCCTCCTACACTCCAGAGGTGCCCGTGCCGGTCCCTCTATTTTTTTAAGAATTACTATTTACCCAACCGGTGCCCGCATGTACTCCAGAGGTGCCCGGTATATACTCTTTTTCCCACTTTGCCTATATGTACTCAAGCGGTGCCCGCCTACACTCCAGAGGTGCCCGTTTGATACATTTTTTTTTTTCCACTTGATGTACCCAACCGGTGCCCGCATGTATACTCCAGAGGTGCCCGGTATATACTTCTTTTTTTCCCACTAGGCCTATATGTACTCAACCGGTGCCCTCCTACACTCCAGAGGTGCCCGTGCCGGTGCCTCTTCTTTTTTAAGAATTATTATTTACCCAACCGGTGCCCGCATCTACTCCAGAGGTGCCCGGTATATACTTCTATTTTTCCCACTAGGCCTATATGTACTCAACCGGTGCCCGCCTACACTCCAGAGGTGCCCGTGCCGGTGCCTCTTCTTTTTTAAGAATTATTATTTACCCAACCGGTGCCCGCATCTACTCCAGAGGTGCCCGGTATATACTTCTATTTTTCCCACTAGGCCTATATGTACTCAACCGGTGCCCGCCTACACTCCAAAGGTGCCCGTTATATACTTATTTTTTCGTTTTTTACTTGATGTACCCAACCGGTGCCCACATGTACTCCAGAGGTGCCCGGTATATACTCTTTTTCCCACTTTGCCTATATGTAATCAACCGGTGCCCGCCTACACTCCAAAGGTGCCCGTTATATACTTCTTTTTCGTTTTTTACTTGATGTACCCAACCGGTGCCCGCATGTACTCCAGAGGTGCCCGGTATATACTCTTTTTCCCACTTTGCCTATATGTACTCAACCGGTGCCCGCCTACACTCCAGAGGTGCCCGTTTGATACATTTCTTTTTTTTCCACTTGATGTACCCAACCGGTGCCCGCATGTACTCCAGAGGTGCCCGTTTTATACATTTTTTTCACTAGGCCCTATGTACCCAACCGGTGCCCGCATGTATACTCCAGAGGTGCCCGGTATATACTTCTTTTTTCCCCACTAGGCCTATATGTACTCAACCGGTGCCCGCATACACTCCAGAGGTGCCCGTGCCGGTCCCTCTTTTTTTTTAAGAATTATTTTTTACCCAACCGGTGCCCGCATGTACTCCAGAGGTGCCCGGTATATACCCTTTTTCCCACTTTGCCTATATGTAATCAACCGGTGCCCGCCTACACTCCAAAGGTGCCCGTTATATACTTTTTTTCGTTTATTACTTGATGTTATACCCAACCGGTTCCCGCATGTACTCCAGAGGTGCCCGTTTTATACATTTTTTTCACTAGGCCCTATGTACCCAACCGGTGCCCGCATGTACTCCAGAGGTGCCCGTTCTATAATATTTTTTCACTAGGCCCTATGTACCGAACCGGTGCCCGCATGTGTACTCCAAAGGTGCCGGTATATACTTCCTTTTTCCCTACTAGGCCTATATGTACTCAACCAGTGCCCGCCTACACTCCAGAGGTGCCCGTGCCGGTCCCTCTTTTTTTTAAAGAATTATTATTTACCCAACCGGTGCCCGCATCTACTCCAGAGGTGCCCGGTATATACTCGTTTTCCACTTTGCCTATAATGTACTCAACCGGTGCCCGCCTACACTCCAGAGGTGCCCGTTATATACTTGTTTTTCTTTTTTTACTTGATGTACCCAACCGGTGCCCGCATGTACTCCAGAGGTGCCCGTTTTATACATTTTTTTCATTAGGCCCAATGTACCCAACCGGTGCCTGCATGTATACTCCAGAGGTGCCCGGTATATACTTCTCTTTTTCCCAATAGGCCTATATGTACTCAACCGGTGCCCTCCTACACTCCAGAGGTGCCCGTGCCGGTCCCTCTATTTTTTTAAGAATTACTATTTACCCAACCGGTGCCCGCATGTACTCCAGAGGTGCCCGGTATATACTCTTTTTCCCACTTTGCCTATATGTACTCAAGCGGTGCCCGCCTACACTCCAGAGGTGCCCGTGCCGGTGCCTCTTCTTTTTTAAGAATTATTATTTACCCAACCGGTGCCCGCATCTACTCCAGAGGTGCCCGGTATATACTTCTATTTTTCCCACTAGGCCTATATGTACTCAACCGGTGCCCGCCTACACTCCAAAGGTGCCCGTTATATACTTATTTTTTCGTTTTTTACTTGATGTACCCAACCGGTGCCCACATGTACTCCAGAGGTGCCCGGTATATACTCTTTTTCCCACTTTGCCTATATGTACTCAACCGGTGCCCGCCTACACTCCAGAGGTGCCCGTGCCGGTGCCTCTCCTTTTTTAAGAATTATTATTTACCCAACCGGTGCCCGCATGTACTCCAGAGGTGCCCGGTGTATACTCTTTTTCCCACTTTGCCTATATGTAATCAACCGGTGCCCGCCTACACTCCAAAGGTGCCCGTTATATACTTCTTTTTCGTTTTTTACTTGATGTACCCAACCGGTGCCCGCATGTACTCCAGAGGTGCCCGGTATATACTCTTTTTCCCACTTTGCCTATATGTACTCAACCGGTGCCCGCCTACACTCCAGAGGTGCCCGTTTGATACATTTCTTTTTTTTCCACTTGATGTACCCAACCGGTGCCCGCATGTACTCCAGAGGTGCCCGTTTTATACATTTTTTTCACTAGGCCCTATGTACCCAACCGGTGCCCGCATGTATACTCCAGAGGTGCCCGGTATATACTTCTTTTTTCCCCACTAGGCCTATATGTACTCAACCGGTGCCCGCATACACTCCAGAGGTGCCCGTGCCGGTCCCTCTTTTTTTTTAAGAATTATTTTTTACCCAACCGGTGCCCGCATGTACTCCAGAGGTGCCCGGTATATACCCTTTTTCCCACTTTGCCTATATGTAATCAACCGGTGCCCGCCTACACTCCAAAGGTGCCCGTTATATACTTTTTTTCGTTTATTACTTGATGTTATACCGAACCGGTTCCCGCATGTACTCCAGAGGTGCCCGTTTTATACATTTTTTTCACTAGGCCCTATGTACCCAACCGGTGCCCGCATGTACTCCAGAGGTGCCCTATATGTACGTACTCAACCGGTGCCCGCCTACACTCCAGAGGTGCCCGTGCTGGTACCTTTTTTTTTTTAAGAATTATTATTTACCCAACCGGTGCCCGCATGTACTCCAGAGGTGCCCGTTCTATAATATTTTTTCACTAGGCCCTATGTACCGAACCGGTGCCCGCATGTGTACTCCAAAGGTGCCGGTATATACTTCCTTTTTCCCCACTAGGCCTATATGTACTCAACCAGTGCCCGCCTACACTCCAGAGGTGCCCGTGCCGGTCCCTCTTTTTTTTAAAGAATTATTATTTACCAAACCGGTGCCCGCATCTACTCCAGAGGTGCCCGGTATATACTCGTTTTCCACTTTGCCTATAATGTACTCAACCGGTGCCCGCCTACACTCCAGAGGTGCCCGTTATATACTTGTTTTTCTTTTTTTACTTGATGTACCCAACCGGTGCCCGCATGTACTCCAGAGGTGCCCGTTTTATACATTTTTTTCATTAGGCCCAATGTACCCAACCGGTGCCTGCATGTATACTCCAGAGGTGCCCGGTATATACTTCTCTTTTTCCCAATAGGCCTATATGTACTCAACCGGTGCCCTCCTACACTCCAGAGGTGCCCGTGCCGGTCCCTCTATTTTTTTAAGAATTACTATTTACCCAACCGGTGCCCGCATGTACTCCAGAGGTGCCCGGTATATACTCTTTTTCCCACTTTGCCTATATGTACTCAAGCGGTGCCCGCCTACACTCCAGAGGTGCCCGTTTGATACATTTCTTTTTTTTTCCACTTGATGTACCCAACCGGTGCCCGCATGTATACTCCAGAGGTGCCCGGTATATACTTCTTTTTTTCCCACTAGGCCTATATGTACTCAACCGGTGCCCTCCTACACTCCAGAGGTGCCCGTGCCGGTGCCTCTTCTTTTTTAAGAATTATTATTTACCCAACCGGTGCCCGCATCTACTCCAGAGGTGCCCGGTATATACTTCTATTTTTCCCACTAGGCCTATATGTACTCAACCGGTGCCCGCCTACACTCCAAAGGTGCCCGTTATATACTTATTTTTTCGTTTTTTACTTGATGTACCCAACCGGTGCCCACATGTACTCCAGAGGTGCCCGGTATATACTCTTTTTCCCACTTTGCCTATATGTACTCAACCGGTGCCCGCCTACACTCCAGAGGTGCCCGTGCCGGTGCCTCTCCTTTTTTAAGAATTATTATTTACCCAACCGGTGCCCGCATGTACTCCAGAGGTGCCCGGTGTATACTCTTTTTCCCACTTTGCCTATATGTAATCAACCGGTGCCCGCCTACACTCCAAAGGTGCCCGTTATATACTTCTTTTTCGTTTTTTACTTGATGTACCCAACCGGTGCCCGCATGTACTCCAGAGGTGCCCGGTATATACTCTTTTTCCCACTTTGCCTATATGTACTCAACCGGTGCCCGCCTACACTCCAGAGGTGCCCGTTTGATACATTTCTTTTTTTTTCCACTTGATGTACCCAACCGGTGCCCGCATGTACTCCAGAGGTGCCCGTTTTATACATTTTTTTCACTAGGCCCTATGTACCCAACCGGTGCCCGCATGTATACTCCAGAGGTGCCCGGTATATACTTCTTTTTTCCCCACTAGGCCTATATGTACTCAACCGGTGCCCGCATACACTCCAGAGGTGCCCCTGCCGGTCCCTCTTTTTTTTAAAGAATTATTTGTTACCCAACCGGTGCCCGCATGTACTCCAGAGGTGCCCGGTATATACCCTTTTTCCCACTTTGCCTATATGTAATCAACCGGTGCCCGCCTACACTCCAAAGGTGCCCGTTATATACTTTTTTTCGTTTATTACTTGATGTTATACCCAACCGGTTCCCGCATGTATACTCCAGAGGTGCCCGGTATATACTTCTATTTTCCCCACTAGGCCTATATGTACTCAACCGGTGCCCGCCTACACTCCAGAGGTGCCCGTGCAGGTCCCTCTATTTTTTTAAGAATTATTATTTACCCAACCGGTGCCCGCATGTACTCCAGAGGTGCCCGGTATATACCATTTTTTCCCACTTTGCCTATATGTAATCAACCGGTGCCCGCCTACACTCCAAAGGTGCCCGTTATATACTTTTTTTTCGTTTATTACTTGATGTACCCAACCGGTGCCCGCATGTACTCCAGAGGTGCCCGGTATATACTCTTTTTCCCACTTTGCCTATATGTACTCAACCGGTGCCCGCCTACACTCCAGAGGTGCCCGTTTGATACATTTCTCTTTTTTCCACTTGATGTACCCAACCGGTGCCCGCATGTACTCCAGAGGTGCCCGTTTTATACATTTTTTTCACTAGGCCCTATGTACCCAACCGGTGCCCGCATGTATACTCCAGAGGTGCCCGGTATATACTTCTTCTTTTCCCACTAGGCCTATATGTACTCAGCCGGTGCCCTCCTACACTCCAGAGATGCCCGTGCCGGTGCCTCTCCTTTTTTAAGAACTATTATTTACCCAACCGGTGCCCGCATCTACTCCAGAGGTGCCCGGTAGGCCCCCCCCCCCCTATATACTCTTTTTCCCACTTTGCCTATATGTACTCAACCGGTGCCCGCCTACACTCCAGAGGTGCCCGTGCCGGTGCCTCTCCTTTTTTAAGAATTATTATTTACCCAACCGGTGCCCGCATCTACTCCAGAGGTGCCCGGTATATACTCGTTTTCCACTTTGCCTACATGTACTCAACCGGTGCCCGCCTACACTCCAGAGGTGCCCGTTATATACATTTTTTTCGTTTTTCACTTGATGTACCCAACCGGTGCCCGCATGTACTCCAGAGGTGCCCGGTGTATACTCTTTTTCCCACTTTGCCTATATGTAATCAACCGGTGCCCGCCTACACTCCAAAGGTGCCCGTTATATACTTCTTTTTCGTTTTTTACTTGATGTACCCAACCGGTGCCCGCATGTACTCCAGAGGTGCCCGGTATATACTCTTTTTCCCACTTTGCCTATATGTACTCAACCGGTGCCCGCCTACACTCCAGAGGTGCCCGTTTGATACATTTCTTTTTTTTCCACTTGATGTACCCAACCGGTGCCCGCATGTACTCCAGAGGTGCCCGTTTTATACATTTTTTTCACTAGGCCCTATGTACCCAACCGGTGCCCGCATGTATACTCCAGAGGTGCCCGGTATATACTTCTTTTTTCCCCACTAGGCCTATATGTACTCAACCGGTGCCCGCATACACTCCAGAGGTGCCCGTGCCGGTCCCTCTTTTTTTTAAGAATTATTTTTTACCCAACCGGTGCCCGCATGTACTCCAGAGGTGCCCGGTATATACCCTTTTTCCCACTTTGCCTATATGTAATCAATCGGTGCCCGCCTACACTCCAAAGGTGCCGGTTATATACTTCTTTTTCGTTTATTACTTGATGTACCCAACCGGTGCCCGCATGTACTCCAGAGGTGCCCGGTATATACTCTTTTTCCCACTTTGCCTATATGTACTCAACCGGTGCCCGCCTACACTCCAGAGGTGCCCGTTTGATACATTTCTTTTTTTTCCAATTGTTGTACCCAACCGGTGCCCGCATGTACTCCAGAGGTGCCCGTTTTATACATATTTTTCACTAGGCCCTATGTACCCAACCGGTGCCCGCATGTATACTCCAGAGGTGCCCGGTATATACTTCTTCTTTTCCCACTAGGCCTATATGTACTCAGCCGGTGCCCTCCTACACTCCAGAGATGCCCGTGCCGGTGCCTCTCCTTTTTAAAGAATTATTATTTACCCAACCGGTGCCCGCATGTACTCCAGAGGTGCCCGGTGTATACTCTTTTTCCCACTTTGCCTATATGTAATCAACCGGTGCCCGCCTACACTCCAAAGGTGCCCGTTATATACTTTTTTTCGTTTATTACTTGATGTTATACCGAACCGGTTCCCGCATGTACTCCAGAGGTGCCCGTTTTATACATTTTTTTCACTAGGCCCTATGTACCCAACCGGTGCCCGCATGTACTCCAGAGGTGCCCTATATGTACGTACTCAACCGGTGCCCGCCTACACTCCAGAGGTGCCCGTGCTGGTACCTTTTTTTTTTTAAGAATTATTATTTACCCAACCGGTGCCCGCATGTACTCCAGAGGTGCCCGTTCTATAATATTTTTTCACTAGGCCCTATGTACCGAACCGGTGCCCGCATGTGTACTCCAAAGGTGCCGGTATATACTTCCTTTTTCCCCACTAGGCCTATATGTACTCAACCAGTGCCCGCCTACACTCCAGAGGTGCCCGTGCCGGTCCCTCTTTTTTTTAAAGAATTATTATTTACCCAACCGGTGCCCGCATCTACTCCAGAGGTGCCCGGTATATACTCGTTTTCCACTTTGCCTATAATGTACTCAACCGGTGCCCGCCTACACTCCAGAGGTGCCCGTTATATACTTGTTTTTCTTTTTTTACTTGATGTACCCAACCGGTGCCCGCATGTACTCCAGAGGTGCCCGTTTTATACATTTTTTTCATTAGGCCCAATGTACCCAACCGGTGCCTGCATGTATACTCCAGAGGTGCCCGGTATATACTTCTCTTTTTCCCAATAGGCCTATATGTACTCAACCGGTGCCCTCCTACACTCCAGAGGTGCCCGTGCCGGTCCCTCTATTTTTTTAAGAATTACTATTTACCCAACCGGTGCCCGCATGTACTCCAGAGGTGCCCGGTATATACTCTTTTTCCCACTTTGCCTATATGTACTCAAGCGGTGCCCGCCTACACTCCAGAGGTGCCCGTTTGATACATTTCTTTTTTTTTCCACTTGATGTACCCAACCGGTGCCCGCATGTATACTCCAGAGGTGCCCGGTATATACTTCTTTTTTTCCCACTAGGCCTATATGTACTCAACCGGTGCCCTCCTACACTCCAGAGGTGCCCGTGCCGGTGCCTCTTCTTTTTTAAGAATTATTATTTACCCAACCGGTGCCCGCATCTACTCCAGAGGTGCCCGGTATATACTCGTTTTCCACTTTGCCTATATGTACTCAACCGGTGCCCGCCTACACTCCAGAGGTGCCCGTTATATACATTTTTTTCGTTTTTCACTTGATGTACCCAACCGGTGCCCGCATGTACTCCAGAGGTGCCCGGTGTATACTCTTTTTCCCACTTTGCCTATATGTAATCAACCGGTGCCCGCCTACACTCCAAAGGTGCCCGTTATATACTTCTTTTTCGTTTTTTACTTGATGTACCCAACCGGTGCCCGCATGTACTCCAGAGGTGCCCGGTATATACTCTTTTTCCCACTTTGCCTATATGTACTCAACCGGTGCCCGCCTACACTCCAGAGGTGCCCGTTTGATACATTTCTTTTTTTTCCACTTGATGTACCCAACCGGTGCCCGCATGTACTCCAGAGGTGCCCGTTTTATACATTTTTTTCACTAGGCCCTATGTACCCAACCGGTGCCCGCATGTATACTCCAGAGGTGCCCGGTATATACTTCTTTTTTCCCCACTAGGCCTATATGTACTCAACCGGTGCCCGCATACACTCCAGAGGTGCCCGTGCCGGTCCCTCTTTTTTTTAAGAATTATTTTTTACCCAACCGGTGCCCGCATGTACTCCAGAGGTGCCCGGTATATACCCTTTTTCCCACTTTGCCTATATGTAATCAATCGGTGCCCGCCTACACTCCAAAGGTGCCGGTTATATACTTCTTTTTCGTTTATTACTTGATGTACCCAACCGGTGCCCGCATGTACTCCAGAGGTGCCCGGTATATACTCTTTTTCCCACTTTGCCTATATGTACTCAACCGGTGCCCGCCTACACTCCAGAGGTGCCCGTTTGATACATTTCTTTTTTTTCCAATTGTTGTACCCAACCGGTGCCCGCATGTACTCCAGAGGTGCCCGTTTTATACATATTTTTCACTAGGCCCTATGTACCCAACCGGTGCCCGCATGTATACTCCAGAGGTGCCCGGTATATACTTCTTCTTTTCCCACTAGGCCTATATGTACTCAGCCGGTGCCCTCCTACACTCCAGAGATGCCCGTGCCGGTGCCTCTCCTTTTTAAAGAATTATTATTTACCCAACCGGTGCCCGCATGTACTCCAGAGGTGCCCGGTGTATACTCTTTTTCCCACTTTGCCTATATGTAATCAACCGGTGCCCGCCTACACTCCAAAGGTGCCCGTTATATACTTTTTTTCGTTTATTACTTGATGTTATACCGAACCGGTTCCCGCATGTACTCCAGAGGTGCCCGTTTTATACATTTTTTTCACTAGGCCCTATGTACCCAACCGGTGCCCGCATGTACTCCAGAGGTGCCCTATATGTACGTACTCAACCGGTGCCCGCCTACACTCCAGAGGTGCCCGTGCTGGTACCTTTTTTTTTTTAAGAATTATTATTTACCCAACCGGTGCCCGCATGTACTCCAGAGGTGCCCGTTCTATAATATTTTTTCACTAGGCCCTATGTACCGAACCGGTGCCCGCATGTGTACTCCAAAGGTGCCGGTATATACTTCCTTTTTCCCCACTAGGCCTATATGTACTCAACCAGTGCCCGCCTACACTCCAGAGGTGCCCGTGCCGGTCCCTCTTTTTTTTAAAGAATTATTATTTACCCAACCGGTGCCCGCATCTACTCCAGAGGTGCCCGGTATATACTCGTTTTCCACTTTGCCTATAATGTACTCAACCGGTGCCCGCCTACACTCCAGAGGTGCCCGTTATATACTTGTTTTTCTTTTTTTACTTGATGTACCCAACCGGTGCCCGCATGTACTCCAGAGGTGCCCGTTTTATACATTTTTTTCATTAGGCCCAATGTACCCAACCGGTGCCTGCATGTATACTCCAGAGGTGCCCGGTATATACTTCTCTTTTTCCCAATAGGCCTATATGTACTCAACCGGTGCCCTCCTACACTCCAGAGGTGCCCGTGCCGGTCCCTCTATTTTTTTAAGAATTACTATTTACCCAACCGGTGCCCGCATGTACTCCAGAGGTGCCCGGTATATACTCTTTTTCCCACTTTGCCTATATGTACTCAAGCGGTGCCCGCCTACACTCCAGAGGTGCCCGTTTGATACATTTCTTTTTTTTTCCACTTGATGTACCCAACCGGTGCCCGCATGTATACTCCAGAGGTGCCCGGTATATACTTCTTTTTTTCCCACTAGGCCTATATGTACTCAACCGGTGCCCTCCTACACTCCAGAGGTGCCCGTGCCGGTGCCTCTTCTTTTTTAAGAATTATTATTTACCCAACCGGTGCCCGCATCTACTCCAGAGGTGCCCGGTATATACTTCTATTTTTCCCACTAGGCCTATATGTACTCAACCGGTGCCCGCCTACACTCCAAAGGTGCCCGTTATATACTTATTTTTTCGTTTTTTACTTGATGTACCCAACCGGTGCCCACATGTACTCCAGAGGTGCCCGGTATATACTCTTTTTCCCACTTTGCCTATATGTACTCAACCGGTGCCCGCCTACACTCCAGAGGTGCCCGTGCCGGTGCCTCTCCTTTTTTAAGAATTATTATTTACCCAACCGGTGCCCGCATGTACTCCAGAGGTGCCCGGTGTATACTCTTTTTCCCACTTTGCCTATATGTAATCAACCGGTGCCCGCCTACACTCCAAAGGTGCCCGTTATATACTTCTTTTTCGTTTTTTACTTGATGTACCCAACCGGTGCCCGCATGTACTCCAGAGGTGCCCGGTATATACTCTTTTTCCCACTTTGCCTATATGTACTCAACCGGTGCCCGCCTACACTCCAGAGGTGCCCGTTTGATACATTTCTTTTTTTTTCCACTTGATGTACCCAACCGGTGCCCGCATGTACTCCAGAGGTGCCCGTTTTATACATTTTTTTCACTAGGCCCTATGTACCCAACCGGTGCCCGCATGTATACTCCAGAGGTGCCCGGTATATACTTCTTTTTTCCCCACTAGGCCTATATGTACTCAACCGGTGCCCGCATACACTCCAGAGGTGCCCCTGCCGGTCCCTCTTTTTTTTTAAGAATTATTTGTTACCCAACCGGTGCCCGCATGTACTCCAGAGGTGCCCGGTATATACCCTTTTTCCCACTTTGCCTATATGTAATCAACCGGTGCCCGCCTACACTCCAAAGGTGCCCGTTATATACTTTTTTTCGTTTATTACTTGATGTTATACCCAACCGGTTCCCGCATGTATACTCCAGAGGTGCCCGGTATATACTTCTATTTTCCCCACTAGGCCTATATGTACTCAACCGGTGCCCGCCTACACTCCAGAGGTGCCCGTGCAGGTCCCTCTATTTTTTTAAGAATTATTATTTACCCAACCGGTGCCCGCATGTACTCCAGAGGTGCCCGGTATATACCATTTTTTCCCACTTTGCCTATATGTAATCAACCGGTGCCCGCCTACACTCCAAAGGTGCCCGTTATATACTTTTTTTTCGTTTATTACTTGATGTACCCAACCGGTGCCCACATGTACTCCAGAGGTGCCCGGTATATACTCTTTTTCCCACTTTGCCTATATGTACTCAACCGGTGCCCGCCTACACTCCAGAGGTGCCCGTTTGATACATTTCTCTTTTTTCCACTTGATGTACCCAACCGGTGCCCGCATGTACTCCAGAGGTGCCCGTTTTATACATTTTTTTCACTAGGCCCTATGTACCCAACCGGTGCCCGCATGTATACTCCAGAGGTGCCCGGTATATACTTCTTCTTTTCCCACTAGGCCTATATGTACTCAGCCGGTGCCCTCCTACACTCCAGAGATGCCCGTGCCGGTGCCTCTCCTTTTTTAAGAACTATTATTTACCCAACCGGTGCCCGCATCTACTCCAGAGGTGCCCGGTAGGCCCCCCCCCCCCCCCCCCCCCCTATATACTCTTTTTCCCACTTTGCCTATATGTACTCAACCGGTGCCCGCCTACACTCCAGAGGTGCCCGTGCCGGTGCCTCTCCTTTTTTAAGAATTATTATTTACCCAACCGGTGCCCGCATCTACTCCAGAGGTGCCCGGTATATACTCGTTTTCCACTTTGCCTATATGTACTCAACCGGTGCCCGCCTACACTCCAGAGGTGCCCGTTATATACATTTTTTTCGTTTTTCACTTGATGTACCCAACCGGTGCCCGCATGTACTCCAGAGGTGCCCGGTGTATACTCTTTTTCCCACTTTGCCTATATGTAATCAACCGGTGCCCGCCTACACTCCAAAGGTGCCCGTTATATACTTCTTTTTCGTTTTTTACTTGATGTACCCAACCGGTGCCCGCATGTACTCCAGAGGTGCCCGGTATATACTCTTTTTCCCACTTTGCCTATATGTACTCAACCGGTGCCCGCCTACACTCCAGAGGTGCCCGTTTGATACATTTCTTTTTTTTCCACTTGATGTACCCAACCGGTGCCCGCATGTACTCCAGAGGTGCCCGTTTTATACATTTTTTTCACTAGGCCCTATGTACCCAACCGGTGCCCGCATGTATACTCCAGAGGTGCCCGGTATATACTTCTTTTTTCCCCACTAGGCCTATATGTACTCAACCGGTGCCCGCATACACTCCAGAGGTGCCCGTGCCGGTCCCTCTTTTTTTTAAGAATTATTTTTTACCCAACCGGTGCCCGCATGTACTCCAGAGGTGCCCGGTATATACCCTTTTTCCCACTTTGCCTATATGTAATCAATCGGTGCCCGCCTACACTCCAAAGGTGCCGGTTATATACTTCTTTTTCGTTTATTACTTGATGTACCCAACCGGTGCCCGCATGTACTCCAGAGGTGCCCGGTATATACTCTTTTTCCCACTTTGCCTATATGTACTCAACCGGTGCCCGCCTACACTCCAGAGGTGCCCGTTTGATACATTTCTTTTTTTTCCAATTGTTGTACCCAACCGGTGCCCGCATGTACTCCAGAGGTGCCCGTTTTATACATATTTTTCACTAGGCCCTATGTACCCAACCGGTGCCCGCATGTATACTCCAGAGGTGCCCGGTATATACTTCTTCTTTTCCCACTAGGCCTATATGTACTCAGCCGGTGCCCTCCTACACTCCAGAGATGCCCGTGCCGGTGCCTCTCCTTTTTAAAGAATTATTATTTACCCAACCGGTGCCCGCATGTACTCCAGAGGTGCCCGGTGTATACTCTTTTTCCCACTTTGCCTATATGTAATCAACCGGTGCCCGCCTACACTCCAAAGGTGCCCGTTATATACTTCTTTTTCGTTTTTTACTTGATGTACCCAACCGGTGCCCGCATGTACTCCAGAGGTGCCCGGTATATACTCTTTTTCCCACTTTGCCTATATGTACTCAACCGGTGCCCGCCTACACTCCAGAGGTGCCCGTTTGATACATTTCTTTTTTTTCCACTTGATGTACCCAACCGGTGCCCGCATGTACTCCAGAGATGCCCGTTTTATACATTTTTTTCACTAGGCCCTATGTACCCAACCGGTGCCCGCATGTATACTCCAGAGGTGCCCGGTATATACTTCTTTTTTCCCCACTAGGCCTATATGTACTCAACCGGTGCCCGCATACACTCCAGAGGTGCCCCTGCCGGTCCCTCTTTTTTTTTAAGAATTATTTGTTACCCAACCGGTGCCCGCATGTACTCCAGAGGTGCCCGGTATATACCCTTTTTCCCACTTTGCCTATATGTAATCAACCGGTGCCCGCCTACACTCCAAAGGTGCCCGTTATATACTTTTTTTCGTTTATTACTTGATGTTATACCCAACCGGTTCCCGCATGTACTCCAGAGGTGCCCGTTTTATACATTTTTTTCACTAGGCCCTATGTACCCAACCGGTGCCCGCATGTATACTCCAGAGGTGCCCGGTATATACTTCTATTTTCCCCACTAGGCCTATATGTACTCAACCGGTGCCCGCCTACACTCCAGAGGTGCCCGTGCCGGTCCCTCTATTTTTTTAAGAATTACTATTTACCCAACCGGTGCCCGCATGTACTCCAGAGGTGCCCGGTATATACTCTTTTTCCCACTTTGCCTATATGTACTCAAGCGGTGCCCGCCTACACTCCAGAGGTGCCCGTTTGATACATTTCTTTTTTTTCCACTTGATGTACCCAACCGGTGCCCGCATGTATACTCCAGAGGTGCCCGGTATATACTTCTTTTTTCCCCACTAGGCCTATATGTACTCAACCGGTGCCCGCATACACTCCAGAGGTGCCCGTGCCGGTCCCTCTTTTTTTTTAAGAATTATTTTTTACCCAACCGGTGCCCGCATGTACTCCAGAGGTGCCCGGTATATACCCTTTTTCCCACTTTGCCTATATGTAATCAACCGGTGCCCGCCTACACTCCAAAGGTGCCCGTTATATACTTTTTTTCGTTTATTACTTGATGTTATACCCAACCGGTTCCCGCATGTATACTCCAGAGGTGCCCGGTATATACTTCTATTTTCCCCACTAGGCCTATATGTACTCAACCGGTGCCCGCCTACACTCCAGAGGTGCCCGTGCAGGTCCCTCTATTTTTTTAAGAATTATTATTTACCCAACCGGTGCCCGCATGTACTCCAGAGGTGCCCGGTATATACCATTTTTTCCCACTTTGCCTATATGTAATCAACCGGTGCCCGCCTACACTCCAAAGGTGCCCGTTATATACTTTTTTTTCGTTTATTACTTGATGTACCCAACCGGTGCCCGCATGTACTCCAGAGGTGCCCGGTATATACTCTTTTTCCCACTTTGCCTATATGTACTCAACCGGTGCCCGCCTACACTCCAGAGGTGCCCGTTTGATACATTTCTCTTTTTTCCACTTGATGTACCCAACCGGTGCCCGCATGTACTCCAGAGGTGCCCGTTTTATACATTTTTTTCACTAGGCCCTATGTACCCAACCGGTGCCCGCATGTATACTCCAGAGGTGCCCGGTATATACTTCTTCTTTTCCCACTAGGCCTATATGTACTCAGCCGGTGCCCTCCTACACTCCAGAGATGCCCGTGCCGGTGCCTCTCCTTTTTTAAGAACTATTATTTACCCAACCGGTGCCCGCATCTACTCCAGAGGTGCCCGGTAGGCCCCCCCCCCCTATATACTCTTTTTCCCACTTTGCCTATATGTACTCAACCGGTGCCCGCCTACACTCCAGAGGTGCCCGTGCCGGTGCCTCTCCTTTTTTAAGAATTATTATTTACCCAACCGGTGCCCGCATCTACTCCAGAGGTGCCCGGTATATACTCGTTTTCCACTTTGCCTATATGTACTCAACCGGTGCCCGCCTACACTCCAGAGGTGCCCGTTATATACATTTTTTTCGTTTTTCACTTGATGTACCCAACCGGTGCCCGCATGTACTCCAGAGGTGCCCGGTGTATACTCTTTTTCCCACTTTGCCTATATGTAATCAACCGGTGCCCGCCTACACTCCAAAGGTGCCCGTTATATACTTCTTTTTCGTTTTTTACTTGATGTACCCAACCGGTGCCCGCATGTACTCCAGAGGTGCCCGGTATATACTCTTTTTCCCACTTTGCCTATATGTACTCAACCGGTGCCCGCCTACACTCCAGAGGTGCCCGTTTGATACATTTCTTTTTTTTCCACTTGATGTACCCAACCGGTGCCCGCATGTACTCCAGAGGTGCCCGTTGTATACATTTTTTTCACTAGGCCCTATGTACCCAACCGGTGCCCGCATGTATACTCCAGAGGTGCCCGGTATATACTTCTTTTTTCCCCACTAGGCCTATATGTACTCAACCGGTGCCCGCATACACTCCAGAGGTGCCCGTGCCGGTCCCTCTTTTTTTTAAGAATTATTTTTTACCCAACCGGTGCCCGCATGTACTCCAGAGGTGCCCGGTATATACCCTTTTTCCCACTTTGCCTATATGTAATCAATCGGTGCCCGCCTACACTCCAAAGGTGCCGGTTATATACTTCTTTTTCGTTTATTACTTGATGTACCCAACCGGTGCCCGCATGTACTCCAGAGGTGCCCGGTATATACTCTTTTTCCCACTTTGCCTATATGTACTCAACCGGTGCCCGCCTACACTCCAGAGGTGCCCGTTTGATACATTTCTTTTTTTTCCAATTGTTGTACCCAACCGGTGCCCGCATGTACTCCAGAGGTGCCCGTTTTATACATATTTTTCACTAGGCCCTATGTACCCAACCGGTGCCCGCATGTATACTCCAGAGGTGCCCGGTATATACTTCTTCTTTTCCCACTAGGCCTATATGTACTCAGCCGGTGCCCTCCTACACTCCAGAGATGCCCGTGCCGGTGCCTCTCCTTTTTAAAGAATTATTATTTACCCAACCGGTGCCCGCATGTACTCCAGAGGTGCCCGGTGTATACTCTTTTTCCCACTTTGCCTATATGTAATCAACCGGTGCCCGCCTACACTCCAAAGGTGCCCGTTATATACTTCTTTTTCGTTTTTTACTTGATGTACCCAACCGGTGCCCGCATGTACTCCAGAGGTGCCCGGTATATACTCTTTTTCCCACTTTGCCTATATGTACTCAACCGGTGCCCGCCTACACTCCAGAGGTGCCCGTTTGATACATTTCTTTTTTTTCCACTTGATGTACCCAACCGGTGCCCGCATGTACTCCAGAGGTGCCCGTTGTATACATTTTTTTCACTAGGCCCTATGTACCCAACCGGTGCCCGCATGTATACTCCAGAGGTGCCCGGTATATACTTCTTTTTTCCCCACTAGGCCTATATGTACTCAACCGGTGCCCGCATACACTCCAGAGGTGCCCGTGCCGGTCCCTCTTTTTTTTAAGAATTATTTTTTACCCAACCGGTGCCCGCATGTACTCCAGAGGTGCCCGGTATATACCCTTTTTCCCACTTTGCCTATATGTAATCAATCGGTGCCCGCCTACACTCCAAAGGTGCCGGTTATATACTTCTTTTTCGTTTATTACTTGATGTACCCAACCGGTGCCCGCATGTACTCCAGAGGTGCCCGGTATATACTCTTTTTCCCACTTTGCCTATATGTACTCAACCGGTGCCCGCCTACACTCCAGAGGTGCCCGTTTGATACATTTCTTTTTTTTCCAATTGTTGTACCCAACCGGTGCCCGCATGTACTCCAGAGGTGCCCGTTTTATACATATTTTTCACTAGGCCCTATGTACCCAACCGGTGCCCGCATGTATACTCCAGAGGTGCCCGGTATATACTTCTTCTTTTCCCACTAGGCCTATATGTACTCAGCCGGTGCCCTCCTACACTCCAGAGATGCCCGTGCCGGTGCCTCTCCTTTTTAAAGAATTATTATTTACCCAACCGGTGCCCGCATGTACTCCAGAGGTGCCCGGTGTATACTCTTTTTCCCACTTTGCCTATATGTAATCAACCGGTGCCCGCCTACACTCCAAAGGTGCCCGTTATATACTTCTTTTTCGTTTTTTACTTGATGTACCCAACCGGTGCCCGCATGTACTCCAGAGGTGCCCGGTATATACTCTTTTTCCCACTTTGCCTATATGTACTCAACCGGTGCCCGCCTACACTCCAGAGGTGCCCGTTTGATACATTTCTTTTTTTTCCACTTGATATACCCAACCGGTGCCCGCATGTACTCCAGAGGTGCCCGTTTTATACATTTTTTTCACTAGGCCCTATGTACCCAACCGGTGCCCGCATGTATACTCCAGAGGTGCCCGGTATATACTTCTTTTTTCCCCACTAGGCCTATATGTACTCAACCGGTGCCCGCATACACTCCAGAGGTGCCCCTGCCGGTCCCTCTTTTTTTTAAAGAATTATTTGTTACCCAACCGGTGCCCGCATGTACTCCAGAGGTGCCCGGTATATACCCTTTTTCCCACTTTGCCTATATGTAATCAACCGGTGCCCGCCTACACTCCAAAGGTGCCCGTTATATACTTTTTTTCGTTTATTACTTGATGTTATACCCAACCGGTTCCCGCATGTACTCCAGAGGTGCCCGTTTTATACATTTTTTTCACTAGGCCCTATGTACCCAACCGGTGCCCGCATGTATACTCCAGAGGTGCCCGGTATATACTTCTATTTTCCCCACTAGGCCTATATGTACTCAACCGGTGCCCGCCTACACTCCAGAGGTGCCCGTGCCGGTCCCTCTATTTTTTTAAGAATTACTATTTACCCAACCGGTGCCCGCATGTACTCCAGAGGTGCCCGGTATATACTCTTTTTCCCACTTTGCCTATATGTACTCAAGCGGTGCCCGCCTACACTCCAGAGGTGCCCGTTTGATACATTTCTTTTTTTTTCCACTTGATGTACCCAACCGGTGCCCGCATGTATACTCCAGAGGTGCCCGGTATATACTTCTTTTTTCCCCACTAGGCCTATATGTACTCAACCGGTGCCCGCATACACTCCAGAGGTGCCCGTGCCGGTCCCTCTTTTTTTTTAAGAATTATTTTTTACCCAACCGGTGCCCGCATGTACTCCAGAGGTGCCCGGTATATACCCTTTTTCCCACTTTGCCTATATGTAATCAACCGGTGCCCGCCTACACTCCAAAGGTGCCCGTTATATACTTTTTTTCGTTTATTACTTGATGTTATACCCAACCGGTTCCCGCATGTATACTCCAGAGGTGCCCGGTATATACTTCTATTTTCCCCACTAGGCCTATATGTACTCAACCGGTGCCCGCCTACACTCCAGAGGTGCCCGTGCAGGTCCCTCTATTTTTTTAAGAATTATTATTTACCCAACCGGTGCCCGCATGTACTCCAGAGGTGCCCGGTATATACCATTTTTTCCCACTTTGCCTATATGTAATCAACCGGTGCCCGCCTACACTCCAAAGGTGCCCGTTATATACTTTTTTTTCGTTTATTACTTGATGTACCCAACCGGTGCCCGCATGTACTCCAGAGGTGCCCGGTATATACTCTTTTTCCCACTTTGCCTATATGTACTCAACCGGTGCCCGCCTACACTCCAGAGGTGCCCGTTTGATACATTTCTCTTTTTTCCACTTGATGTACCCAACCGGTGCCCGCATGTACTCCAGAGGTGCCCGTTTTATACATTTTTTTCACTAGGCCCTATGTACCCAACCGGTGCCCGCATGTATACTCCAGAGGTGCCCGGTATATACTTCTTCTTTTCCCACTAGGCCTATATGTACTCAGCCGGTGCCCTCCTACACTCCAGAGATGCCCGTGCCGGTGCCTCTCCTTTTTTAAGAACTATTATTTACCCAACCGGTGCCCGCATCTACTCCAGAGGTGCCCGGTAGGCCCCCCGGCCCCCCCTATATACTCTTTTTCCCACTTTGCCTATATGTACTCAACCGGTGCCCGCCTACACTCCAGAGGTGCCCGTGCCGGTGCCTCTCCTTTTTTAAGAATTATTATTTACCCAACCGGTGCCCGCATCTACTCCAGAGGTGCCCGGTATATACTCGTTTTCCACTTTGCCTATATGTACTCAACCGGTGCCCGCCTACACTCCAGAGGTGCCCGTTATATACATTTTTTTCGTTTTTCACTTGATGTACCCAACCGGTGCCCGCATGTACTCCAGAGGTGCCCGGTGTATACTCTTTTTCCCACTTTGCCTATATGTAATCAACCGGTGCCCGCCTACACTCCAAAGGTGCCCGTTATATACTTCTTTTTCGTTTTTTACTTGATGTACCCAACCGGTGCCCGCATGTACTCCAGAGGTGCCCGGTATATACTCTTTTTCCCACTTTGCCTATATGTACTCAACCGGTGCCCGCCTACACTCCAGAGGTGCCCGTTTGATACATTTCTTTTTTTTCCACTTGATGTACCCAACCGGTGCCCGCATGTACTCCAGAGGTGCCCGTTTTATACATTTTTTTCACTAGGCCCTATGTACCCAACCGGTGCCCGCATGTATACTCCAGAGGTGCCCGGTATATACTTCTTTTTTCCCCACTAGGCCTATATGTACTCAACCGGTGCCCGCATACACTCCAGAGGTGCCCGTGCCGGTCCCTCTTTTTTTTAAGAATTATTTTTTACCCAACCGGTGCCCGCATGTACTCCAGAGGTGCCCGGTATATACCCTTTTTCCCACTTTGCCTATATGTAATCAACCGGTGCCCGCCTACACTCCAAAGGTGCCCGTTATATACTTCTTTTTCGTTTTTTACTTGATGTACCCAACCGGTGCCCGCATGTACTCCAGAGGTGCCCGGTATATACTCTTTTTCCCACTTTGCCTATATGTACTCAACCGGTGCCCGCCTACACTCCAGAGGTGCCCGTTTGATACATTTCTTTTTTTTCCACTTGATGTACCCAACCGGTGCCCGCATGTACTCCAGAGGTGCCCGTTTTATACATTTTTTTCACTAGGCCCTATGTACCCAACCGGTGCCCGCATGTATACTCCAGAGGTGCCCGGTATATACTTCTTTTTTCCCCACTAGGCCTATATGTACTCAACCGGTGCCCGCATACACTCCAGAGGTGCCCCTGCCGGTCCCTCTTTTTTTTAAAGAATTATTTGTTACCCAACCGGTGCCCGCATGTACTCCAGAGGTGCCCGGTATATACCCTTTTTCCCACTTTGCCTATATGTAATCAACCGGTGCCCGCCTACACTCCAAAGGTGCCCGTTATATACTTTTTTTCGTTTATTACTTGATGTTATACCCAACCGGTTCCCGCATGTACTCCAGAGGTGCCCGTTTTATACATTTTTTTCACTAGGCCCTATGTACCCAACCGGTGCCCGCATGTATACTCCAGAGGTGCCCGGTATATACTTCTATTTTCCCCACTAGGCCTATATGTACTCAACCGGTGCCCGCCTACACTCCAGAGGTGCCCGTGCCGGTCCCTCTATTTTTTTAAGAATTACTATTTACCCAACCGGTGCCCGCATGTACTCCAGAGGTGCCCGGTATATACTCTTTTTCCCACTTTGCCTATATGTACTCAAGCGGTGCCCGCCTACACTCCAGAGGTGCCCGTTTGATACATTTCTTTTTTTTTCCACTTGATGTACCCAACCGGTGCCCGCATGTACTCCAGAGGTGCCCGTTTTATACATTTTTTTCACTAGGCCCTATGTACCCAACCGGTGCCCGCATGTATACTCCAGAGGTGCCCGGTATATACTTCTTCTTTTCCCACTAGGCCTATATGTACTCAGCCGGTGCCCTCCTACACTCCAGAGATGCCCGTGCCGGTGCCTCTCCTTTTTTAAGAACTATTATTTACCCAACCGGTGCCCGCATCTACTCCAGAGGTGCCCGGTAGGCCCCCCGGCCCCCCCTATATACTCTTTTTCCCACTTTGCCTATATGTACTCAACCGGTGCCCGCCTACACTCCAGAGGTGCCCGTGCCGGTGCCTCTCCTTTTTTAAGAATTATTATTTACCCAACCGGTGCCCGCATCTACTCCAGAGGTGCCCGGTATATACTCGTTTTCCACTTTGCCTATATGTACTCAACCGGTGCCCGCCTACACTCCAGAGGTGCCCGTTATATACATTTTTTTCGTTTTTCACTTGATGTACCCAACCGGTGCCCGCATGTACTCCAGAGGTGCCCGGTGTATACTCTTTTTCCCACTTTGCCTATATGTAATCAACCGGTGCCCGCCTACACTCCAAAGGTGCCCGTTATATACTTCTTTTTCGTTTTTTACTTGATGTACCCAACCGGTGCCCGCATGTACTCCAGAGGTGCCCGGTATATACTCTTTTTCCCACTTTGCCTATATGTACTCAACCGGTGCCCGCCTACACTCCAGAGGTGCCCGTTTGATACATTTCTTTTTTTTCCAATTGATGTACCCAACCGGTGCCCGCATGTACTCCAGAGGTGCCCGTTTTATACATTTTTTTCACTAGGCCCTATGTACCCAACCGGTGCCCGCATGTATACTCCAGAGGTGCCCGGTATATACTTCTTTTTTCCCCACTAGGCCTATATGTACTCAACCGGTGCCCGCATACACTCCAGAGGTGCCCCTGCCGGTCCCTCTTTTTTTTAAAGAATTATTTGTTACCCAACCGGTGCCCGCATGTACTCCAGAGGTGCCCGGTATATACCCTTTTTCCCACTTTGCCTATATGTAATCAACCGGTGCCCGCCTACACTCCAAAGGTGCCCGTTATATACTTTTTTTCGTTTATTACTTGATGTTATACCCAACCGGTTCCCGCATGTACTCCAGAGGTGCCCGTTTTATACATTTTTTTCACTAGGCCCTATGTACCCAACCGGTGCCCGCATGTATACTCCAGAGGTGCCCGGTATATACTTCTATTTTCCCCACTAGGCCTATATGTACTCAACCGGTGCCCGCCTACACTCCAGAGGTGCCCGTGCCGGTCCCTCTATTTTTTTAAGAATTACTATTTACCCAACCGGTGCCCGCATGTACTCCAGAGGTGCCCGGTATATACTCTTTTTCCCACTTTGCCTATATGTACTCAAGCGGTGCCCGCCTACACTCCAGAGGTGCCCGTTTGATACATTTCTTTTTTTTTCCACTTGATGTACCCAACCGGTGCCCGCATGTATACTCCAGAGGTGCCCGGTATATACTTCTTTTTTCCCCACTAGGCCTATATGTACTCAACCGGTGCCCGCATACACTCCAGAGGTGCCCGTGCCGGTCCCTCTTTTTTTTTAAGAATTATTTTTTACCCAACCGGTGCCCGCATGTACTCCAGAGGTGCCCGGTATATACCCTTTTTCCCACTTTGCCTATATGTAATCAACCGGTGCCCGCCTACACTCCAAAGGTGCCCGTTATATACTTTTTTTCGTTTATTACTTGATGTTATACCCAACCGGTTCCCGCATGTATACTCCAGAGGTGCCCGGTATATACTTCTTTTTTTCCCACTAGGCCTATATGTACTCAACCGGTGCCCTCCTACACTCCAGAGGTGCCCGGTATATACTTCTTTTTTCCCCACTAGGCCTATATGTACTCAAGCGGTGCCCGCCTACACTCCAGAGGTGCCCGTTTGATACATTTCTTTTTTTTTCCACTTGATGTACCAAACCGGTGCCCGCATGTACTCCAGAGGTGCCCGTTTTATACATTTTTTTCACTAGGCCCTATGTACCCAACCGGTGCCCGCATGTATACTCCAGAGGTGCCCGGTATATACTTCTTTTTTCCCCACTAGGCCTATATGTACTCAACCGGTGCCCGCATACACTCCAGAGGTGCCCGTGCCGGTCCCTCTTTTTTTTTAAGAATTATTTTTTACCCAACCGGTGCCCGCATGTACTCCAGAGGTGCCCGGTATATACCCTTTTTCCCACTTTGCCTATATGTAATCAACCGGTGCCCGCCTACACTCCAAAGGTGCCCGTTATATACTTTTTTTCGTTTATTACTTGATGTTATACCCAACCGGTTCCCGCATGTACTCCAGAGGTGCCCGTTTTATACATTTTTTTCACTAGGCCCTATGTACCCAACCGGTGCCCGCATGTATACTCCAGAGGTGCCCGGTATATACTTCTATTTTCCCCACTAGGCCTATATGTACTCAACCGGTGCCCGCCTACACTCCAGAGGTGCCCGTGCAGGTCCCTCTATTTTTTTAAGAATTATTATTTACCCAACCGGTGCCCGCATGTACTCCAGAGGTGCCCGGTATATACCATTTTTTCCCACTTTGCCTATATGTAATCAACCGGTGCCCGCCTACACTCCAAAGGTGCCCGTTATATACTTTTTTTTCGTTTATTACTTGATGTACCCAACCGGTGCCCGCATGTACTCCAGAGGTGCCCGGTATATACTCTTTTTCCCACTTTGCCTATATGTACTCAACCGGTGCCCGCCTACACTCCAGAGGTGCCCGTTTGATACATTTCTCTTTTTTCCACTTGATGTACCCAACCGGTGCCCGCATGTACTCCAGAGGTGCCCGTTTTATACATTTTTTTCACTAGGCCCTATGTACCCAACCGGTGCCCGCATGTATACTCCAGAGGTGCCCGGTATATACTTCTTCTTTTCCCACTAGGCCTATATGTACTCAGCCGGTGCCCTCCTACACTCCAGAGATGCCCGTGCCGGTGCCTCTCCTTTTTTAAGAATTATTATTTACCCAACCGGTGCCCGCATGTACTCCAGAGGTGCCCGGTATATACTCTTTTTCCCACTTTGCCTATATGTACTCAAACGGTGCCCGCCTACACTCCAGAGGTGCCCGTTTGATACATTTCTTTTTTTTCCAATTGTTGTACCCAACCGGTGCCCGCATGTACTCCAGAGGTGCCCGTTTTATACATATTTTTCACTAGGCCCTATGTACCCAACCGGTGCCCGCATGTATACTCCAGAGGTGCCCGGTATATACTTCTTCTTTTCCCACTAGGCCTATATGTACTCAGCCGGTGCCCTCCTACACTCCAGAGATGCCCGTGCCGGTGCCTCTCCTTTTTTAAGAATTATTATTTACCCAACCGGTGCCCGCATGTACTCCAGAGGTGCCCGGTATATACCCTTTTTCCCACTTTGCCTATATGTAATCAACCGGTGCCCGCCTACACTCCAAAGGTGCCCGTTATATACTTTGTTTTCGTTTATTACTTGATGTACCCAACCGGTGCCCGCATGTACTCCAGAGGTGCCCGGTATATACTCTTTTTCCCACTTTGCCTATATGTACTCAACCGGTGCCCGCCTACACTCCAGAGGTGCCCGTTTGATACATTTCTTTTTTTTCCACTTGATGTACCCAACCGGTGCCCGCATGTACTCCAGAGGTGCCCGTTTTATACATTTTTTTCACTAGGCCCTATGTACCCAACCGGTGCCCGCATGTATACTCCAGAGGTGCCCGGTATATACTTCTTTTTTCCCCACTAGGCCTATATGTACTCAACCGGTGCCCGCATACACTCCAGAGGTGCCCCTGCCGGTCCCTCTTTTTTTTAAAGAATTATTTGTTACCCAACCGGTGCCCGCATGTACTCCAGAGGTGCCCGGTATATACCCTTTTTCCCACTTTGCCTATATGTAATCAACCGGTGCCCGCCTACACTCCAAAGGTGCCCGTTATATACTTTTTTTCGTTTATTACTTGATGTTATACCCAACCGGTTCCCGCATGTACTCCAGAGGTGCCCGTTTTATACATTTTTTTCACTAGGCCCTATGTACCCAACCGGTGCCCGCATGTATACTCCAGAGGTGCCCGGTATATACTTCTATTTTCCCCACTAGGCCTATATGTACTCAACCGGTGCCCGCCTACACTCCAGAGGTGCCCGTGCCGGTCCCTCTATTTTTTTAAGAATTACTATTTACCCAACCGGTGCCCGCATGTACTCCAGAGGTGCCCGGTATATACTCTTTTTCCCACTTTGCCTATATGTACTCAAGCGGTGCCCGCCTACACTCCAGAGGTGCCCGTTTGATACATTTCTTTTTTTTTCCACTTGATGTACCCAACCGGTGCCCGCATGTACTCCAGAGGTGCCCGTTTTATACATTTTTTTCACTAGGCCCTATGTACCCAACCGGTGCCCGCATGTATACTCCAGAGGTGCCCGGTATATACTTCTTCTTTTCCCACTAGGCCTATATGTACTCAGCCGGTGCCCTCCTACACTCCAGAGATGCCCGTGCCGGTGCCTCTCCTTTTTTAAGAACTATTATTTACCCAACCGGTGCCCGCATCTACTCCAGAGGTGCCCGGTAGGCCCCCCGGCCCCCCCTATATACTCTTTTTCCCACTTTGCCTATATGTACTCAACCGGTGCCCGCCTACACTCCAGAGGTGCCCGTGCCGGTGCCTCTCCTTTTTTAAGAATTATTATTTACCCAACCGGTGCCCGCATCTACTCCAGAGGTGCCCGGTATATACTCGTTTTCCACTTTGCCTATATGTACTCAACCGGTGCCCGCCTACACTCCAGAGGTGCCCGTTATATACATTTTTTTCGTTTTTCACTTGATGTACCCAACCGGTGCCCGCATGTACTCCAGAGGTGCCCGGTGTATACTCTTTTTCCCACTTTGCCTATATGTAATCAACCGGTGCCCGCCTACACTCCAAAGGTGCCCGTTATATACTTCTTTTTCGTTTTTTACTTGATGTACCCAACCGGTGCCCGCATGTACTCCAGAGGTGCCCGGTATATACTCTTTTTCCCACTTTGCCTATATGTACTCAACCGGTGCCCGCCTACACTCCAGAGGTGCCCGTTTGATACATTTCTTTTTTTTCCAATTGATGTACCCAACCGGTGCCCGCATGTACTCCAGAGGTGCCCGTTTTATACATTTTTTTCACTAGGCCCTATGTACCCAACCGGTGCCCGCATGTATACTCCAGAGGTGCCCGGTATATACTTCTTTTTTCCCCACTAGGCCTATATGTACTCAACCGGTGCCCGCATACACTCCAGAGGTGCCCCTGCCGGTCCCTCTTTTTTTTAAAGAATTATTTGTTACCCAACCGGTGCCCGCATGTACTCCAGAGGTGCCCGGTATATACCCTTTTTCCCACTTTGCCTATATGTAATCAACCGGTGCCCGCCTACACTCCAAAGGTGCCCGTTATATACTTTTTTTCGTTTATTACTTGATGTTATACCCAACCGGTTCCCGCATGTACTCCAGAGGTGCCCGTTTTATACATTTTTTTCACTAGGCCCTATGTACCCAACCGGTGCCCGCATGTATACTCCAGAGGTGCCCGGTATATACTTCTATTTTCCCCACTAGGCCTATATGTACTCAACCGGTGCCCGCCTACACTCCAGAGGTGCCCGTGCCGGTCCCTCTATTTTTTTAAGAATTACTATTTACCCAACCGGTGCCCGCATGTACTCCAGAGGTGCCCGGTATATACTCTTTTTCCCACTTTGCCTATATGTACTCAAGCGGTGCCCGCCTACACTCCAGAGGTGCCCGTTTGATACATTTCTTTTTTTTTCCACTTGATGTACCCAACCGGTGCCCGCATGTATACTCCAGAGGTGCCCGGTATATACTTCTTTTTTCCCCACTAGGCCTATATGTACTCAACCGGTGCCCGCATACACTCCAGAGGTGCCCGTGCCGGTCCCTCTTTTTTTTTAAGAATTATTTTTTACCCAACCGGTGCCCGCATGTACTCCAGAGGTGCCCGGTATATACCCTTTTTCCCACTTTGCCTATATGTAATCAACCGGTGCCCGCCTACACTCCAAAGGTGCCCGTTATATACTTTTTTTCGTTTATTACTTGATGTTATACCCAACCGGTTCCCGCATGTATACTCCAGAGGTGCCCGGTATATACTTCTTTTTTTCCCACTAGGCCTATATGTACTCAACCGGTGCCCTCCTACACTCCAGAGGTGCCCGGTATATACTTCTTTTTTCCCCACTAGGCCTATATGTACTCAAGCGGTGCCCGCCTACACTCCAGAGGTGCCCGTTTGATACATTTCTTTTTTTTTCCACTTGATGTACCAAACCGGTGCCCGCATGTACTCCAGAGGTGCCCGTTTTATACATTTTTTTCACTAGGCCCTATGTACCCAACCGGTGCCCGCATGTATACTCCAGAGGTGCCCGGTATATACTTCTTTTTTCCCCACTAGGCCTATATGTACTCAACCGGTGCCCGCATACACTCCAGAGGTGCCCGTGCCGGTCCCTCTTTTTTTTTAAGAATTATTTTTTACCCAACCGGTGCCCGCATGTACTCCAGAGGTGCCCGGTATATACCCTTTTTCCCACTTTGCCTATATGTAATCAACCGGTGCCCGCCTACACTCCAAAGGTGCCCGTTATATACTTTTTTTCGTTTATTACTTGATGTTATACCCAACCGGTTCCCGCATGTACTCCAGAGGTGCCCGTTTTATACATTTTTTTCACTAGGCCCTATGTACCCAACCGGTGCCCGCATGTATACTCCAGAGGTGCCCGGTATATACTTCTATTTTCCCCACTAGGCCTATATGTACTCAACCGGTGCCCGCCTACACTCCAGAGGTGCCCGTGCAGGTCCCTCTATTTTTTTAAGAATTATTATTTACCCAACCGGTGCCCGCATGTACTCCAGAGGTGCCCGGTATATACCATTTTTTCCCACTTTGCCTATATGTAATCAACCGGTGCCCGCCTACACTCCAAAGGTGCCCGTTATATACTTTTTTTTCGTTTATTACTTGATGTACCCAACCGGTGCCCGCATGTACTCCAGAGGTGCCCGGTATATACTCTTTTTCCCACTTTGCCTATATGTACTCAACCGGTGCCCGCCTACACTCCAGAGGTGCCCGTTTGATACATTTCTCTTTTTTCCACTTGATGTACCCAACCGGTGCCCGCATGTACTCCAGAGGTGCCCGTTTTATACATTTTTTTCACTAGGCCCTATGTACCCAACCGGTGCCCGCATGTATACTCCAGAGGTGCCCGGTATATACTTCTTCTTTTCCCACTAGGCCTATATGTACTCAGCCGGTGCCCTCCTACACTCCAGAGATGCCCGTGCCGGTGCCTCTCCTTTTTTAAGAATTATTATTTACCCAACCGGTGCCCGCATGTACTCCAGAGGTGCCCGGTATATACTCTTTTTCCCACTTTGCCTATATGTACTCAACCGGTGCCCGCCTACACTCCAGAGGTGCCCGTTTGATACATTTCTTTTTTTTCCAATTGTTGTACCCAACCGGTGCCCGCATGTACTCCAGAGGTGCCCGTTTTATACATATTTTTCACTAGGCCCTATGTACCCAACCGGTGCCCGCATGTATACTCCAGAGGTGCCCGGTATATACTTCTTCTTTTCCCACTAGGCCTATATGTACTCAGCCGGTGCCCTCCTACACTCCAGAGATGCCCGTGCCGGTGCCTCTCCTTTTTTAAGAATTATTATTTACCCAACCGGTGCCCGCATGTACTCCAGAGGTGCCCGGTATATACCCTTTTTCCCACTTTGCCTATATGTAATCAACCGGTGCCCGCCTACACTCCAAAGGTGCCCGTTATATACTTTGTTTTCGTTTATTACTTGATGTACCCAACCGGTGCCCGCATGTACTCCAGAGGTGCCCGGTATATACTCTTTTTCCCACTTTGCCTATATGTACTCAACCGGTGCCCGCCTACACTCCAGAGGTGCCCGTTTGATACATTTCTTTTTTTTCCACTTGATGTACCCAACCGGTGCCCGCATGTACTCCAGAGGTGCCCGTTTTATACATTTTTTTCACTAGGCCCTATGTACCCAACCGGTGCCCGCATGTATACTCCAGAGGTGCCCGGTATATACTTAATTTTTCCCACTAGGCCTATATGTACTCAACCGGTGCCCGCATACACTCCAGAGGTGCCCATGCCGGTCCCTCTTTTTTTTTAAGAATTATTATTTACCCAACCGGTGCCCGCATGTACTCCAGAGGTGCCCGGTATATACCCTTTTTCCCACTTTGCCTATATGTACTCAACCGGTGCCCGCCTACACTCCAGAGGTGCCCGTTTGATACATTTCTTTTTTTTCCACTTGTTGTACCCAACCGGTGCCCGCATGTACTCCAGAGGTACCCGTTTTATACATATTTTTCACTAGGCCCTATGTACCCAACCGGTGCCCGCATGTATACTCCAGAGGTGCCCGGTATATACTTCTTCTTTTCCCACTAGGCCTATATGTACTCAGCCGGTGCCCTCCTACACTCCAGAGATGCCCGTGCCGGTGCCTCTCCTTTTTTAAGAATTATTATTTACCCAACCGGTGCCCGCATCTACTCCAGAGGTGCCCGGTAGGCCCCCCCCCCCCCCCCCCCTATATACTCTTTTTCCCACTTTGCCTATATGTACTCAACCGGTGCCCGCCAACACTCCAGAGGTGCCCGTGGCGGTGCCTCTCCTTTTTTAAGAATTATTATTTACCCAACCGGTGCCCGCATCTACTCCAGAGGTGCCCGGTATATACTCGTTTTCCACTTTGCCTATATGTACTCAACCGGTGCCCGCCTACACTCCAGAGGTGCCCGTTATATATTTTTTTTTCGTTTTTCACTTGATGTACCCAACCGGTGCCCGCATGTACTCCAGAGGTGCCCGGTGTATACTCTTTTTTGCCACTTTGCCTATATGTAATCAACCGGTGCCCGCCTACACTCCAAAGGTGCCCGTTATATACTTCTTTTTCGTTTTTTACTTGATGTACCCAACCGGTGCCTGCATGTACTCCAGAGGTGCCCGTTTTATACATTTTTTTCATTAGGCCCAATGTACCCAACCGGTGCCTGCATGTATACTCCAGAGGTGCCCGGTATATACTTCTTTTCTCCCCACTAGGCCTATATGTACTCAACCGGTGCCCGCCTACACTCCAAAGGTGCCCGTTATATACTTATTTTTTCGTTTTTTACTTGATGTACCCAACCGGTGCCCACATGTACTCCAGAGGTGCCCGGTATATACTCTTTTTCCCACTTTGCCTATATGTACTCAACCGGTGCCCGCCTACACTCCAGAGGTGCCCGTTTGATACATTTCTTTTTTTTCCACTTGATGTACCCAACCGGTGCCCGCATGTACTCCAGAGGTGCCCGTTTTATACATTTTTTTCACTAGGCCCTATGTACCCAACCGGTGCCCGCATGTATACTCCAGAGGTGCCCGGTATATACTTCTTTTTTCCCCACTAGGCCTATATGTACTCAACCGGTGCCCGCCTACACTCCAGAGGTGCCCGTGCAGGTCCCTCTATTTTTTTAAGAATTATTATTTACCCAACCGGTGCCCGCATGTACTCCAGAGGTGCCCGGTATATACCCTTTTTCCCACTTTGCCTATATGTAATCAACCGGTGCCCGCCTACACTCCAAAGGTGCCCGTTATATACTTTGTTTTCGTTTATTACTTGATGTACCCAACCGGTGCCCGCATGTACTCCAGAGGTGCCCGGTATATACTCTTTTTCCCACTTTGCCTATATGTACTCAACCGGTGCCCGCCTACACTCCAGAGGTGCCCGTTTGATACATTTCTTATTTTTCCACTTGATGTACCCAACCGGTGCCCGCATGTACTCCAGAGGTGCCCGGTATATACTCTTTTTCCCACTTTGCCTATATGTAATCAATCGGTGCCCGCCTACACTCCAAAGGTGCCGGTTATATACTTCTTTTTCGTTTATTACTTGATGTACCCAACCGGTGCCCGCATGTACTCCAGAGGTGCCCAGTATATACTCTTTTTCCCACTTTGCCTATATGTACTCAACCGGTGCCCGCCTACACTCCAGAGGTGCCCGTTTGATACATTTCTTTTTTTTTCACTTGATGTACCCAACCGGTGCCCGCATGTACTCCAGAGGTGCCCGTTTTATACATTTTTTTCACTAGGCCCTATGTACCCAACCGGTGCCCGCATGTATACTCCAGAGGTGCCCGGTATATACTTCTTCTTTTCCCACTAGGCCTATATGTACTCAGCCGGTGCCCTCCTACACTCCAGAGATGCCCGTGCCGGTGCCTCTCCTTTTTTAAGAATTATTATTTACCCAACCGGTGCCCGCATGTACTCCAGAGGTGCCCGGTATATACCCTTTTTCCCACTTTGCCTATATGTAATCAACCGGTGCCCGCCTACACTCCAAAGGTGCCCGTTATATACTTTGTTTTCGTTTATTACTTGATGTACCCAACCGGTGCCCGCATGTACTCCAGAGGTGCCCGGTATATACTCTTTTTCCCACTTTGCCTATATGTACTCAACCGGTGCCCGCCTACACTCCAGAGGTGCCCGTTTGATACATTTCTTTTTTTTCCACTTGATGTACCCAACCGGTGCCCGCATGTACTCCAGAGGTGCCCGTTTTATACATTTTTTTCACTAGGCCCTATGTACCCAACCGGTGCCCGCATGTATACTCCAGAGGTGCCCGGTATATACTTAATTTTTCCCCACTAGGCCTATATGTACTCAACCGGTGCCCGCATACACTCCAGAGGTGCCCATGCCGGTCCCTCTTTTTTTTAAAGAATTATTATTTACCCAACCGGTGCCCGCATGTACTCCAGAGGTGCCCGGTATATACCCTTTTTCCCACTTTGCCTATAAGTGTACTCAACCGGTGCCCGCCTACACTCCAGAGGTGCCCGTTTGATACATTTCTTTTTTTTCCACTTGTTGTACCCAACCGGTGCCCGCATGTACTCCAGAGGTACCCGTTTTATACATATTTTTCACTAGGCCCTATGTACCCAACCGGTGCCCGCATGTATACTCCAGAGGTGCCCGGTATATACTTCTTCTTTTCCCACTAGGCCTATATGTACTCAGCCGGTGCCCTCCTACACTCCAGAGATGCCCGTGCCGGTGCCTCTCCTTTTTTAAGAATTATTATTTACCCAACCGGTGCCCGCATCTACTCCAGAGGTGCCCGGTAGGCCCCCCCCCCCCCTATATACTCTTTTTCCCACTTTGCCTATATGTACTCAACCGGTGCCCGCCAACACTCCAGAGGTGCCCGTGGCGGTGCCTCTCCTTTTTTAAGAATTATTATTTACCCAACCGGTGCCCGCATCTACTCCAGAGGTGCCCGGTATATACTCGTTTTCCACTTTGCCTATATGTACTCAACCGGTGCCCGCCTACACTCCAGAGGTGCCCGTTATATATTTTTTTTTCGTTTTTCACTTGATGTACCCAACCGGTGCCCGCATGTACTCCAGAGGTGCCCGGTGTATACTCTTTTTTGCCACTTTGCCTATATGTAATCAACCGGTGCCCGCCTACACTCCAAAGGTGCCCGTTATATACTTCTTTTCTCCCCACTAGGCCTATATGTACTCAACCGGTGCCCGCCTACACTCCAAAGGTGCCCGTTATATACTTATTTTTTCGTTTTTTACTTGATGTACCCAACCGGTGCCCACATGTACTCCAGAGGTGCCCGGTATATACTCTTTTTCCCACTTTGCCTATATGTACTCAACCGGTGCCCGCCTACACTCCAGAGGTGCCCGTTTGATACATTTCTTTTTTTTCCACTTGATGTACCCAACCGGTGCCCGCATGTACTCCAGAGGTGCCCGTTTTATACATTTTTTTCACTAGGCCCTATGTACCCAACCGGTGCCCGCATGTATACTCCAGAGGTGCCCGGTATATACTTCTTTTTTCCCCACTAGGCCTATATGTACTCAACCGGTGCCCGCCTACACTCCAGAGGTGCCCGTGCAGGTCCCTCTATTTTTTTAAGAATTATTATTTACCCAACCGGTGCCCGCATGTACTCCAGAGGTGCCCGGTATATACCCTTTTTCCCACTTTGCCTATATGTAATCAACCGGTGCCCGCCTACACTCCAAAGGTGCCCGTTATATACTTTGTTTTCGTTTATTACTTGATGTACCCAACCGGTGCCCGCATGTACTCCAGAGGTGCCCGGTATATACTCTTTTTCCCACTTTGCCTATATGTACTCAACCGGTGCCCGCCTACACTCCAGAGGTGCCCGTTTGATACATTTCTTATTTTTCCACTTGATGTACCCAACCGGTGCCCGCATGTACTCCAGAGGTGCCCGGTATATACTCTTTTTCCCACTTTGCCTATATGTAATCAATCGGTGCCCGCCTACACTCCAAAGGTGCCGGTTATATACTTCTTTTTCGTTTATTACTTGATGTACCCAACCGGTGCCCGCATGTACTCCAGAGGTGCCCAGTATATACTCTTTTTCCCACTTTGCCTATATGTACTCAACCGGTGCCCGCCTACACTCCAGAGGTGCCCGTTATATACATTTTTTTCGTTTTTCACTTGATGTACCCAACCGGTGCCCGCATGTACTCCAGAGGTGCCCGGTGTATACTCTTTTTCCCACTTTGCCTATATGTAATCAACCGGTGCCCGCCTACACTCCAAAGGTGCCCGTTATATACTTCTTTTTCGTTTTTTACTTGATGTACCCAACCGGTGCCCGCATGTACTCCAGAGGTGCCCGGTATATACTCTTTTTCCCACTTTGCCTATATGTACTCAACCGGTGCCCGCCTACACTCCAGAGGTGCCCGTTTGATACATTTCTTTTTTTTCCAATTGATGTACCCAACCGGTGCCCGCATGTACTCCAGAGGTGCCCGTTTTATACATTTTTTTCACTAGGCCCTATGTACCCAACCGGTGCCCGCATGTATACTCCAGAGGTGCCCGGTATATACTTCTTTTTTCCCCACTAGGCCTATATGTACTCAACCGGTGCCCGCATACACTCCAGAGGTGCCCCTGCCGGTCCCTCTTTTTTTTAAAGAATTATTTGTTACCCAACCGGTGCCCGCATGTACTCCAGAGGTGCCCGGTATATACCCTTTTTCCCACTTTGCCTATATGTAATCAACCGGTGCCCGCCTACACTCCAAAGGTGCCCGTTATATACTTTTTTTCGTTTATTACTTGATGTTATACCCAACCGGTTCCCGCATGTACTCCAGAGGTGCCCGTTTTATACATTTTTTTCACTAGGCCCTATGTACCCAACCGGTGCCCGCATGTATACTCCAGAGGTGCCCGGTATATACTTCTATTTTCCCCACTAGGCCTATATGTACTCAACCGGTGCCCGCCTACACTCCAGAGGTGCCCGTGCCGGTCCCTCTATTTTTTTAAGAATTACTATTTACCCAACCGGTGCCCGCATGTACTCCAGAGGTGCCCGGTATATACTCTTTTTCCCACTTTGCCTATATGTACTCAAGCGGTGCCCGCCTACACTCCAGAGGTGCCCGTTTGATACATTTCTTTTTTTTTCCACTTGATGTACCCAACCGGTGCCCGCATGTATACTCCAGAGGTGCCCGGTATATACTTCTTTTTTCCCCACTAGGCCTATATGTACTCAACCGGTGCCCGCATACACTCCAGAGGTGCCCGTGCCGGTCCCTCTTTTTTTTTAAGAATTATTTTTTACCCAACCGGTGCCCGCATGTACTCCAGAGGTGCCCGGTATATACCCTTTTTCCCACTTTGCCTATATGTAATCAACCGGTGCCCGCCTACACTCCAAAGGTGCCCGTTATATACTTTTTTTCGTTTATTACTTGATGTTATACCCAACCGGTTCCCGCATGTATACTCCAGAGGTGCCCGGTATATACTTCTTTTTTTCCCACTAGGCCTATATGTACTCAACCGGTGCCCTCCTACACTCCAGAGGTGCCCGGTATATACTTCTTTTTTCCCCACTAGGCCTATATGTACTCAAGCGGTGCCCGCCTACACTCCAGAGGTGCCCGTTTGATACATTTCTTTTTTTTTCCACTTGATGTACCAAACCGGTGCCCGCATGTACTCCAGAGGTGCCCGTTTTATACATTTTTTTCACTAGGCCCTATGTACCCAACCGGTGCCCGCATGTATACTCCAGAGGTGCCCGGTATATACTTCTTTTTTCCCCACTAGGCCTATATGTACTCAACCGGTGCCCGCATACACTCCAGAGGTGCCCGTGCCGGTCCCTCTTTTTTTTTAAGAATTATTTTTTACCCAACCGGTGCCCGCATGTACTCCAGAGGTGCCCGGTATATACCCTTTTTCCCACTTTGCCTATATGTAATCAACCGGTGCCCGCCTACACTCCAAAGGTGCCCGTTATATACTTTTTTTCGTTTATTACTTGATGTTATACCCAACCGGTTCCCGCATGTACTCCAGAGGTGCCCGTTTTATACATTTTTTTCACTAGGCCCTATGTACCCAACCGGTGCCCGCATGTATACTCCAGAGGTGCCCGGTATATACTTCTATTTTCCCCACTAGGCCTATATGTACTCAACCGGTGCCCGCCTACACTCCAGAGGTGCCCGTGCAGGTCCCTCTATTTTTTTAAGAATTATTATTTACCCAACCGGTGCCCGCATGTACTCCAGAGGTGCCCGGTATATACCATTTTTTCCCACTTTGCCTATATGTAATCAACCGGTGCCCGCCTACACTCCAAAGGTGCCCGTTATATACTTTTTTTTCGTTTATTACTTGATGTACCCAACCGGTGCCCGCATGTACTCCAGAGGTGCCCGGTATATACTCTTTTTCCCACTTTGCCTATATGTACTCAACCGGTGCCCGCCTACACTCCAGAGGTGCCCGTTTGATACATTTCTCTTTTTTCCACTTGATGTACCCAACCGGTGCCCGCATGTACTCCAGAGGTGCCCGTTTTATACATTTTTTTCACTAGGCCCTATGTACCCAACCGGTGCCCGCATGTATACTCCAGAGGTGCCCGGTATATACTTCTTCTTTTCCCACTAGGCCTATATGTACTCAGCCGGTGCCCTCCTACACTCCAGAGATGCCCGTGCCGGTGCCTCTCCTTTTTTAAGAATTATTATTTACCCAACCGGTGCCCGCATGTACTCCAGAGGTGCCCGTATATACTCTTTTTCCCACTTTGCCTATATGTACTCAACCGGTGCCCGCCTACACTCCAGAGGTGCCCGTTTGATACATTTCTTTTTTTTCCAATTGTTGTACCCAACCGGTGCCCGCATGTACTCCAGAGGTGCCCGTTTTATACATATTTTTCACTAGGCCCTATGTACCCAACCGGTGCCCGCATGTATACTCCAGAGGTGCCCGGTATATACTTCTTCTTTTCCCACTAGGCCTATATGTACTCAGCCGGTGCCCTCCTACACTCCAGAGATGCCCGTGCCGGTGCCTCTCCTTTTTTAAGAATTATTATTTACCCAACCGGTGCCCGCATGTACTCCAGAGGTGCCCGGTATATACCCTTTTTCCCACTTTGCCTATATGTAATCAACCGGTGCCCGCCTACACTCCAAAGGTGCCCGTTATATACTTTGTTTTCGTTTATTACTTGATGTACCCAACCGGTGCCCGCATGTACTCCAGAGGTGCCCGGTATATACTCTTTTTCCCACTTTGCCTATATGTACTCAACCGGTGCCCGCCTACACTCCAGAGGTGCCCGTTTGATACATTTCTTTTTTTTCCACTTGATGTACCCAACCGGTGCCCGCATGTACTCCAGAGGTGCCCGTTTTATACATTTTTTTCACTAGGCCCTATGTACCCAACCGGTGCCCGCATGTATACTCCAGAGGTGCCCGGTATATACTTAATTTTTCCCACTAGGCCTATATGTACTCAACCGGTGCCCGCATACACTCCAGAGGTGCCCATGCCGGTCCCTCTTTTTTTTTAAGAATTATTATTTACCCAACCGGTGCCCGCATGTACTCCAGAGGTGCCCGGTATATACCCTTTTTCCCACTTTGCCTATATGTACTCAACCGGTGCCCGCCTACACTCCAGAGGTGCCCGTTTGATACATTTCTTTTTTTTCCACTTGTTGTACCCAACCGGTGCCCGCATGTACTCCAGAGGTACCCGTTTTATACATATTTTTCACTAGGCCCTATGTACCCAACCGGTGCCCGCATGTATACTCCAGAGGTGCCCGGTATATACTTCTTCTTTTCCCACTAGGCCTATATGTACTCAGCCGGTGCCCTCCTACACTCCAGAGATGCCCGTGCCGGTGCCTCTCCTTTTTTAAGAATTATTATTTACCCAACCGGTGCCCGCATCTACTCCAGAGGTGCCCGGTAGGCCCCCCCCCCCCCCCCCTATATACTCTTTTTCCCACTTTGCCTATATGTACTCAACCGGTGCCCGCCAACACTCCAGAGGTGCCCGTGGCGGTGCCTCTCCTTTTTTAAGAATTATTATTTACCCAACCGGTGCCCGCATCTACTCCAGAGGTGCCCGGTATATACTCGTTTTCCACTTTGCCTATATGTACTCAACCGGTGCCCGCCTACACTCCAGAGGTGCCCGTTATATATTTTTTTTTCGTTTTTCACTTGATGTACCCAACCGGTGCCCGCATGTACTCCAGAGGTGCCCGGTGTATACTCTTTTTTGCCACTTTGCCTATATGTAATCAACCGGTGCCCGCCTACACTCCAAAGGTGCCCGTTATATACTTCTTTTTCGTTTTTTACTTGATGTACCCAACCGGTGCCTGCATGTACTCCAGAGGTGCCCGTTTTATACATTTTTTTCATTAGGCCCAATGTACCCAACCGGTGCCTGCATGTATACTCCAGAGGTGCCCGGTATATACTTCTTTTCTCCCCACTAGGCCTATATGTACTCAACCGGTGCCCGCCTACACTCCAAAGGTGCCCGTTATATACTTATTTTTTCGTTTTTTACTTGATGTACCCAACCGGTGCCCACATGTACTCCAGAGGTGCCCGGTATATACTCTTTTTCCCACTTTGCCTATATGTACTCAACCGGTGCCCGCCTACACTCCAGAGGTGCCCGTTTGATACATTTCTTTTTTTTCCACTTGATGTACCCAACCGGTGCCCGCATGTACTCCAGAGGTGCCCGTTTTATACATTTTTTTCACTAGGCCCTATGTACCCAACCGGTGCCCGCATGTATACTCCAGAGGTGCCCGGTATATACTTCTTTTTTCCCCACTAGGCCTATATGTACTCAACCGGTGCCCGCCTACACTCCAGAGGTGCCCGTGCAGGTCCCTCTATTTTTTTAAGAATTATTATTTACCCAACCGGTGCCCGCATGTACTCCAGAGGTGCCCGGTATATACCCTTTTTCCCACTTTGCCTATATGTAATCAACCGGTGCCCGCCTACACTCCAAAGGTGCCCGTTATATACTTTGTTTTCGTTTATTACTTGATGTACCCAACCGGTGCCCGCATGTACTCCAGAGGTGCCCGGTATATACTCTTTTTCCCACTTTGCCTATATGTACTCAACCGGTGCCCGCCTACACTCCAGAGGTGCCCGTTTGATACATTTCTTATTTTTCCACTTGATGTACCCAACCGGTGCCCGCATGTACTCCAGAGGTGCCCGGTATATACTCTTTTTCCCACTTTGCCTATATGTAATCAATCGGTGCCCGCCTACACTCCAAAGGTGCCGGTTATATACTTCTTTTTCGTTTATTACTTGATGTACCCAACCGGTGCCCGCATGTACTCCAGAGGTGCCCAGTATATACTCTTTTTCCCACTTTGCCTATATGTACTCAACCGGTGCCCGCCTACACTCCAGAGGTGCCCGTTTGATACATTTCTTTTTTTTTCACTTGATGTACCCAACCGGTGCCCGCATGTACTCCAGAGGTGCCCGTTTTATACATTTTTTTCACTAGGCCCTATGTACCCAACCGGTGCCCGCATGTATACTCCAGAGGTGCCCGGTATATACTTCTTCTTTTCCCACTAGGCCTATATGTACTCAGCCGGTGCCCTCCTACACTCCAGAGATGCCCGTGCCGGTGCCTCTCCTTTTTTAAGAATTATTATTTACCCAACCGGTGCCCGCATGTACTCCAGAGGTGCCCGGTATATACCCTTTTTCCCACTTTGCCTATATGTAATCAACCGGTGCCCGCCTACACTCCAAAGGTGCCCGTTATATACTTTGTTTTCGTTTATTACTTGATGTACCCAACCGGTGCCCGCATGTACTCCAGAGGTGCCCGGTATATACTCTTTTTCCCACTTTGCCTATATGTACTCAACCGGTGCCCGCCTACACTCCAGAGGTGCCCGTTTGATACATTTCTTTTTTTTCCACTTGATGTACCCAACCGGTGCCCGCATGTACTCCAGAGGTGCCCGTTTTATACATTTTTTTCACTAGGCCCTATGTACCCAACCGGTGCCCGCATGTATACTCCAGAGGTGCCCGGTATATACTTAATTTTTCCCCACTAGGCCTATATGTACTCAACCGGTGCCCGCATACACTCCAGAGGTGCCCATGCCGGTCCCTCTTTTTTTTAAAGAATTATTATTTACCCAACCGGTGCCCGCATGTACTCCAGAGGTGCCCGGTATATACCCTTTTTCCCACTTTGCCTATAAGTGTACTCAACCGGTGCCCGCCTACACTCCAGAGGTGCCCGTTTGATACATTTCTTTTTTTTCCACTTGTTGTACCCAACCGGTGCCCGCATGTACTCCAGAGGTACCCGTTTTATACATATTTTTCACTAGGCCCTATGTACCCAACCGGTGCCCGCATGTATACTCCAGAGGTGCCCGGTATATACTTCTTCTTTTCCCACTAGGCCTATATGTACTCAGCCGGTGCCCTCCTACACTCCAGAGATGCCCGTGCCGGTGCCTCTCCTTTTTTAAGAATTATTATTTACCCAACCGGTGCCCGCATCTACTCCAGAGGTGCCCGGTAGGCCCCCCCCCCCTATATACTCTTTTTCCCACTTTGCCTATATGTACTCAACCGGTGCCCGCCAACACTCCAGAGGTGCCCGTGGCGGTGCCTCTCCTTTTTTAAGAATTATTATTTACCCAACCGGTGCCCGCATCTACTCCAGAGGTGCCCGGTATATACTCGTTTTCCACTTTGCCTATATGTACTCAACCGGTGCCCGCCTACACTCCAGAGGTGCCCGTTATATATTTTTTTTTCGTTTTTCACTTGATGTACCCAACCGGTGCCCGCATGTACTCCAGAGGTGCCCGGTGTATACTCTTTTTTGCCACTTTGCCTATATGTAATCAACCGGTGCCCGCCTACACTCCAAAGGTGCCCGTTATATACTTCTTTTCTCCCCACTAGGCCTATATGTACTCAACCGGTGCCCGCCTACACTCCAAAGGTGCCCGTTATATACTTATTTTTTCGTTTTTTACTTGATGTACCCAACCGGTGCCCACATGTACTCCAGAGGTGCCCGGTATATACTCTTTTTCCCACTTTGCCTATATGTACTCAACCGGTGCCCGCCTACACTCCAGAGGTGCCCGTTTGATACATTTCTTTTTTTTCCACTTGATGTACCCAACCGGTGCCCGCATGTACTCCAGAGGTGCCCGTTTTATACATTTTTTTCACTAGGCCCTATGTACCCAACCGGTGCCCGCATGTATACTCCAGAGGTGCCCGGTATATACTTCTTTTTTCCCCACTAGGCCTATATGTACTCAACCGGTGCCCGCCTACACTCCAGAGGTGCCCGTGCAGGTCCCTCTATTTTTTTAAGAATTATTATTTACCCAACCGGTGCCCGCATGTACTCCAGAGGTGCCCGGTATATACCCTTTTTCCCACTTTGCCTATATGTAATCAACCGGTGCCCGCCTACACTCCAAAGGTGCCCGTTATATACTTTGTTTTCGTTTATTACTTGATGTACCCAACCGGTGCCCGCATGTACTCCAGAGGTGCCCGGTATATACTCTTTTTCCCACTTTGCCTATATGTACTCAACCGGTGCCCGCCTACACTCCAGAGGTGCCCGTTTGATACATTTCTTATTTTTCCACTTGATGTACCCAACCGGTGCCCGCATGTACTCCAGAGGTGCCCGGTATATACTCTTTTTCCCACTTTGCCTATATGTAATCAATCGGTGCCCGCCTACACTCCAAAGGTGCCGGTTATATACTTCTTTTTCGTTTATTACTTGATGTACCCAACCGGTGCCCGCATGTACTCCAGAGGTGCCCAGTATATACTCTTTTTCCCACTTTGCCTATATGTACTCAACCGGTGCCCGCCTACACTCCAGAGGTGCCCGTTTGATACATTTCTTTTTTTTTCACTTGATGTACCCAACCGGTGCCCGCATGTACTCCAGAGGTGCCCGTTTTATACATTTTTTTCACTAGGCCCTATGTACCCAACCGGTGCCCGCATGTATACTCCAGAGGTGCCCGGTATATACTTCTTCTTTTCCCACTAGGCCTATATGTACTCAGCCGGTGCCCTCCTACACTCCAGAGATGCCCGTGCCGGTGCCTCTCCTTTTTTAAGAATTATTATTTACCCAACCGGTGCCCGCATGTACTCCAGAGGTGCCCGGTATATACCCTTTTTCCCACTTTGCCTATATGTAATCAACCGGTGCCCGCCTACACTCCAAAGGTGCCCGTTATATACTTTGTTTTCGTTTATTACTTGATGTACCCAACCGGTGCCCGCATGTACTCCAGAGGTGCCCGGTATATACTCTTTTTCCCACTTTGCCTATATGTACTCAACCGGTGCCCGCCTACACTCCAGAGGTGCCCGTTTGATACATTTCTTTTTTTTCCACTTGATGTACCCAACCGGTGCCCGCATGTACTCCAGAGGTGCCCGTTTTATACATTTTTTTCACTAGGCCCTATGTACCCAACCGGTGCCCGCATGTATACTCCAGAGGTGCCCGGTATATACTTAATTTTTCCCCACTAGGCCTATATGTACTCAACCGGTGCCCGCATACACTCCAGAGGTGCCCATGCCGGTCCCTCTTTTTTTTTAAGAATTATTATTTACCCAACCGGTGCCCGCATGTACTCCAGAGGTGCCCGGTATATACCCTTTTTCCCACTTTGCCTATAAGTGTACTCAACCGGTGCCCGCCTACACTCCAGAGGTGCCCGTTTGATACATTTCTTTTTTTTCCACTTGTTGTACCCAACCGGTGCCCGCATGTACTCCAGAGGTACCCGTTTTATACATATTTTTCACTAGGCCCTATGTACCCAACCGGTGCCCGCATGTATACTCCAGAGGTGCCCGGTATATACTTCTTCTTTTCCCACTAGGCCTATATGTACTCAGCCGGTGCCCTCCTACACTCCAGAGATGCCCGTGCCGGTGCCTCTCCTTTTTTAAGAATTATTATTTACCCAACCGGTGCCCGCATGTACTCCAGAGGTGCCCGGTAGGCCCCCCCCCCCCCCCCCTATATACTCTTTTTCCCACTTTGCCTATATGTACTCAACCGGTGCCCGCCAACACTCCAGAGGTGCCCGTGGCGGTGCCTCTCCTTTTTTAAGAATTATTATTTACCCAACCGGTGCCCGCATCTACTCCAGAGGTGCCCGGTATATACTCGTTTTCCACTTTGCCTATATGTACTCAACCGGTGCCCGCCTACACTCCAGAGGTGCCCGTTATATATTTTTTTTTCGTTTTTCACTTGATGTACCCAACCGGTGCCCGCATGTACTCCAGAGGTGCCCGGTGTATACTCTTTTTTGCCACTTTGCCTATATGTAATCAACCGGTGCCCGCCTACACTCCAAAGGTGCCCGTTATATACTTCTTTTCTCCCCACTAGGCCTATATGTACTCAACCGGTGCCCGCCTACACTCCAAAGGTGCCCGTTATATACTTATTTTTTCGTTTTTTACTTGATGTACCCAACCGGTGCCCACATGTACTCCAGAGGTGCCCGGTATATACTCTTTTTCCCACTTTGCCTATATGTACTCAACCGGTGCCCGCCTACACTCCAGAGGTGCCCGTTTGATACATTTCTTTTTTTTCCACTTGATGTACCCAACCGGTGCCCGCATGTACTCCAGAGGTGCCCGTTTTATACATTTTTTTCACTAGGCCCTATGTACCCAACCGGTGCCCGCATGTATACTCCAGAGGTGCCCGGTATATACTTCTTTTTTCCCCACTAGGCCTATATGTACTCAACCGGTGCCCGCCTACACTCCAGAGGTGCCCGTGCAGGTCCCTCTATTTTTTTAAGAATTATTATTTACCCAACCGGTGCCCGCATGTACTCCAGAGGTGCCCGGTATATACCCTTTTTCCCACTTTGCCTATATGTAATCAACCGGTGCCCGCCTACACTCCAAAGGTGCCCGTTATATACTTTGTTTTCGTTTATTACTTGATGTACCCAACCGGTGCCCGCATGTACTCCAGAGGTGCCCGGTATATACTCTTTTTCCCACTTTGCCTATATGTACTCAACCGGTGCCCGCCTACACTCCAGAGGTGCCCGTTTGATACATTTCTTATTTTTCCACTTGATGTACCCAACCGGTGCCCGCATGTACTCCAGAGGTGCCCGGTATATACTCTTTTTCCCACTTTGCCTATATGTAATCAATCGGTGCCCGCCTACACTCCAAAGGTGCCGGTTATATACTTCTTTTTCGTTTATTACTTGATGTACCCAACCGGTGCCCGCATGTACTCCAGAGGTGCCCAGTATATACTCTTTTTCCCACTTTGCCTATATGTACTCAACCGGTGCCCGCCTACACTCCAGAGGTGCCCGTTTGATACATTTCTTTTTTTTTCACTTGATGTACCCAACCGGTGCCCGCATGTACTCCAGAGGTGCCCGTTTTATACATTTTTTTCACTAGGCCCTATGTACCCAACCGGTGCCCGCATGTATACTCCAGAGGTGCCCGGTATATACTTCTTCTTTTCCCACTAGGCCTATATGTACTCAGCCGGTGCCCTCCTACACTCCAGAGATGCCCGTGCCGGTGCCTCTCCTTTTTTAAGAATTATTATTTACCCAACCGGTGCCCGCATGTACTCCAGAGGTGCCCGGTATATACCCTTTTTCCCACTTTGCCTATATGTAATCAACCGGTGCCCGCCTACACTCCAAAGGTGCCCGTTATATACTTTGTTTTCGTTTATTACTTGATGTACCCAACCGGTGCCCGCATGTACTCCAGAGGTGCCCGGTATATACTCTTTTTCCCACTTTGCCTATATGTACTCAACCGGTGCCCGCCTACACTCCAGAGGTGCCCGTTTGATACATTTCTTTTTTTTCCACTTGATGTACCCAACCGGTGCCCGCATGTACTCCAGAGGTGCCCGTTTTATACATTTTTTTCACTAGGCCCTATGTACCCAACCGGTGCCCGCATGTATACTCCAGAGGTGCCCGGTATATACTTAATTTTTCCCCACTAGGCCTATATGTACTCAACCGGTGCCCGCATACACTCCAGAGGTGCCCATGCCGGTCCCTCTTTTTTTTTAAGAATTATTATTTACCCAACCGGTGCCCGCATGTACTCCAGAGGTGCCCGGTATATACCCTTTTTCCCACTTTGCCTATAAGTGTACTCAACCGGTGCCCGCCTACACTCCAGAGGTGCCCGTTTGATACATTTCTTTTTTTTCCACTTGTTGTACCCAACCGGTGCCCGCATGTACTCCAGAGGTACCCGTTTTATACATATTTTTCACTAGGCCCTATGTACCCAACCGGTGCCCGCATGTATACTCCAGAGGTGCCCGGTATATACTTCTTCTTTTCCCACTAGGCCTATATGTACTCAGCCGGTGCCCTCCTACACTCCAGAGATGCCCGTGCCGGTGCCTCTCCTTTTTTAAGAATTATTATTTACCCAACCGGTGCCCGCATCTACTCCAGAGGTGCCCGGTAGGCCCCCCCCCCCCTATATACTCTTTTTCCCACTTTGCCTATATGTACTCAACCGGTGCCCGCCAACACTCCAGAGGTGCCCGTGGCGGTGCCTCTCCTTTTTTAAGAATTATTATTTACCCAACCGGTGCCCGCATCTACTCCAGAGGTGCCCGGTATATACTCGTTTTCCACTTTGCCTATATGTACTCAACCGGTGCCCGCCTACACTCCAGAGGTGCCCGTTATATATTTTTTTTTCGTTTTTCACTTGATGTACCCAACCGGTGCCCGCATGTACTCCAGAGGTGCCCGGTGTATACTCTTTTTTGCCACTTTGCCTATATGTAATCAACCGGTGCCCGCCTACACTCCAAAGGTGCCCGTTATATACTTCTTTTTCGTTTTTTACTTGATGTACCCAACCGGTGCCTGCATGTACTCCAGAGGTGCCCGTTTTATACATTTTTTTCATTAGGCCCAATGTACCCAACCGGTGCCTGCATGTATACTCCAGAGGTGCCCGGTATATACTTCTTTTCTCCCCACTAGGCCTATATGTACTCAACCGGTGCCCGCCTACACTCCAAAGGTGCCCGTTATATACTTATTTTTTCGTTTTTTACTTGATGTACCCAACCGGTGCCCACATGTACTCCAGAGGTGCCCGGTATATACTCTTTTTCCCACTTTGCCTATATGTACTCAACCGGTGCCCGCCTACACTCCAGAGGTGCCCGTTTGATACATTTCTTTTTTTTCCACTTGATGTACCCAACCGGTGCCCGCATGTACTCCAGAGGTGCCCGTTTTATACATTTTTTTCACTAGGCCCTATGTACCCAACCGGTGCCCGCATGTATACTCCAGAGGTGCCCGGTATATACTTCTTTTTTCCCCACTAGGCCTATATGTACTCAACCGGTGCCCGCCTACACTCCAGAGGTGCCCGTGCAGGTCCCTCTATTTTTTTAAGAATTATTATTTACCCAACCGGTGCCCGCATGTACTCCAGAGGTGCCCGGTATATACCCTTTTTCCCACTTTGCCTATATGTAATCAACCGGTGCCCGCCTACACTCCAAAGGTGCCCGTTATATACTTTGTTTTCGTTTATTACTTGATGTACCCAACCGGTGCCCGCATGTACTCCAGAGGTGCCCGGTATATACTCTTTTTCCCACTTTGCCTATATGTACTCAACCGGTGCCCGCCTACACTCCAGAGGTGCCCGTTTGATACATTTCTTATTTTTCCACTTGATGTACCCAACCGGTGCCCGCATGTACTCCAGAGGTGCCCGGTATATACTCTTTTTCCCACTTTGCCTATATGTAATCAATCGGTGCCCGCCTACACTCCAAAGGTGCCGGTTATATACTTCTTTTTCGTTTATTACTTGATGTACCCAACCGGTGCCCGCATGTACTCCAGAGGTGCCCAGTATATACTCTTTTTCCCACTTTGCCTATATGTACTCAACCGGTGCCCGCCTACACTCCAGAGGTGCCCGTTTGATACATTTCTTTTTTTTTCACTTGATGTACCCAACCGGTGCCCGCATGTACTCCAGAGGTGCCCGTTTTATACATATTTTTCACTAGGCCCTATGTACCCAACCGGTGCCCGCATGTATACTCCAGAGGTGCCCGGTATATACTTCTTCTTTTCCCACTAGGCCTATATGTACTCAGCCGGTGCCCTCCTACACTCCAGAGATGCCCGTGCCGGTGCCTCTCCTTTTTTAAGAATTATTATTTACCCAACCGGTGCCCGCATCTACTCCAGAGGTGCCCGGTATATACTCGTTTTCCACTTTGCCTATATGTACTCAACCGGTGCCCGCCTACACTCCAGAGGTGCCCGTTATATATTTTGTTTTCGTTTTTCACTTGATGTACCCAACCGGTGCCCGCATGTACTCCAGAGGTGCCCGGTGTATACTCTTTTTCCCACTTTGCCTATATGTAATCAATCGGTGCCCGCCTACACTCCAAAGGTGCCGGTTATATACTTCTTTTTCGTTTATTACTTGATGTACCCAACCGGTGCCCGCATGTACTCCAGGGGTGCCCGGTATATACTCTTTTTCCCACTTTGCCTATATGTACTCAACCGGTGCCCGCCTACACTCCAGAGGTGCCCGTTTGATACATTTCTGTTTTTTTCCACTTGATGTATCCAACCGGTGCCCGTATGTACTCCAGAGGTGCCCGTTTTATACATTTTTTTCACAAGGCACAATGTACCCAACCGGTGCCTGCATGTATACTCCAGAGGTGCCCGGTATATACTTCTTTTTTCCACTAGGCCTATATGTACTCAACCGGTGCCCCGCTACACTCCAGAGGTGCCCGTGCCGGTGCCTCTTCTTTTTTAAGAATTATTATTTACCCAACCGGTGCCCGCATCTACTCCAGAGGTGCCAGGTATATACTTCTATTTTTCCCACTAGGCCTATATGTACTCAACCGGTGCCCGGCTACACTCCAGAGGTGCCCGTTATATACTTTTTTTCTTTTTTCACTTGATGTACCCAACCGGTGCCCGCATGTACTCCAGAGGTGCCCGTTTTATACATTTTTTTCACTATGCCCTATGTACCCAACCGGTGCCCGCATGTATACTCCAGAGGTGCCCGGTATATACTTCTTTTTTCCCCACTAGGCCTATATGTACTCAACCGGTGCCCGCCTACACTCCAGAGGTGCCCGTGCCGGTCCCTCTTTTTTTAAAGAATTATTATTTACCCAACCGGTGCCCGCATGTACCCCAGAGGTGCCCGTTTTATACATTCTTTTTAATAGGCCCTATACCAACCGGTGCCGGCATGTATACTCCAGTGGTGCCCGTTTTATACCTCTCTTTTAAAAATATTTATTATGTACCCAACCGGTGCCCGCATGTACTCCAGAGGTGCCCGGTATATACTTCTCTTTTTCCCACTATGCCTATATGTACTCAACCGGTGCCCGCCTACACTCCAGAGGTTCCCGTTATATACATATTTTTTTTCACTTGATGTACCCAACCGGTGCCCGCATGTACTCCAGAGGTGCCCGTTTTATACATTCTTTTTATAGGCCCTATGTACCCAACCGGTGCCGGCATGTATACTCCAGTGGTGCCCGTTTCATACCTCTCTTTTTAAAATATTTATTATGTACCCAACCGGTGCCCGCATGTACTCCAGAGGTGCCCGTTTTATACCTCTCTTTTTTCCCCATTTATTATGTACCCAACCGGTGCCCGCATGTACTCCAGAGGTGCCCGGTATATACTTCATTTTTTCCCACTAGGCCTATATGTACTCAACCGGTGCCCGCCTACACTCCAGAGGTGCCCGTTATATACATTTCTGTTTTTTTTCGGTTGATGTACCCAACCGCAACTGGTGCCCGCATGTACTCCAGAGTTGCCCGTTTTATACTTCTTTTTTCCCCACTAAAAAAGTACCCAACCGGTGCCCGCCTGCACTCCACGGGTGCCCGTTTGATGCATTTTATATTTCACTTCATGAACCCAACCGGTGCCCGCATGTACTCCAGAGGTGCCCGTTTTATACATTTTTTTACTAGGCCCTATGTACCCAACCGGTGCCGGCATGTATACTCCAGTGGTGCCCGTTTTATACCTCTCTTTTTAAAATATTTATTATGTACCCAACCGGTGCCCGCATCTACTCCAGAGGTGCCCGGTATATACTTCCTTTTTTCCCACTAGGCCTATGTACTCAACCGGTGCCCGCCTACACTCCAGAGGTGCCCGTTATATACATTTCTCTATTTTTTCACTTGATGTACCCAGCTGGTGCCCGCATGTACTCCAGAGGAGCCCGGTATATACTTCTCTTTTTCCCACTAGGCCTTTTTGTACTCAACCGGTGCCCGCCTACACTCCAGAGGTGCCCGTTATATATATTTATCTTTTTTTCACTTGATGTACCCAACCGGTGCCCGCATGTACTCCAGAGGTGCCCGTTTTATACCTCTCTTTTTCCCCCATTTATTATGTACCCAACCGGTGCCCGCATGTACTCCAGAGGTGCCCGGTATATACTTCATTTTTTCCCACTAGGCCTATATGTACTCAACCGGTGCCCGCCTACACTCCAGAGGTGCCCGTTATATACATTTCTGTTTTTTTTCGGTTGATGTACCCAACCGCAACCGGTGCCCGCATGTACTCCAGAGGTGCCCGTTTTATACCTCTTTTTTTTCACTTGATGTAGGCCTACCCAAGCGGTGCCCACCTGTACTCCACGGGTGCCCGTCTGATACTTCTCTTTTTTTTGACTATGATAATAGAGGAATCCCCACGACGAGTTTAGCGCCGATCTGCGCACTTCCGCGTTTGAAAACGAGGATCTCAATGTCACAGTAAACAACTTTATGCTGATCGCGCGCCTGCGCTTCCTTTTATGGCCTGATTAATTCATGCATGAATGAATGTGCTGAAAAGCGTTGTTTTGTATGCCTACTGACACTCTCGCTTTCAACCCGGAAGTGCGCAGAAGGGGCTAATGTGAAATTCCTCTATGTAGCGGTGGCGTACATAATGCGTCCGTGGCAGTGCGCGTACACAAAGCCACTCCAGTTGAAATTATTAAAGGTAGACGTCATACGTTGTATTATTCATCGCCCTACCGGATCTTGGAACCCAGCGCTTACCCACTGGTTGACACTATGAACATCTAACACAAGAAAACCCACGCAGTCCTTTGTTACAAACAAAGGACTGCGTGGGTTTTCTTTTGTTAGATGTTCATAGTGTGACCCCACCCCTATGAAGTCTTTACCCCGCCCCCCAACAAAATTTAAGGCTTCTGTATTTCCCCCTGAAAAAATAAATAAAAAATCGGTGACCCCCGGGTCCCCTTGCAAGTTGGAACCCCCTCCCCGCCCCATCTCATAACTTCAGTATCTCTTAATGATAATGGATACTCAACTGGGTGTGACATTCACAGACGTAAATGTCATCAAGGAACTCGTGGAATGTTATTTCTTTTTTAATAACAAACAATATTTAGTCTGGTACCCAAGGCTTAGACATTTACCGCATGCAACTATTTACGCATGAAGAGACTACAAGACGCATGGGACTCGACTTGCGGTTTATTTTCAACCTCGTTTCACCACCTTCCCTTTGCACTGATAATGTAACCGCAGTTGCACCAGGAACAAGGTTAATTTTCTCCATGGGTGCACGGTGATGACTGAACACAGCAGACTTGATTTCTCCGTATCTGCCTATTGTCTTACCATTTTATCACTTTTAATATACCCGGTCTAGAGTTTCTATTCACGTGTAATTAGTCAGATTATTTTCTAGTACAATTAATTATACAAAGATGTCCGGGAAAGAGTCAAGAACACAGGTAAAAACCTACATTCCTTTTCGCCCAAAACTAGTACAATGCACTGCCCAATCAATGAATCATGACATTGAAAGTCCAGACCAATGAACATGTCGAGCACAATCTAGTTTTTGCGCAAGTTTATTGTACTCCCTCCTGAGCTAATTTCCCTTTGAATGAAATCCATTCATAGGGATATGAACTCAGGAGGGAGTACAATAAACTTGCGCAAAACTCCAGATTGCGCTTGACAAACAAATTCAAAATTTGTTCTAAATATCTGTCTAAAAAGGATGAACATGATGAAGAATCTTTCTAAAGCCATTTTTATTAGAATGGGGGGCCGGGAGGAGGGGGGATGGGATTTAGGACTATATTGATGTAGTGAAACTAAAGCTAATGTAGTCCGAGTAACTTGGACCCTTCAAATCACCTTTTTTAACATTTGGACATGATCTGGCGATAGTAGGGTCCAAGTCAATTGCGCGATAGAGAATGGCCAAAAAATCAATCCCCCAAAAAAACATCAGAATTCAACCTTACAACGGCCACCAAAATACTAGATACGCCACCACCTGACCAAGTGGAGTTCCATGATCAGATGAATGTACCAAGGTTTACTTAACATCCAAATAAAAAGTGAAATTTTACCGTTTAATTCCCAGAGACCCCCGCAGAACATGTCTTTTCGCTTTCAAAAAGTGACTCCTCCATCTTGCATGACGTACGTCACCCTGATGCGCAGCGCCCGCATGCACCGCCCGACAACCTGCCGGCGACTGTTTCGCGAATGGTAAAACGGTCGCTGTACGTGTTCGTGTGTAGATCATAGAGTTATACATGTAGCATGTGTAGTATATTGATTCGAGGTTGCACGCGCGTCATGAGGTAGGAAATTCTTCACGAAACAGTCGCCGGCATAAACAGGTTGTCGCGCGGTGCATGCTAGTCTTGGTTCCAAGACGTCCTTAGCGCGGTGTGACGTACAGCGCGCACGGCAGCGCCCTCTAGCTACACAAACACAAACACACGCCTTGGCGTGTGTATGTGTAGCGAGAGGGCGCTGACGGCCGGCTGTGCGCGCTATACGTCGCACCGCTAAGAACGTCTTGGAACCTAGACTAGGTGCATGCGGGCGCTGCGCATCAGGGTGACGTACGTCATGCAAGATGGAGGAGTCACTTTTTGAACTTCAAAAAAGCGAAAAGACATGTTCTGCGGGGGTCTCTGGGAATTAAACGGTAAAATTTCACTTTTTATTTGGATGTTAAGTAAACCTTGGTACATTTATCTGATCATGGAACCCCACTTGTTCAGGTGGTGGCGTATCTAGTATTTTGGTGGCTGTTGTAAGGTTGAATTCTGATGTTTTTTTGGGGGATTGATTTTTTGGCCATTCTCTATCGCGCAATCGACTTGGACCCTACTATCGCCAGATCATGTCCAAATGTTAAAAAAGGCGATATGAAGGGTCCAAGTTACTCGGACTAAAGCTAATGTAGGGTAAACGTCAAGAATATTGATTTACCCGGGACTCCCTTCGACACAGCACGTAGGCATAGCGCATGTTGCAAAACTACAATTAAATCGATCCCGCACCTGCTCCGGTAATGTTACGTGACTTTGTAAGACGTTCATGTTGTCCGGAAATTCGGCACCCTGTGCGGAAGTTCGGCATTTCGTGATCGCAATTTCGGCACCCTTTTCTTAAAAAAAAATTAAAATGCAGCAAACAAGCAGGTATAAGGCGGAAGGCACTAAGTGTACTGAAAAATTTATTTGCAAATAGTAGTTCGCATCTGAACATTTTTCAAAACTTTTAAAGTTTAAAGTTAATTTTTCTAAACACCAATAATGTCATTCCATGTGTACGATATTCATTACAACATGTAACAGTGGATGATGCCGCGGAGCGTAGGTTGTTTATCACGTGCCGAAATTCGGGTCACTTTCCGATCCCTGCGCCTAATTTCGTCACCCCCCCCTTAAGGCTACACACTTTACAAATTATCTTCCACTGACAGCGGCAAAAACGGTCGCCAACATCAGAAAAAACTTCCATTTTAACCACTTTGACATAACAACAAAATAGCTGGAATTATCATATTCATCTTTAACCCCATCTTACAAGGAATCCTAAAAACTTGAAAAAAAATAGTTCCCCTTTTGCGGAGAGATTTTTAATCGCATTTTTTTTGCAAGAATTCTCTTTTTTAGAAAGTTATTTGTGGTTGAAAACCCAAGGGCGGGAGTTTGTCGTGTCACTGGGTAGCAACACAGGTGGTCACTTGACCGCGTTGGCGGGCTGGTTCACTATTTATATAGGGGTGTTGAAATTTCTTTTTGTTTTCTCCCTGACAGCAGTTTTCCAATCCGGAGACACCAGGCTATGTTGGCTTTGCCAATCTGCCCAATCAGGTTCATCGAAAATCGGTCAAGAAAGGATTTGAGTTCACACTCATGGTTGTCGGTGAGTTCTTCTTACAACAGCAAAACGATAGCAACAACAATAAACAACAACACAACAATAAACAAAAACACAACAAGGCAGCAATGAAACTAATAACACGAGCAAGAAAAAGTGCCAAATACAAAACCAATAACAATTTGAAGCCGGATGGGAATTTCTCCTTTGTGTTTTTTCCCCAAACGCAGTGGCTATTGTTACGGCAGCCCTTATTATGGAACTGCCTAGTTCGCCGACGTAATGGTATTGAACGTCACGATGTTTGCTGTTGGAACCAGACTATCAACCAAATGGTTGTCGGACTTTATTTTCCTTAAAAAAAATTCGCCAAAACCACTGAAATCAAAGGGAAGAAAATTAAATCTACTTAAATAAAAATAACCATTTTATTAAAAACTTAAGAAATCTTTTCGAAAAAAAACAAAAAAACAATATACACCACCCAGCGCTAAGCTAAGTTGTTGTTATACTATCATCAAATATACCACAACAAATCAAGAGATGTCCGAGTCCCACTCTTGTCAATTCAATGTGTTCGCAATGAACGCTTTATACTGTGTCTGATTCAAATGGTTGTTTAATAGTAATGTGTTGTCTTATCTTTGTATAGGTGAATCTGGTCTTGGGAAGTCAACGTTGATCAACAGTCTGTTCCTCACAGATCTCTACCCAGAGAGACATATACCAAGTGCAACAGGTAACGGACCACTTCTTTATTTTCATCTTATACCCATCCGTCATCCATGTGCTATTAGTTTGACATACGATCACGATCAGGGAACTCGCCTTGCTTGACAAGAACCAAATTTTCATGAGTTCACCTAGCCGAATTGTGTTTCTCGTTGTGCGCTTCATGCAGAAAAGATTGACAAGACGGTGAGCATCGATGCGTCGACGGTGGAGATAGAAGAAAGAGGTGTCAAGCTGAGATTGACTGTAGTCGACACTCCGGGCTACGGCGATGCAATCAACAACAACGATTGGTGAGTGGAAGTAGGATGATGGTTTGTGGTAATACCACGTAGCAGTATCTCTTTAGTGAGTGAATATACAATAACAAATAGGGTATGAATTTACGGGTAGTACGGGAATCCGGTAACCGTTTGAAATAAGTATGTGTACTCGGGTACCCGTTATCCCTAACCCTTTGGGTAACTTTACTAGAAAGTATTCTGAATCCGCCAAAATCCACCTATTTTGTCATGCACAAAAAGTTGGTTTTGGTGACTGCTCAATATGAAGGTAGCCTGAATCCATCAAAATCCTGCAGTACCGCTAGGCTTACAATCCTCAATCCATCAAAATCCCCCAGGTTTCAATATGGAGGTATACTGATTGCGCCGAAATCCTCCAAAACAGGGGTATGGATTTTGATGGATTTATGTACGTTAGGGTTAAAGAAAGCCAATCCCAAAAAATCCAAATTGCTGTTCATACTTTAGGCACTTTAACCCTCCTTCTCTCGGTGCCAAACTGGAGCCACCTACCCTATCTATCAAAACCTATCGAGTGACAGGTTGTGATCACGCTATGGGAGAGAAAGGGGTTGGTTTTTTTGATAGGTTGTGATAGTTATAATAGTAGGAGGGTTAATACTTCTAAATCAGTGCATTAATGCAGCAAGATGCAAATGTGTACAGTGAGCCCCTATAGAGTACCGAAGTCTGACTGGTTCCAAACACATGCAGTTTAGAATGTATTCTGGTTCCAAACATTGCATTGATTGACGTCATCACTTCGGTACTCTATAGCTTTACGGTGTAAATTGACAAGTGTCATAAATGTTAATCTGTTTTGTTTACTCTGTTTTTCCATTTGAAAATCGCCCGCAAATGAAATTCAAAACTTTCTTTTTCATTGTCTGAGAAATCACTATTAAAGTAATATGTTAATTCAGTTACGGGTACTTGATTCCATAACGGGAGACGTCGGGGTGCCGCGGCGGGTCTGGCAGCCAAGCGAACCGCTACAATGTGTTTGTGCAGTCAAGCGTAACCTATACACAATCATTTAACAATGGATTGAAACTGCACAAACAGCGGCCAATGGCGTCATCCGGCCTGGTGGCACTGTTTAATTCAACAATGGATTGAAACTGCACAAACAGCGGCCATTTGCGTCATCCGGCCTGGTAGCACTGTTTTTTTCGCCAAATTCGTACGTACGTACGTACGCAAGGGGTTAATGGTCGGGTACTCAGGTATCTGGTTCGGATACACAGCAACAACAACAACAACAACAACAACAACAACAACAACAACAACAACAACAGGGTCATCATCATTATCATCTTTAATTCTTTTTTTCAGCTTTGAACCGATCTTGCACTATATTGATGACCAGTACGAGCGTTACCTGAATGATGAGAGTGGATTGAATCGTCGTAACATCATCGATAATAGAGTCCATTGTTGTTTCTACTTTATCTCCCCGACTGGGCATGGGTAAGATTACAGTCGACACCATTCTTAATAACGCAGGCTTTTAAGTATTCCTACGTTTCCTATTTTTTCCCACTTTTTTACCTTGCTCCTACTTTTAATACCTACTTTTTCCTTGAAATTCCTATTTTTTTTTACCTTGCTCCTACTTGTAATAACCTACATTTTTGTACCTTGATCCTAATTTTAGTATCTACTTTTTCCTTGAAATTCCTATTTTTTCCTACTTTTTTGTCCGAGAACTCCGAAAAATGAATTGTTTTTCATAACAGTGTTACACACTGTCATATAAAAATCATGCACTAATAACAGATTGGGTGCAGGAGTACCGCAACTTTGATTCCAAGAGCTTAGTTGAGGATGGAGCACAAGTGCTGTGAGTACAGAACATGCCAAATGAGGCTTGAGATGTTGTGGACATGGGAGATCATGAGTATCAATGAGAACTACCTCTAAAAGCCCGCAAAAGTCCTACTTTTATACTGATTTTTGTTTTACATTTTAATCCTACTATTCTCCTACTTTTTCTCCTTGTTCTGCTTGAAAGCCTGAATATTGTTTTAGTTAGAAAAGATTTTGTCAAAAATATTGAAAGATTAGATGTAAAAGATAAGATTTTGTTCAAAGTCAAATATGGTTAATAAGGAAATGAATAGGGTGAATGTTGGTAACATAGCCATCATGTTCCCCTTGGCTGTAAAATTGTTCATGAAATAATTTGCAAACAGTTTAGCTTTTCAGATGTTTGCCGGAGAAAAAATTATCAAAATTCTTATGAGTGGCCCACCATAGTGAAAGTGATCAAATTATTTCCGATTGCCGAACAGCATTATTTGTTTTGAAACTAGCCAAGTATTTTATTGCATATAGAGCACTGCCTAACCCATGGTCGGACCAGCCGTTGAAAAGCCTAGACCAAGCCCCGGGAACGCCCGGGCCTTCGGACTTCTATAATCCCCCGTTTGTACACATTCACAATAAGCTGCCCACTAATGCTGGAGTCCAACCAGCTCCCATTGTTCACCCATGCTTGATCTCTGGCCTGTACATAGAATGACAACAAAAGCAATCACTACAAATAAGTGTGGGAGGGGCCACAGCCCGGCCTAGCCTGGCAGAGGCCGGGCTTTATCGATGAGTAGATGCTCTATTGTTAGGTGATTTGTGGCTCACAATAGCAAGACTAAAAGCCAGAAGGCCCAGGCGTGGCCAGGCTTTTCAACGGCCTGGCCCGACCATGGGTTAGGCAGTGCTCCCTAAGTCGACTGATATGATTAGTCTTTTCTACTTGGTATATTTTCTGCTTTGTCCTTTGTGAGTCATTATGTATGTTAAAATCTCCTTTCCAGTAAATTCTCTGTTTAGCTTGAGCTTCCTAGCTTTTCAAAGTATTCCCTTTGTATTTCTTGATTGTATTGATCAGTATTGTGTCGCATTGTTGTAAAATAATGAATAAACCGAATGAATTGAAATTGATGATCTGTCTTTGGTATCTTTAGTCTGAAGCCGCTGGATGTACAGTTCATAAGGGCTCTGCACAGCAAAGTGAACATCGTGCCCGTCATCGCCAAGGCTGATACACTCACGAGGAAGGAGATTCTATCCCTTAAGTCCAAGGTAAACAAGGGTTAGATTGCTCTAAACGAGGTTTAGATTGCTCTAAACGAGGTTTAGATTGCTCATTCTCTAAACGAGAGCATGCGAGTTGATTTAAATAGTTCACGTCGGAGGACGTGTTAACACGATCTGGCTGTTTTTATACACGGGCACGGCTGACGGGTTAAAACATCAAGCTTGCCTCGACTCACCTCCGGGTGACGTCTCAACACGCTAATTCCTTATTTGTTTTGTACACACACACAAAGTCCGAGAAGTCTGTGGAGGCGGACCGCGTGTTGAACTTGAACTTGGCTGCTGTGCACGGCCTGTTCTACAATTTACGCTCCGGTGGGTGCACCCGGAGTATTGAAATATGAGGTTTCGGCAAGAAATATTGTACAAATACTGTTGACATAACTCTTGCAAATCAGTATTTGTGGCGTTTGGCTGTATATCAGAAGTTGGCTGCTATATTTCGCCTTTTTTTAATATAGAAATTTTCGGCAAAAATAATCCCGGCGCGAACTGGTTAAAAACCGGAGAGATTTGAAAATTGTGGCATATGTTATAGGAGGTACAATGCATGGTGTCGTATTTTTTGGGAATTTGTTTTATGAAAGTTTCCCCCGAACAAGGCTTAAAGCCACTTGAGGTACGGAGCTACAAAAAGAAAAAAAGAAGCAAAGATACAAGATGTAGGAATTAATATTCCTCTTGAAGCAGGAAAGGTAGTAAGATGAAGGGAAACATGCACCAGGCAAAGAATTCCATAGAGATACAGAACAAGGGAAAAAGCTATTGGCATAGCTTTTTGTTCTACATCTAGGTACAGCTAGAGTATATTGATGGGAACAGGCAGAAAGCCTAATTTCACGCTCAAACACCCTAACTAGAGGAACCAAGCTGGACTATTTTATGTTTTTGATTGTGCTTCGCTAGTCAACAGCAATGAAGTAGTTTTGTGAAATAAAACGAACACGTAACAATTTACAGCGTGTTGAAAATAATGCAAATTGATGCTCAAAATCAAAATTAAAATAATTTTAAGGGTACTTGATTTTGATTTTCTTCAGATCATGAGTGAGATCGAGGATAATCACATCAAGATCTACCAGATGCCAGATTCGGACTCGGACGAGGATGAAGATTTCAAGGAACAGAACAAACAACTTAAGGTGAGATCGTTTACTTCGTTAAGAACTGAAGATAGTCTCGGTGGAGTTCTACGGGATGTGGAGAGGAGAGTTGGAGCAAGGAATAATTAAGAAAATCCCAAACTTCCAAATTGTATGTTCGTTTCACTATTTGACATTTTTTTGTGTGTGAAATATCTTGTAATTTCAGTCTAGAGTTTATCAAAAGTTAATCCGACAATCAATGTTTTTGTACTAAATTTTGGTTTGTATTTTTCTTTGTCGAATTGTCAGGCTGGAGTTCCTTTCGCTGTTTGTGGCTCCAGTCAGATGATCGAGGTCAAAGGTCGTAAAGTACGAGGGAGGCTGTACCCCTGGGGTGTGGTTGAAGGTTAGTAACCTTGCATAATTTATTCATTTATTCATCTATGCACATAGATATAAGTTAGCCTGCCTTGGTCTATAGGTCTGACATTTGGGAAAATTTTTCTGGAATCTGTTGAAAAATTATTCTCTCTTTAGATCTGGGCCCAGGAAACCCGTAAGGGTTGTAGGACAATTCAAAATGTCAAAATGTCGTAGCCCTTGACCTGGAGTGGCTTTAACCCCCAAAATAAATAAATAAATAAATAAATAAATAAATAAGTACAAATGAAAACAAATACATTTAAAAAAAGCCAATTGCAGGTGTACACGTCTCATGTACAGTTATGCCCCAAATTATTCATACCCATGCCAAATTCGGGGTATTGTGAATCATTCATTTATTATTTCTACTTTTATGCTAATGATGTGAAACCAAAATATATGTAGATTTGAACATGCCAACTAAAAGTCATTAAGTCATTAAGTTCCGCCAATCCAGCTTTTATGTATGAGAGAAAAAGCAAACTACCAGATTTTCCATAGGGTATGAATAATTTGGGCATAGCTGTATGTATACACACACACATTAGACATTTGTCAGACTTTCAACTATAATGGATCGGTTTATTGTCAATTGTGACTCAGATTTTTGATGAGGCATCTCTTACTGATCGGTCAAACTTCAAGAAAATTATTTTCACGTCAGTAAGTTTTGTTGTTGTTTGTTTTCCAGTTGAGAATCCGGACCACTGTGACTTCATCAAGCTCCGGAGTATGCTCATGTAAGTCTGCGATTTTTTTGTTAGTGTACTGTTTTGAGTGAGTGAGTACAGCGATCATACCCCGACCTCTATTTCTTGGCAGCACCCACATGCAAGACTTACAGGAGGTTACCCACGAGGTACACTATGAGAACTTCCGCTCGGAGAAGCTGGCCAGGACCGGGGGCGGAGAGAAGGAAATGCGAGGGGGGCGGCCGTCCCAGCGGGCTCCCCCGCCACCAAGGTACGAGAAGTTTCTCACGCGGAAACTGTTGAGCATTTAAAGAACATGTGGTCAATCGGTATATCCTATCGTGTCTAAATTGGGTTATATTAGTAAAGAGAAATTTTGCAGATAAACCAGGAAAAGTGGATTCTGAAACGAGAAGTGCGTCTGTTAATGTAACAGGTTTCCAGTTTGATAAAGTGGGCTAAAAGAGAAAACAGCCTTAACTTTGCTGTTTTAGCAGTTCGGACTTTTGCAGCATATGAGAGGAATTTTCATGGGACAAACTTTAAACACATTTTCCTTTTTAATCAGTTCTTGAGGGTGAAATCTTTGGTTGAAAATGCAACCATTCAACAAGCAGTCAGCTGCTTTTTCTGCGTAAGTGGTTTACGCTTGACTGAACAAAGAATGTGGTACTGGGGGAAGATAAGCCAATAAACAGTGTGGTACTGAAAGGGTTAAATCAATGTTTTTAATTCTGACGAAACTAGGCATGTGGCATTTTGCTTAATTATGTAAACAATTAAACCCATATTTTGACAGTGTTTAAACATTGAAACTAAACTCATGGAATGAACATCCAGATTTACACAGTACGACCAAGACTATTTAGTTGACCAATACTCCATTTAGCCAGGGCTGTAGTCGAGTCCATCACAAGTCCATCACAAGTCCCTGCAAGTCCATCACAAGCACCCCAGTCCTAATCCCAATCACAAGCTATTCAAATGAGCTTTGACCAAAGGCATTCCTTTGTCATTGTTCATCCGGTTAATTGTGACTGGCTTTATGAAAGGACTTCTGACTGGACTTGCGAAAGGACTTGTGAAAGGACTTGCAGGGACTCGACTACAACTCTGCCATTTACACAGAGGTGCTCATACAACACAATATGAATGGGTGTCAATTTGGTATTGTTTTTTTTAAACATCTTCAAAGTGAACAAAGAAACTGGCAGGAGCGGGATTCGAACCTGCGACCTCCATGTTACCGTAACGGCGCTCTACCAACTGAGCTATCTTGCCCTGTTTTTTATTTTTTGTTATTAGTTTTAACCCTGAATTGTTTTACTTATTTAACAAAACATATTTGGGTAACAGTATTCAGACACTTTTTAACAGTAAAAATCAATCCTCTAGTTAACATTCTCCACACCCCCCCCCCCCCCCCTTGTTGAACTTTTACCCCTTCATTTATGACATGAATTTGCAAGTCCAGGAAGTTATTCTGAACAAAAAGGCTGGTCCCGATTTTGCAGTGTAGGTTTGTAGATATGTACAATCAGATGTCTGAAGCTCAATTCTGTTGGTTGCGTCTATATTTCGCACGTGCAATGTGATGTTATAATTAATAGGCCTACCTTGTGGGGGGAAAAAATGCGTGTTTGTCTTTTCAGGTTTAATCACGGGTTTGTACATCCTTACGGTGCATATCATGCTATTACAGCACATTTCTTTAACAGTTTACCCATCAAAGTGGTAGAAATGGAACAGAATCTGAAAATTGTGCACCGCGACAAACAAAAAGATATACATGGCGTCAGATGTCTGAAGCGCCATTGTACATACATGTGTGCAGCGATACTCCCATTGAAACGTGCATGGTTATACATGTATTGGAGAATTGAGTTTCACACAGGCTGATATATGCGCCTCGGTTTGTTTATACGGCATTATGGGTTTATAACCCCCCTCCCCCCAGAAGAAAAACACTGACAATTGGGGAGACCTTCAACATAGGGTAAGATAGCTCAGTTGGTAGAGCGCCGGTACGGTATTCCGGAGGTCACAGGCTCACTTTGTTCAGTTTTTTTTTAATGTTAAAATGTTTCAAAATCACAGGTCTAGTCAGAATCACACTGAATGACACATCACAGGCGTGCAATTTTTCCTCGGATCAGCTGATTTCCTCATTTTTCACTTCACACTTATGCCATTGGAAATTGAAAAACACTGTACTGTTTAATTCCAGGTTGCATGCCTGACGTCAACTCAGTATCTCTTAATTTTTCTCAGAGCAAAACTTCTCTTGTTAGAGCAGTTGTGTCACATGGTGTATCATCAAAACATCGATTTGTACTCGTAACTATGCAAAAAAAAAAAAATCACATTTATGGATGTCGTTGCTTCTATTTTTGTCCAGGAGAGAGGACGTCGCTGATAAGGACCAGATGTTACAGGAGAAAGAGAATGAGGTGTGTAGATACTCATTTCTCGTTGCTCTGCTTCTCACTGACTCGTGTGACTCGCTGATTGATTACTCATCAACTAGGAGTTAGACTTGAGTGGGCTCAATGCGAGTCCCATCTCGTGTACCTCAGGATGGGATTGTGTCTCCGGATAAAATACCCACTTTGACCCAACCTTCAGGACTTAGTCTATTCAAGTCTGATTCAAGTCTGGTCTTTTTTTTTACGGAAGTCGCCCAATACAAGGCTAAAAGCCACTCTAGGTAAAGGGTGACAACAGAGGTGGTGGGGTTGGCCACATTTTAGTTTGCCAGCCCCACCACCCTTACGGTTTTCCTGGGTCCAGATCTAAATAGAGGATAATTCTTCAACAGATTCCAAAGAAATTAACCCAATTTTCAGACCTATATGACTCTCAGAGTTGAATTATTTCTGACTGAATAATAATTTTTCCCTTTGCCAACTATGTTAGACTTAATTCCGTTTGCTTAATGATTTTTACAGTAAGTTTTGAAAAAAAACAACTGATTATCACTTTCAATGTAATGTGCATTTCGGCATATAGATACAAATTTGTCAAATAAATATTCATTATTATAATCAGTGATTGGGCAGACTAAAGTTGCAATGGGCAGACAACATCCCAGAAAGGACAGGGGTGTGATACCTCTGAACGGAATGACGGGTTGTCGTGGAAACTGCCAGTGATTCTGGCAAAGAAAAACTTGAGAAAACGACCACAGTTGAATGGCTATTGGTAAAACATTCTTAAATTTTTTTTTAAGCTGAGACGGATGCAGGAGATGCTGGCCAAGATGCAGGCTCAGATGCAGGCGCAGCAAGGAGCATCCAACGCTGACGTCTGAGAAGGGTAGACGTCATGGACAGGTCAGTCAGGGGGTGGCCTTTACTCTGGGGGGAGGGTTGGAGGAAGGGCGTTGGGGTCCGGGTCTAAGTCGCCAATGATAATCACATCGAGGCCCAGTTAATTAACCTTTTGAATACGGATGATGGCCACAGCCCCCGTTTAAAGAAGTCCACCTGGCCGGTTGACACCTGTAGGCGCATTCCTGCACATACTCGATCCATTCATGTTTCAACTATATTGTTCTTGAATAGCAGTGTAATAAATAGATGGAGCTTTTTCAAACAAAGATTTCATTCATACGAAAGGGAGGCTCCAAGTGCTATGAATAGGACCACCCTATTCAGTGTGGTGCCTATTGTTTGCATAGCCTGTTCTTGGCATACCAGCACCCCATCAATAACAGCCGGAGGAAAGGGATTAAACAGCCAGTACAGGCTCATGCAGTCAAGCATAACGCAAACAATAAGCTGGATTGAGTATGCGCAGGAATGCGCATATAGATGACAACCGGCCAGGTGGTCTTTTTCAAACCACGGCTATGGCCTTCGTCCATAGTCAAGAGGTTAATTACTTCATTGCCACTTGTCTTTTCCCACTGCCTTCCTTGTAGTATCCTCATAGACTACATGAAAAAACTGCATTGCCCCTCCACAATAAGACTGTTTGGTATCTCAAAGGTCAAAGGTTATTCGGGATAAAATTGTTGACATAATGTCACGCCATGTTATGCGAACGCCCATTCCGATTGAATCTAACATGTGCGCATTGTGCGACCATCTTTTGCGTTCACACGCGTGCGTAAGGTCACGCGGGTCATTCGGGATTAATTGTCATTGTGCACATGCGCAGTTGGAATACCGAACTGGCTTATTAAATTCCACATCGACATCAATGTAATGTTTTGTTTACTTCTTGATTTCTATTTCATTCGTACAGTTTCAAGGGACACGGGGACGTTCAAGTTCAACTCATTATGCAAGCCAACTTTTCAAAGTTGTAATCAAGTCAATCACAAGTCAGCTCACAAGCTACATAGGGTGAACAATGACAAAGGAATGCTTTTATTATATAGTGTGTTTGAATAGCTTGTTACATGGCTTGAGACCAGAATTGTGAAGTGACTTGTGATTTACTTGATTACAACTCTGCAACTTTTGTTGAATGAAGAGCAGTTATACAATATTTATCTCAGCATAAATTATCGTCAGAATAACTTATGAATATGTATGATATATTTACCGAAGTTTTTTCGTTCCCCAGTAATTTTTAGGACTGTAGTCTGACTCCATATCTGAATGTAACTTTCCACAAACTTCCCGTGCCTCTCGGTGTGTAGAAACTTGTCGTCATAGCAACTGCTCATCATAGAAACTGGTTGTCATAGAAACTAGGAATGTGTAGCTGTATATGCACAGTACTGTGGCTTTGTAAGTTCTGTTAAAAAGAAGTATTTAATCACGTTTTTGTATTCTGTAATATTTTATACTATCTCGTTAAACTCTGAAATGTAATCATGTTATCAGTTTCGCAGAATCCTGTCCAGTTTTCAGCATTGCAGAATTTGTAGAAAAGTTGCTTTACAATGATAATTGCATCTTACATGCAAACCTATAATATGCTTTAAAGTACTTTTAAGTTAGTTTTTTTTATGTTTGTACAAGAAGAGGCTTTTTTGTGCTTACAGTTAAATATACATGTAGCATGCGTACAGTTTAAGCTCTGGTACAGATATTCTGTACTGCACTGCCCCTACATGCATGAAATGTTAAGCAGGGCCATGAAATTGAGACCTGTATGGTTTTCTCATAAGTATTTATGCTGGTTTTTTTTTCTTTCTCTAACTGTAGAGCAGATAAGCTGTTTCACTAATGATTATATTTTAACCCCCAAGTGCTACAAGTTTGAATGTGTTGTGTCTATGTTTTTCAATGTTGTGGTGCTATATTGTCAGGGTGTACAACATGACTTTATGACCACTCTTTTGGTAAACATCTCGGTGCTAAGTCAAAAAAATAATGTTGCCCTAAAATGGGAAAAATCGGGAGGGAGGGTTGGTCGGTCGATTTTTTTTCTTTTTTACCAAGCATGAAAAAAGTTGTGTAAAACTCGGAAGTTGGTAGGCAAAAAGTAAGCTTATTTAAAAGTGAGATGGCGGGTGGGCTGCAGACTGCTTAGTTTGTCTTGAATGGACTTCTGTCAATTTTCAATTTTTTTCTCTAAAAAATTAAAAACCTTACTTTCATTTACATTTCTAATTATGTTCCTAAACTTTCGTTTTAGTGGTCATTACATGTTGTATTTACACTTTACTCATGTGCTTGTAGTGTATTCAGATCTATTTATCTCTTTTGTATTTTACTAGTGGGAAAAACGCTAAACACGTAATTTTGATTCAAGCCAGTTCAAAATGGTCATGTCTTCAAGTTTAACTTGTCCGATTCATACGCTTCAATTGGGATACTTTATGTGCAAGTTGAGTAAATGCTGCTGTCGTTTCAAGTAAAAGAATGCCACGGAACACCGAGGAAAAGGGTATTATTTAGATATGCTAAAACAAAACCCAGGTCTTTGTAAAAACCACTATATTCAAGACAGTCTGTGAGAAACAATTTGTTGATCAGATCAGACCTTCCCCCACCTCCATGTTTTCAGTCTTTTTGCGGGTCACATTTTTCTCTATCAAAATTCCCATGGTTTCACATCAAATATTATTTAACTAAATTTGTAATAATGTAACCGTTTGTATGTTTGCTATAAAGCTCGTCGTTAGCATTAGTACATGTACTAAATAAAAAACGGCAAAAAAAATCATGAATATCGTTTTTATTTCCTTTCAAAGATGTACAAAATACGCAAATTCAAATCACAGCAAATTTAATTTCAATGCTTTTGTGCTTTAATAACCCTAACAGTCCTGAATCCTCCAATTTTAATATGATTTTCCACACAGCCTAGGGAGTTAGGGTTAAAGGGGGGGGGGAGTTCTTAATTTGAAATCTTGCAGAATTTGTTTTTACACATGATTGCAAAACATACATGTATTAAGTATCCACATATTCAGAACCGATGTTTGAATATACATGTACGAATACTTGTGATCAAGTATTGTGATCAATGCAAGCATTGTTCTCCCTCGGCCCAGCTTTGAAATAAGAGAAGACCTGTTGTATTGCGGGAAGGGGGAGGAGACACGCCCACCATAGTCATGTCACTTGTCCTATTAAGTTGTTTGTGGAAACAAATCTTTCCCCGAAGTCTGGTTTCTATTTATGTATCCATACAATTCCTTCTAAAACTTTTCCTGGGATGTAAAAGTTTTTTTGTTTGTTTTTTTGTAAGTGCTAATGAGCCGCAAGTTTTTTTGAGAGAATCACAGGGAAGCATAACCAGTGCCCTCATATTTCAGGAAATATGAAATTTTTAAACAAAAATGAAAACATGATCTTTATTTCTTGTCCCCCCCCAAAAAAAAACATGACTTGTCTTTAGGAAGCATATACATGTATGCCCCAAAATGGAAGTGCATTTAATTTTTCTCTGAACCCGTCAGTTTAATTTAATTTCATTAATATTTCTTTAACCGGTGACGGAGGTGTGATGTGTCCACAGCACATCGGAGTATATTGACTTCGGGTCAAGATCCTCGATGAGCAATCAGATACCAACTTTATCATAACACTATTAAATTATGATCCAGCTGGCCAGAGGGGGATTCCACAGCCGATTACATCTCTGGAGTAACAACCTTGCATAATTGTTGAAGAGAATGCCATGGGGGCAGTTTAACGACCTCGTTAACTCAGGAATGGCATAATTATTTCAGGGAAAGAGTTGGTAGAAGACGAGTGACCTCGTGGGCCTTGAAGGCATTTGCAGTTGTCCTGTTGACTGATTTGAAACTCGGCTGTGCTGTTTGTGACTGATGTCCTGCATTATATTTCTCGAGCTGAAGCTGTTTTTAGTTCCACAAGGCCATCCAATGATTCACTGATGGCCAATGATTACTTGATGGGTAAGGGGGGATGCGAGATTGGAATGGCAAACAAAAATTCAGATCCCCCCCCCCCCCAGCCACCACAAAAGCAAAAGAAATTTCACCAAGACTTTCAACAAAACAAATTTGGATCTCAAAATTTGGCTATTAAAAAAAAATACCCCCACCTCCATCCCCATCCCCACCCCCCCTCAAACATTTTTTTCCTGTTTTTGTTCCTGTAAAAGTTTCATTTGTGGAACAGGAAGGAGACAATCACGTTTGTTTTGTACAACAAAATCGTACATCTTTAATTTTTAGACACGAAGTCTACTTATTTTATACATGATAAATAAGAGGGGTGAGCACTCATTATTGGAGTGACCACAATCGTTTTGCAGACGGACTGTTATCACTGGGACCCGCCCAGCATTATCCTAGATTATTCCCGTAATCTATCTCCATCCAGTTTGCTATCCCACGTTTCGACAAACCCAGACTAGAATCATCTCCCACACACTGCAACATCCACCTTGAATATTTAAATTGTCTCTCGACACCGTCTGACCTCGGTCGTGCCTCTGGGTCATTTATTTTGCTGCTTGCTCCATTGTTCTGGGGTTAACGTCTTCATGGAAAAAGCGTGGATAATCTTGAGTTCCTCTGACAAACAGCCGTTGACCATCCTGTAAAAATGACAAGAAAAAAAGAACCTCTGGGATCGGGTCTTAAGCCGTGTTTCTATTGGACTTGTTATTCCGCGACCACACGAAAACTTACCGCGACATGCATTCATGTAAATCTACTGTGCGTTCCAATTTGGACTTTTATAACTGTGACAAACAGTTTATTCGCCTTGCGAGGCTGGCAGAATGTCACACGTTGCGGTGCACAATCACCTTTGACCTGAACAGGATAGACGCGGTAACCTAGCGTAATTTTTCGCGTGCTAAAATCGCTCAAATCTGCCATGTTTCAAGCAGCGAACGGACGAAAAACGTAGTTGTTGTATGCACTTACAGGGTCGTCTGTTGGTTCGGTCTGCTGCAAAGCGCAAGCGCAACTCACGCTAGTGATAATCGCTGTGTAGTTGACGTAACACAGGAAATTGAATTGTTTACACAGTGGTTTTCCGCGTGGTCGCGGTAGTTCTACAGTGAGGGGCTGTTTCCATTGGACTTTTTATCGTCCCCGATGACTTCCGCGACCGCTTTTGGCTTGGTTGCAGGCTTTGCACTCCAACCCCATCAGTCACCCCACTAAATTATTCTCAGCAATTGATACTCTTGTGAACAAGGACAGTGTCTGATTGGAAAAAGAAGGCATGGCCCCACCAACTGTGGCCTAATTCCCTTCTGATATCTGAACACAAACCTGTGCCTTTGTAGAAGTGGTTTACCACTGAAGATATCGGAGACTATGACGACGTTGAACTTGGCTCCACATCCCCCTGATTCGTCCACAACTTCCTGTTAAATCAATCAATAGAATTCCATTAAGAACTAATATCTGTTAAGTGATGGAGGAAAAAATACATGTAGATAGTTAAGTCAATAACAGGGGATGATTTCAGAAGGTTTGTAAGCTTCAGAAAGTGGTAATTTTAATTTTAAATTTTTTTTTTTTACTTCTTGAATATGGACAACGGCCATGGCCAGTTTGAAAAAGACCACCTGGCCGGTTGATGTCTATATGCGCACATTCCTGCAGCCTGCGCATACTCAATCCATTCACGTTTTAACTATATGCCTATTGTTTGCATTTACAACGCTTGGCTGCACAGCCCAGTTTGTTGGCATACCAGCCTAGCCCCAGCCGGACACAGGGGATTACGTTCACCCTGAACAAGGCTAAAAGCCACTCGAGGTACAGAGCTATAAAAAGAAAAAGAATCAAAGATACAAGAGGTAGGAGTTAAGATTCCTCTTGAAGCAGGAAAGATCGTAAGATGAAGGGAAACATGCACCAGGCAAAGAATTCCTTAGTGATAAGGAATAAGGGAAAACTATTAGCATAAAATTGACATGGCATGTATGATATGCGTTCGACGAACCTGCGACCTCCGAGTTACCGTACCGTACCGGTTTCTAGGTTTCTTTGTTCAAAAATGCAATTCCATAATGATTGATGAAACAACTGTGACCAACAGGGCCATGCTACTCAATGACAAAACTGTAATCGATTTCTGCAAGTTAACCTTGACACGACCTTATGGGATTTTGTGAGGTCATTTTTGTTTGTCTAAAGTTGTTCACATTCCACATCGAATTGACGAGTTCGACAATTCTCATGTCAAAGGTCAGCTGTACCAAATTCAGCCTCGTCGTTTTGGTACAGCTGACCTGTGACTTTTTACCCATATTGCATTGCAAAAGTCAATTATCGAACTCGCTTATTTATGACTGATCGTGATTGGACAACATTGCACAAATCATGAAATGGAATCATGGCGTTTCTAGAGTTAGGCCGTTTCCGAATTACTTGGCTGCGGCTTGAAATTACACATCACAGTGTGTAATTTCAAGCCGCAGCCAAGTTATTCGGACACGGCCTTAAATTTAGGCATTAACGTTACTTTTTTTTAGGCTAGAGCCTAACGTTAGGCTTAACGTTAGTTGTTTCCTATTTTACCTCCATCAACTATCAAGCCCAGGGCCTATACTGGACTGGTACACAAACTCTATATAAATATTTAATTCTTACAACATGTGAAGCCTGTAGCTGCTCTTTCAACTTGCTTGCTAATCCCTCGGCTGAAATATCTGTCATTTTCGGGAAATTTCGAGTGATTTTTCTGCCCAGCACAGTGAACCGAGGCGAAAGTTCTATTTTTGTTCTAATTGCTGGAATAGCGCCCTCTTTTGTTGTAGTTAGTCCACGGTGTAGTGAGGGTATTCACTGGAAGGTTGCCAGCTGGCCACAAAGCAAAATCCGATCAGTCGAGAAAATACTGCGTTTGGTGTTTATTATATTGAAATTGTTCCCTTTTAAGAATTCGTCAAACAAACCACAAGGGAAACTGACTAGGTAAATTTAGAATAAATTTTCAAAGTAAACAGGAAAAACTGGCAGGAGTGGGATTCGAACCTGCGACCTCCGGAATACCGCACCGGCGCTCTACCAACTGATGAGCTATCTTGCATATTTGGTGGTCTCCCAAATTGTCAGCGCCCCCGAACAAAGAAAACTTTTTAATAACTAATACTATCTAATTTGAAGAAAAAAATCCTTGATTGAAGTAATTTAAAGGGACACATTGCCCTTCAAATATCATGAAATTTTGCTGTTTGGAAATGTTCCTTATCTTTTATAAGAGTTGTTCATGCAAAAAAACACGTATAATGTGTTGTAATTAGTGAGTAGTAATTACAAAACAAAAAATTGGCCTCTGACCCCTGACATCTTACCTGCAAAACATAGACTTATTTCCAGTAGTAAATACCACCGTCTAAATAATGCGCAAAATACGCTGTAAGAGTCTTTAGGCTGGCGCGCGCCGCAGCCAGTGGCCTTGTAAACCTATCAGATGATCGCCAGGTAGCATTCTCTACCTCGCGACACATATTGCCGGTGCTGCGTGCCGTGCCACAATACAGCAAAATGGATCAACAGAACGTACTTCAACCAGCTGCGACTGGAAATACGACTGGTGAACACGGTCCGCCATTTTGTGGAGTCAAAAATGTGGTTCTACAAAATGGCGGACCGTTATTTGTCACGAAATTATACAAAAACTACGCAATTTGAAGGGATAGTTATGTGAATCTTTATATTCTACTTTAAAAAAAGCTTCCCAACCATATCCATTTCAGTTTTATAGCCCAAATCGCAAAATCCAAAGCAATGTGTCCCTTTAAGTGTTAATTAAGCTTAGCACGTCAGTAACAACTTTGAACGAAACGGCTAGCTCAAGCTAATTAAGAGACATGTCTTGAGACCATCATGGTCTCAACATCCAGGAAGGGAATGATTAACTCTTAATTTTCCCCATTGTCATTTGTTTACAGATAATCCTCCTGACAAACCCTCTTGGGGTCTTTTTCCCACTTGGTTGGGGTTGTCTTTCCATTTCCTGTTTATCCTTGCCACTTCCCTTTGTTCCTTCTCTTGCCCCTTCCCTTTGTTCCTTCTCTTTCCCTCTTACCACCTTCTATCCCCCCCCTTCACCACACTCATTTGTCCCATTTTCCCAGCTTCATCCCTCTCATCTTAATCCCTCCCCTCCTTCATCCTTACCCTAACCACACTTCTTTGTTCCTTTCTTCCTGGCTGTCTTTTCTCCTCCCTTTGATGTTTACCCACTGCCAGGCTCCTTTGCATCCCTCTTTTGTGTTTCTCCACCCACCACCCCCTCATGCATATGTTCCCTACATGTTGTTTTTTCTTGTACTCTGTCATTTGCCTTTGAGAAAGAACTTGCCTAAGTTCGAAACGTCAGGCCAGCTAATTTTGTATATTTCAGGTCCATTCAGTCAATCAGCAGTTTGCAACAGTTTAATTCATTTTCATGTCTTAAGACTTGCTGAAGTGGTTCAATGAACTTACGGTATCCATCACCCTTCGTAATAGACAGAATGATGAGAAAGGAAACTAGCTTTCTGCATTATTTTACATCCCTAAAGACGGAACTCCCTGACCTAGCCAGCCGGTTTTCCCCATTGATGGCCGATTTAAGTCCTCCGGACCAATTAAGCTGTCCAGGGACATCAATAAACGGACCGCAGCTGGCCAGGTGACCAAGTTTCTTCATGCTTCTCAAAGTGTCCGGGATGAGGTGATGGGACGGGGAGGAGGGCCGAGTATTGATGGTTGAATGGGGGAAAATTTGGAATCACACGGTCCTTCCGGGACCATAACGGTGACTGACCGGCTCGCGCACTATCCCGAGTTGATCAGTCTGTTTGTTCGTTTGGGTTTTTGTTTGAGGTATGATTAATTGCTTATTTGTTTGTGTTGGGGTGTTTGTTTGTTTGTTTGTTTGTTTGTTTGTTTGTTTAGTTGGTTGATTGCTTTTGTAAAACTTTTGTTTGTATGTCTGTTGTTTGTATGTCTGTTTGTTATTTGTTGGGGTGTTTGTTTGTCTGTTTGTTTGCTGGGGTTTTTGTTTAGTGTTTTTTATTTATCTGTTTGTTTGTTTGTTTGTTGGAGGTGTTAGGTGTTCAATTTGTTTGTTGTGCGTCTGTTTGTTTGTCCGCTGTTCGTTCGTCTGTTCAAGTGTTCATTCGATCCTTGTTTCTTTGTTTATTATCCTGAAGTTTCACGATCCGTAACTGCATACAAAAATAGCTCCAGTCAAATAATATGAGAAACAGACCTATGCAAGGCAATAGTGGTGTGTTGATGAATTCGTAGGGATTACCCCCCCCCCCCCGCCCCCCCCCCCTCATTTTTTTCAAACTTAACTGTATGAACATACCCACGTAAAAACGTTTAAATTGGCTGTAAATATTGTGCCTTCCCCATGATTTCATCATTGTGCCCCTCCCTTCCAACCCTGAAACACAGCACGGAAAAATCATTATGAATTTTTAATTTTTTTTATTTTCCAAACAACAAAAGACCTTTCCATTCTCGCACTTTAACAGATAATGAGACTCGGTGTGTCAGGAACAGTCCCGTTAGGATCGTGGGATTTAAAAACAATTCCACCTGGTTTCACCACTCAAGTGGAAATGTGTCCACCGGATGCCGATGAAATTGTTTGCATCGACAAAATGGAAATAACCATAGATTTATCGACTTTTCCCGAAAGTATAAGAGGAAAGCGCGAATTTGTGTTTCTCTGAATGTGAAATTTGGCATTAAGGATTAGCACATTATAGATTTGTTGAAATAGTCAAGTTGTGTGTGAATTCAGAAGTAGGTTGTATGTGTGGTATGTATGGCGACCCAGGGTTGCTTGGATTTTGTCTTTAAGGATAAGTATTTTGAATATTTATCTTCTCAGAATTAAAATTTAGACTCGAGCTCACTGCTCAATTTCATGCCCAATCCCATGCGCACGGGTCCCGATTAAAAAACCTAGGGCCTACATGCTAAAACAAATTATTCAGACTCTGAACTATAATGTTTTTTTGAGGGATCTAAATAATAAATGTACCATGAATTGGCCGGGACATTTAACTGGATTGACATTTAATCGGTAATCCAAAAACTCTGAAGACGCTGCGTTTGGATCGGGGAGATACGTGCAGTGTAGCTTGGCAAATCGGAATATTGGATTGCGCGCGTTTCGTAAGATTGTATTGGGAAGAAAATGGAGACGGCTTGTCTCATATGTTGAGTAAATCACTGATGAACAGTGGACACCAGTAGACACTGTAGCTGAGGGCGTGTCCCTCTCTCACAAGGGGGGGGGGGGTGTTTACAAATATCCCCTCCTTGAAAAGTTATTTTTCAATGAAATTAAGCCACCGAATAATTTGGGTCTTGCTGGATTATACGCTTAGAAATCCTAACTGTACCACACTTTTTGGTGCCAGTTGTAACATATGGATGAAAACACTGACATTTGTGCGCAGTGTCATGGGTTCAAGTACGTCTGTTACGGCCCATTATGTCCGCCCCATTGTGTCCGCAAAAAGCGTGCGGACATAACGGGCCATGCGGACATAATGGGCCGTGACATATATCAGAAAAGTCAATCGTTATTAAGCAGTTTTGGCCAAAACTGCCTTTCTATTTACCGATTTTAAGACAGAAGCGAAGCTTTTAGGCCTATACATAAATATCGCAGCTTTAAAGATTTTAATACACGTACACTCTAAAAACTGTGTTGAACAATTAAACACAATCTTGCTATCAGTTTGTAAACATGTTTAGAAGCTAAACATTAGGCCTACGTGTCCAATTCCTAAACATCAATGTTCAATGGCTAAACACGCTAAACATGTTTAGTATGTAAACGTGTTTACAAACTTATAGCAAGAAAGTGTTTAGAAAAGTGTTTACTTGCTAAACACTGTTTTTACAGTGTACATCATATCCCCCCCCCCCCCGATTTCATGCATAAAAGGTAAGTAAAAAGTATAACTGTAAAATGCGGCGTTACTTGAGGCATTTGGCAAATGAGAAACTTTGAAACTTGCTCATTCGAGTCATTTTAAGCACTATATCTACCCTTTCACATGAAATCTGACAATTTTAGAGTGTAGTGCCTGTCTCCACCAATATCCCCTCGTATCTCCTCATCCTTCCGTTAACCATCCTCCCCCTCATCTCAATCCCCGTCTCTTCTCCATCTCGTTTTCTCTCCTGTATGTCCTTGATGATCAGAAAGCCAACGAGACTCGCTTCCTCCTCGCAGCTGTGTGCAATGCAGTGGCAACATCCCGGCCTCTTACGATCGATCAACCGAGCCGGACCTGAACCCGCGAGGCATGTCAGGATAGGCGTAAAACGAGTACTTCTTCACGGGGGTAAACCCAGCCACTAACTAGTCGATGGTCGCCCTTTGTACCCGCTAGATTGCCCGACCGCGGAGTGATCGCACTGCCATGTTCTTTGCACCGGCACGTGTTATCATTTAGAATAAACCCATGCGGTTTAAAACCAAGGTTATTTTTGAGACACTCGTGTGCCCTCGAGTCCAATAAAACAAGGCGAGAGAGAGAGAGAGAGAGTGTACAATCTTGCATACATGGGCAATTTCTTGTGAATATATTTTGAATTAAATAATTTGCACTTTAGGTACATGCTGTACATAACAAGCTTCTTCCAAACAAAAGACAGTGCTAATTTTCAAATTTCGGACTACTTTTTGTTCCCGTATCGACAGTTCAATGGCGCTTTCCAGATTTAAACAACGAAACTGACTAAAGGATGTATGAATAAACGGCTACAGACCGTATCGAATTTGACGTCCTGGCAACCATGTTGTCGGACACACGAGTACAAAAAAATTACCGATTTAATCATGCCTTTCCCACAATATGGCGGCCTATTGTTGTCGCTATGGCAACTTTGGTATTCGATACGGCCCATTGATAGCAAGGAAGTTCCAACTCTTCGAGATGGCGGTCGGGGGCCTCCAGCCAAAATAGAAAAGAAATTAAAGAGACTGCATTTGTTTATAATTTTTTATTGTTTATTATAATAAAATTATTATTTATTATAATAAAATTAATTTGTATAGTACACCGAATTTATTACTGAAGCTATAGTCTGTGAGTTTTCATCGAAAATATTCCCCTATTTTTTTTGGCAGACCTTACTTTAAGGACATATGTGCAGTGCAATGTCACGTGACCATAATTATTCCGCACTTCATGACAAAATGTCCGTGTGCTCCAGCAACGCCTAGCAATGTCCGTTTGGTTGAAAATACGAGACTGTCACTATGAACATCTAACAAAAGAAAACCCACGCAGTCCTTTGTTTGTAACAAAGGACTGCGTGGGTTTTCTTTTGTTAGATGTTCATAGTGTGTGCGACCCCGATTAATTTAAATATATTCACCTTTTGCCGTTGAAAGTCTTACAACCTATTTGTGGTTGTGAGAGCGTTTAGTCTCAACAAAGGTGAGCCAGTGAAGTTGTTTTTGTCCCAGACAACGGTTTGAAAATGAAAGACTTCGTTTCCTTTATAATTAACAAACCAACCATTATTCAATAACTACACGCCTATGGATGACAAAATACGCGCTCCATGCCGCACCAGCCAATCACAGATCTCGTTTCGTTGATTGGCGTTCAGACAATGCACGGGCTGAATTTCTGGCGCATACCAACCACACACAACAGCGCTGATTGCCAAACGTACGCAAAACTACGTGCAGTGTGTGTGTGGGTTCTGTTTTTATGGCATTTTTTTGTAAATTGTTGCCTGTCTCCATTCCCACCAGCTGTGACTCTGACAAGAAATTGATGAGAATTCCTTGGACGCGGTGATGATACTTCACTTCTAATTATTGTTCTCGCTCCTCGTTTAAGAGTAGAGTATGTGCTGCGTGTTTTGATCCGTATAATTAACTTGGTCACTAATTACCAACTGCAGAGCCTGGTTGTTGGGTGACCTGGCCCGCGGTGAGGTAACTTCATCAGACCGTACTGGAATGATTTTAGTGACCGGAGGATAAAAAAAAAAAGCAATTGGCATCCAGAACAATTTCCACATCTGACGATGGTTTGGATTTATTCTTGAAGAAATCTGTAGCGAGGACGGAAGAGCTGTGTGAATTCACTTTCTGCATGGTTTTAATTTGCGGGGACGATCACTGCGGTGTGGACTGAGCTCCGGGCACCGACTCGTTAGCTTGTTAGCAGAGAGCTTTCAGCTGCGCACTGCGAGTGTCATCTCCAACTATTGGTGGCATCTGGTTACACAAACGATCTGGATAATCGGGTGAGATGGACAGATAGAGTGACACAGCCATGGGTGTGTCCCTCTTCAACACTGTCACCTGTGCCACAGAATGTCGCGTGAAACTCTAAATGCCTTCGACATGCCATCGCCTCATCACGGTGGCCTTTTCTGCTGCAACGGAATTCATAACTGGAAGTTTGGACTCGAAGTGTCAACCTAACATGGTTTTCATCAGTAAACACTGCCTTCAAATTGAATTCTAAAAATCCGCAATTCTGGTAACTTTCGGATGCTTGAAATTATTCCTGGCACGTGCTGGTGATATAGGCCTGTTACCGGAAGAGTTTCCAAGACTGGGATTTTCTTCACCTGGGTGACTTGTATTTTCAGCTAGAAACTGCCTAGCAACGGAGATTTTCAACCCCAAAGCAGTTTTGACGATAAGCTGAACCCTACTTCATTTTGAAACAAGGACTTTATCAGTGTGAATTATTTGCTATTTCGGTTACCATGGATATACCACAATGGATTGGTTTAACCAGCTTACTCCTCTTGTACATTCTGGAGGGCGTGGTCACAACGGAGAGGCGGGTCATTCCGTCAGTCATAAAAGTTGGTGAGTAACATATTTTTTGTATTCTAAAAATTAACCTTGTCATGAAATTTTTGGAATTGCCGAGCAGTGTTAGAGCTCCATGTGTTGTTCATTTTTAAGAAGGTTTTTTGAAAGCTTTTGAAAGAAAAGTAGGTCTGCAGACATAATAATGTTTTGTTTTTTAAATACACGCCAAAATAGACGTGTGTAGTCTGTTTTGGTGTGTCTATATACCGCGTTATATATAATCTGTTCACTGCATACGACCGAATCAATCTAAAGATTCCAAATTCACTTGCGTTTATGTTTTCATTCTGAGGAGTAATTTAAAAATCATCGAAATATAAATGCCTTTACGATTAAATTAACTTTCGTTATGAGGAGTAATGGTTAAAATCTTCGAATCGAAAATGTTCATCACCTCAATTCAATCCATTAGAATTCAACTCTTGTTTAGTAAAACGCATTAGTGTGACAAGAATACAACTAACAAACGCGGCTTCAAACCTCCGGATTGGCTCGAGAAATCACCTCAGAAGTTTGCAAAACCTCACGAATGCACCCTCGTCACGCAGTGCTCCTCACAAACCATCGCTATTGAGCAAATAACCAAAGTGCTACGAGGATGACGCGCGCAGTAGCCGTCTCCGGGTTTACTCGGAGTTGTGGCCAAGCGAGTGAGCCGGCCTACGCCGCCAAAAAAAACCACAAAAACAACCTTGAGCCGGCGGCCCGCTAACGTCAAACTCACGCTCGTACGACGGACCGTGGACTTAATAAACCAGATACGTGGTTCTCTGTTTGCTGAAGACAGCTGCAACATCAACGTCTCCTGCTCCCCAAGTCTATTAAGTCACTGTAGTCAGTAATTTTGTGGTAAATATAGTACACGGATATGTTGAGATTCAGCATACTTCGTATAGATATACCCGAGGGAACACTATCAATAGATATTCTATATTTTCATTATTATAAAGCCACTGGGCCTGTACTTTAAGTTTATATATACATAAACTCCATAACAATTCATATATACATACGTGTATAATAATAACTACAGAAATTAACTTCTTATATAGGACTTGAAGGTTTGCAATAAATTGCATATTGGATAAATATGAACAAAGTAAACAGGGTTTGCGGTATCACCATGTGAAATTGATCTCTTTTGAGTTGTGTGGTTCTGAGAAGAACCGGTTTGTTTTAATTCGACGTTTCGAACAGCATGCTCTGTTCGTCATCTCCTTATGACGTCGAGTTAAAACAAACCGGTAAATATTTGTAACTTTTTTAACCAAAGGTCGTATTCACATGGGGTTTTCACTAATATGGAGCTTGAAGTATAGGCCTACGCTACAAATTAATATGTAAAAATCCAAAAATTGACCAGGGCCTACTTCAGACCGATTTTGCTTGATCGCATCACATATATATGGCTTAATATGCTGATGTAATTTATACGAGTTTAAACATGTGTGTTATCTGTTCATACAAGTAGTTATAACCAGTCGTCACGTAAACATGACCGTAAATTGTTCAATTCTGTTTTATATATTGCGCAGTGACGTCATCACTTCTGCACTCTATCCTTTGCGAAGAGTTCCTTCATTAGAGCAAAACTAGGTTGAGGAACAAAAACACCACATCAGGCACTTCGACATCTAGACAAAGAGACGATGTTAAGGTCTCGATGCGCACAGATATACCTGGCGATTGATTTATTTCCTTGTTAAGAAACGCCCCGAAGGGCCCAAAAAATCTTAATATCTATCCGAGGCTGACGCAGAAAACTTCCATCATCCACCCCATTTTCGACTTGAGGGGCTTTTCTCTCTTATTTCACGAGGAAGCTCGTGGGGACAAACAGGCGATTATACCCACGGATCGACCACAAAACCAAAGGAACTTAGGCCGGGACGGTGTTCCGAGAGGACAGCGCATGATGGATGCTGATTACCTGGCCTGTTTCTTGATGTACATAGAAGCTCTATTACCGGCCCATCCTCCACTATGGAGATGGCGGCGGTACCTGATAGCGCGCTCAGCAGTAACTGTTCACAAACACGATGTTTGACTTTGGATGATGGCGGTCATTATAAGGTGATCGGGATAAAACTCGACCTTTAAACCGCCCTGAAGTTGTTGCGATCGAGACTTAGAAGTAAGTGCTTCTAGATCTGTGCTCTTTGAACCGTGTCTTACAAGATGTTAATTAGTGGTAAATTATGCTGTCACGATTGTTTAAGATTCTCTCTGAAAAATTCCCGTAGGGCCTATTCGTCCGACGCCAAATGCAATTGAATTTAATTGGAATTGAATTGCAAAGCAAAAACAAAATTGAACTCATTATGTTACATTGCTATTCATGATGGACATAATGTGCGAAGTATTTATTCATTGATAGAAATCGATTTTAATAAGGGAAGTGCGGAAATGAATACACGCAGTATGAATTACACGTGTGCATGTTTTTGGGCGCGAACTTTTCCCGCCTTTTCCCTCAACAAGCCTGGGCTCCATCGATCATCTAGCACGCTGCGTCCACTTTATGTTGAAGGGTAAACAGCCTGTCTGTACACAGCAAATACCATAGGCGTACAGAACAACCGGGCTTACACCAAACTGAGGGTATGGCGGTATTATTTATAGTTAAAGGCAAACACCTTATACCTAACTCTAGGTGTAATTCAGTTTTCCAAATATGGCGACATTGACTAGGTGAGTAGGCCTACACAAAATCAAAAACAAAACAAAACAGCAAACCCAAATATTCCCTACTTTTAGTTGATAAATTCGGCGCATAATTTTGTTATATTAATTCGGTGGTTGTACTGAAAAGGAAGGTTATAAGTTATTGACTTTATACGGATAATACGCAAAATACCCTTTTTAAATGACGGGAAAAAAATTTGGATATATTTTTTTACTCGCCCAGTAAAGGTGCGACTAAACCACCCTGATAAACGGTTGTAGGTCTTATAGGTAAAAACCGTTACTGCAACTAGGCTAAAGGTGAAGTTGGTCTGTGAACAATCAAGTATAGGGCCTATAAAGGATGACCGTACAATTTAGTATAATAAACTCAAACGCTTTGTGATCTTGTTGTCAAAATCTGGTCAATGACCTAAGTTTAGGGCGTAGGTGTAAACTGAGTGATTTTTATGACGTGCAGCATGTGTAGCCGCGTGGTCTAATGAACTGGACTCAAGATCTTGGTCATACAGATTGAGGTTCGAGTAGAGCATGGGTCATAGTCCTTGAGCAAGACACTTTGTCACAAATTGCTTCTCTCCCTCCAAATGTACATGAGTACCTGCGAGGGCAGTGATTATGTTTGCTGCGATTATCATGATTGCATGTGGTTTTCTAACTGTCAACATTTTTCAGTTGGTATAGAGCGCCGGAACGGTATTCCGGATGTCGCAGGTTCGAATCCCGCTCCTGCCAGTTTTCTTTGATCACTTTGAAAAACGTTTTTCGTTGTGAAAACTGTAACCTTATTGGGACAAAACTAAGCTTGTCTCACACTGAATGTTTGCCCGATTGTCCCTAGAAGATTTCTAGTTGTACTCATTCACATTAACATATATAGGTTTATGAAAGGTGATGTTGCGGGAAAAGTACAAGTGGCCGGCAAGTTTATCATGAGCGATGCGCAACTGCTACTTGATATCGAGTGTCAAACACCAATTATCAGATCTCCGTCATGGCGAGCATACCATCAATATTTCAGTCGCCAGGCTTCCAATGGTTGTGTTTTCAGACGAGAATGATGGCGAGGAGGCTTGCGATAGTCGAAGCATTGCTTCACCCGATACCCAACGTTAATGTGTGTACATTGTAAAGCATTATTGAATGTTTTTCATTTAATGAAATTGATGTGACCCTAAGGTCGAATTACATGAATATGCATTACAGCTGAGTTTTATGCTGATATAGTTCTATGTGTTTCTTGTCAAGATTTATCTGATGCGATCAAGCAAAATCAGTCGGAACTCGGCAATCCTTGTTTTGAGATATGGGCCAAATATGTTCGTAGTGTAAAAAATCAAAATTTACATTTTTACAAAAACGGGAAAAACATTCTTCTTTCACGTGAAAATATGACATGTTATGTGCTAAAAAATTACTCAATTAAAGTATACTGTCATTTTAAACTTGATTTTCTCAGTTTCTTTCATTTTAATGTGCCGGTGTTCAAATATTTGTAACTTTTAATCAAAGGTCGTATTCACACGGGGTTTTCACTAATTCGGAGCTTGAAGTACGCTACAAATGAATATGTAAAAATCCCAAAATTTACCATGACCTACTTCAGACTGATTTTGCTTGATCGCATCACATATGTTTTAAATGTGCTAACATAATGATGTGTGCTTATGTAAACAACGTTGAAATATACGTTCTACAAACAGTGACGCCTAACGAGGTAGAATCACATCGGACGCATATCAGATCAACATTTGGTCAAAAACCAAGTGCTTTGTATAATAATCCTGAATTATAACGTACAAGTTTTACATAAAGACAATTATTAAAGTAAAAAATATATACAATCCCAACTGTAACAAAAATAAGGAGGAAAAAAGGCAGTGTAACACACGGTTGCCAGAGGGGCGTGTCACTCCTATACCCTGCACAACAGAACACAGACAAAATAATACACAGATAAAGCTACAAGATCAATAAAAAACACCACAATAAGCCTGTTCGGTATTTCAACTGCGCATGTGCACAATGACATTTTATCCCGAATGACCCGCGTGACCTAACGCGCGCGTGTGAACGCTAAAGGTGTTCGCACAACGCGCACGTGTTCATTTCAATCAGAATGGGCGTTCGCGTAACGTGGTGTGACATTACGTCAGCAGTTTTATCCCGAATAACCTTTGACCTTTGAGATACCGAACTGGCTTATTGCACAATGATTGAAAAGGGTCCAAGGGTGAAGGAAGTGGTTTAATGAGGTCCATTGGAGAGGTACACAAAATGACTACACAGAAATCCGCAGGATTTGTCCTATGATGGGCGCGCCCATGCTTTTGGATCAGAGCTTGACATATTATGAGAGCTATAAAGCTCAGAGAAAAATCAATGTTTTCTTCCCAACGTTTCAGTCAGTATCTTCTGATCGTATTCAGAAATAACGCCTGGGGCTTTAGGTGCATCTGTGCGTTAACTGTCAAGTGTAAATCAAATGTACAAACACGCTCAAAAAATGTGATTTAAAAAAATATCTGTATGGTCACATTATTGAGTTAGGTGTTCATATTTGTTCAGAGTGGCCGTACGACTGTGTGCCTATTTCAAAATGGCCGCCACAGCCTAAAGGGTGTTAGTTAAACACGGTGTTGTCGTCCTACACGTACCGGCTGGGAGTTTGCACAAATCGTTAAACGTTGATGACTAAGCTTTCATGCTCGATGTTGAAGAGAAAAAAACCAAATCGTCGCCTTCAACATCTTTCATTTTTTTAACCGCGTCTTTCATCGGTTACTTTTATTCATGGTTTTACATGTATGTCATATTTTGCGCCAAATTGGGGACTATATTGCATATTTCGATATTCAGCCCGGATTTTATTTTACTGAAAAGTAGCCATATTGTGCTCTTAAAATTTTAAAACACAAGTAGATTTTATGAAATTTATAAATTATCTCTGTGGCTTCTAGTAAATGTTATGTGTGACAGGCCTAAACGGACATTAACCACAGTACTGAAGAAAAAAAAGGCACATCAAAAAGTAATAAGAGTTCTGGTAAAATACATTTAGCATTCTAATCTTCATAATGTACAATATCGCTGACAACACAAAGCCAATAAACCAATTATTGTTTTGGACATAGTGGTCAACTTCATCATGGCTTTATGGTTGATGAAAATAGCTTAACGCATCTCAAATTCAGTTATACATTTTAGTTGCGGGCGAGTGTTGAAAATTCACCTAAATTGAAGTCTATCGCCAGCCGTCAAACCTGGCTTCCTGTCTGCATGATATCCTCGTGGGGTCCCTACTAGCCGGGGGACTTTGACCTTTCAAACACCGAAATTAATGTCTCAAAGACGATTGGAAAATTCGCCCGAGGGATACATCATTTTAATAAATACGTTTTCTTAAGTAACAGAGTGAGAATTTGCATCTGGCCTGTGAATGTTTCGCAGGCCGAATCGTAAAAAGAAGATGGCATAAAAATGCAAGAAAAAAAAATGAGCGTTTATTTCTCGCGGACTAAATTTCATATTAAATCGTAATGCATCACAATTTAATGCACTACGGTACTTTAGACTTCATTTTTGGCATTCAATCATTGTGAATATTTTTTCATAATAATAATGTTCTTTAATGTACTTTTTATTCATGCACGTGTGCGCTATTGCTGTGTTTTCGCTTTACACACTCAACATGCAATTGCCGTACATCAGTAGAAAAAGAATTATGGAAATTGTTTGGCATTTTTTTTTTTTTAAATGTGTTGACAATCAGTAAACAGACACAAGCAAAATAAATTTGGAAAATGGACCTCCGGGAGGTCCAAAACATTCTAAAAACTGGTATAGGTTTACACTCAATAGTGAACGTGTTGCCCATAATGCCCGATAACATCGAATGTCTGTCGTACGTGTGTCTAATTCAATTGAGTTTCATTCGACAGTATAGAGCGGAAGATATGCGGCAGTTACTATAAAGAGCGTTATTCCGGACGACCCGGAAAGGAAACATATTTTATGATACTGATGAAAGACATTAAGCTAGCAAGGAAGATGCGTATTCTTCTCCGACAAGTACAATTTGGCACCAGACCACAATGAATTGAATTAGACAAAAGTTCGACGGTTTTCAAAGCTGTCGAGTGATCGGGCACATCCTGTCGAACTTTCAGCACAAAGCCGGCAGTGGCTCCAAAGGTGGAATTTCTGCCATATTTTGTTAAAATTATTTCGAGTATTGAAATCTACACACGACATTATATCAATTCAACATTAATTTAAAGCCGGCCTAATTAAAATGACATCATAGCTGTGTTGATTGGTGTGGAAATTAGGAAAAGCATAAAATCCAAGAGATTACTATTAAAGGTCATGGAACATATTCTGAATGGGACTATAGTAAAGGTAAGAAGCGATTCAGAACTACATTTACAAATGCGTGCCGCGTATTAGAGAGGCTAGTCCGTTCACACCGGACCCCTTTAAGTCTGTAATACGATAGTGTGGCGCCGAATGTTGAATAGAGCAAAGTAGGCCTATGTTCTACAATATTATCAAATTGATAATTTGGAAATTATATCAATAAGAGCCGTTATTTTGTCCATTAGTTTTTTAATGGAACGGCCTTGCTGTACGAGTGGCGCGGTGGGGCTGTATGTATTCGCTTACCCTACAAAAACTACGGATCACCTTGAGAGACAACAATTCAATTGCAGAAGCTAGCTGGACCATCTGTGGCACGGCCGTGCTTAAAGCGACGGTCTTGTCCTGGATAAATTAAAATGTCCACAGACAAACGCACAATTCCTGAAACTGGTTTGTTTAATTTGATTTTCCCGTGCGGCTTCATTTTTCATCAGGCTTTAGTACATCGGGCACAGAACTGTGAAAAATAGGGGTAGACCGTTTTTTGCAATAGGCCTAGCCTAAGCACCGTGCCGTCGTTACTTCCTGTCCCGATCGGTAAACCAGGTTGAAAAATAACTAGAATGAAATGGTTGCTGATCAATTTCAGATCCAAAATGGGGTTGTTAGACCCAGGAGAGAAACAACGTTGAAGGCATAGAGATTTTTCAAGTTGGTTGGTATGAAATAAGATACTTAAAAACCAACCAGGCCTTTTTAGGTATGTTTGATATATTTTAGTATCCTATATTTGTGTAGGAGGAAGTGCGAATCAAAGAAAATGACAATTCTACATGGATTTTACGTTTTCTAACATGTTTTGGACGCACATTGCAAGTAATGGCGGCATTTGCTCTTATGTGCGTCAGTGTGACGTCACTGCTAAACCACGCGTGTCTGTTAGCGTGTATCAAAACAACATCACAGTCATCTACAACGCCTGCACACTCTAATCGACTCTCAGATCGAGACACGTTTTAGTCGCTCAGACAGAGTGAGTTTAAAGGCAAAGAACATGGTCACATCCACTGCAGTGCTGATATGAGAACGGAGCTGAGGTCTTGCACTATTTCTGCACATTACTATCCATCCCTACTCGCCCCCGGGCGCGATCCGGTCCGTGATAAAGCAGACATTTCTGTACTTGATCAGACCACGAGAGGGAAAGGAAAAAAATGCGGACACAAAGACTGGGGAAAGAGAAGTGCGTGAGTAACGGGTAACACTCTAGAGGTGCCCGATAGGTAATAAGAGGATGATCTCTAGGGGATGAGGTCGGAGGAAAGATAGAAAGTGCATAAAGGGTTTTACTTAGGAAGAAAATCCGAATAAGAGAGACACCTCTTTACCAGTGGTACTGCACTGTGTCGAGGAGAAGGTGATCTGTTCTCAGCAACGGCCGTTGAAATAGCTTTGAATACCTGAAATTAACATCCGATAAACCCAGTTTGAAGGCACTCCTATACCGTACCTTATAACACATGGCTTTGTTCTAGCTTGAAACTTGAACGGAGAACCACCGAAGAAAGGTTTACTCTCGTATTTTTAGAGTGAAAATTCACTCTATTCGAGTGAAAATTCACTCCCACAGTCTGAAACTAGGGACCAGACGTTTAAGAGTGAAATTCATTCAATCGAAAAGATCGAATTTTCACTCGAGTGGCGACTGAATTGGTTCTTTTTAGAGTATTCAATCTAAAAACAGAGTAATTTTCACTCTAAATCGTCTGGTCCCTATTATTTCACTCTTTGAGATTTAGTGAGTATCATACGTACGTCATATAAAATTACCAACAGGAAACTGCCGACAATTTCTCGATTCTCGATTGAAAAGAGGCCTATTCCGTTAGTGGGCCTATAACAAATGATCATAAGTTTAAGATTTCTGTATAGCACTACGCGTGTAAAAATACAAGCTTTCGTGTTTCAGTGATGCCGGTATTCATGGGCGGAGATCCCGCGGGAACGGGGGGGGGACCGGGCATGTCCGCCAATATTTTGGGGGAGGGGACGGCTATGGCAGTCTCCCCCCAATAATTTCCCCATGGACATATACATTGCATGGGTAATTGGCTTTTACATGCACCAGAATGCACGAGAATACACAAAGATCAGCGCACATTTTCAAAAATTCCCCAGAATACACAAGAGACACCGAATACAAAACGCTAAACAATTATTGTTGGTTGTGTGCTTTTTCCTCCGTCCCGCCAACTTTACGAAAAATCGCCGCCGCTACCGGTATTAAAACCCAGTTTCACAGCATTGCACGTTGTTTCCACGAATATAATATCGATAACCTGAAGAAATGTACAGCATATATTTCATTGGATCTTAAACAAGGAAAATTGTGGTATTTTCTTCTAAATGAAGACTCTATAAATGTAAGTTATATTGAATAAAAACTAGATGTGTTCATCTTTAACGGCGGGGTGTATATTCTAAGAAATAATCTTGAATTTAATTAGAAAATGAAATTCATGTCACGGAAACCTTTGGGCTAATTCTTACTCGCCCTTCTACGTCCATTGGTCTGACTGGTTGATTTAATATATTTATTTCCAATAGGCCTAAGCAGTAATTTAGCCCAGCAGAGAAATCAGCAATAGTCTAAAGAGTGTAAGTTTTGATATGAAATTTGCTTGTCGCCCCATGATATCCAAAACCTATATCCAACTCGATGTCCAGCGGAATATGTAATGTGAGATTTGGTCCTAAATTGAAATTGACAAATTGGAACTTGTGAAAGTTGATTATCGGTGGCGCCAGGGGCATGTTTCTGTGACAGAGGAGCCGCGTCGTTTATCAATTCAATACCCACTGAAGCCTCACCCATAACGCGTATAATAATGGTGTCAGTTACACAAATGTAGTCATATCGATAACGGTCATTTGGTTTATTTACTTTCCATCTTTAATCAGGGTAGCAGTTCGCGCAAGCGATCTTCTTGGGCCCAATCTGAAATTCATGCATCCCGTAAGGTTGGATTCTGTTCTCATGTCCTGCCATTTTGTCAGTATTTTTTTCCGGAGGCGGCAGTGAGAATTTCGTAAACCCTTTATGCTGTATATAGTCAGGGATCACTCCCCGACTTAGCGATACAGCCTGGGAAGTGACAATGTGGTGACCACTCTATCAGAACATAGAGCAAGGAATGTCTTTATCATATTAGTATCAAACTCCCTTTGCTTTACTTAGCTGTGAATAAATAACAAAGACGTTTTATTCAAAAGCATTTGCATTTCTAATGAGTGTATTCTGCATACTTTTTTGTTTACCGGTAACTGACAGACATTATTAGTTTATCTAATTATTTCGCTACGTGTGGTGGGACCTGATGTCAAGTCGTTCCTTTGTCGCGTTTCAGGAAAAATAATGACACACACGTTTCGTTGTAATGTGTAGGGCGTCTATTTTAAATTTGGACCAAAATTTTTACAAATGCAATTAGGATTTTCATCACGGGGCATGTGGCATTGACGTCTTTCGTCAGTGGTCTGCCATTTTTAAAGTCACCAATAACTAATTAGAAACATGATTCCTTAATTGTTTAATATTAAATTAAAGAAGTTATTACATACAAGTAATGTGGCTGCGAAGATATAGGCGCATTGATTCGGAGCAATGGTAAATATAAATAAAGTTGCTAGGCAGTAGATATCAATGTAAATTCATTACTTTTAGTGTAACCTTTAAAAAGGCCAAGTCTCTGGCAAAAGACGAACTCTAAAGCTTCACGTGGCCTCGCTTAGGTAAATGTCACCAGGCTACACCCATGGTCTACCGTGCCAATATCCAAGCAGTGTGAAGGAAATGTTGCCGATATACGTTGGCACAGAAACACAAGACGCCTTGTGCAAACTGTGCAGTGGCAGTATGCCTCGGTTGGCTAGACTCGATTCAATCCTGATTTCGTGTTCTCGCAATCACCGGACTCACGGAATTGTACCTAGAATTGATGCCAACCCATACTCGAATGTTCCTGTGCCGTCAGCTAAATATTACCGTGAAGTTGTATGTCATTATAATGTTCTGTGAAATTTATGTTAAATTATTGACGCACATTCAAACAAAGAATCCGAACATTGCCTAGTGTCAGTGTTAACGGAATGTTCAGCATCGAATCGAGACTACTGTTGGCGCGCTACCTTTCGTGGGCGGAACTCGAGAAGCGTTGATGGACTGTATACTGTGTCCGCAAATATCGCTTGATTACAAATGCCAACGGAAGGTTGGACACGACAGGAAAATATGCCAATCGGCGGGGGAAAGTTGCCAGTTCGTTGGTTTTTTTTCCGGAGGTAACTCGCGGAGGGAGAAATAACTTAACGTTGACATTAATCTTGGAAAGAGGGCTAGGTATGGCTGTACAGTGACAAGGTGTGATGCAATGACAAGGTGCGATGCAGTGTTTTCCCTTTTTGAAGTAATTGGGTAACTGGGTCTCCTGTCGACAGAGGGCGCTCTAGGGTATTCGATTTGGCACCTCGTGCAATATCAGTGAAAACCCAAAGTTTAATCAGGATGTTGAATGTTTATTGTTGGCAAATGGTCGTTATAGCAGTGGCGTAGCCAGGCTCTTCCTAGAGTGGGGGGGGGGACAGGGGGCATGGCTTTTTTCAAGGGGGGAAATTCGACTTTGTTAAATAGGTCCACGCTATAGTAACGCATATATACACACTACAGATGGCGACACCCCCCCCCAAAAATATCCCAATTTTCCAGAGGGGGGGGGGGGGGCAAGAGGGGGGGACAAGAGTTCCCACAGGGGGCAAGAGTTCCCACAGGGGGGCAGGTCCCCCCTCCCCTTGCCCCCCCCCCCCCCCCCCCTTGGCTACGCCATACACTGAGTTACATCTTTTCTTGGAAAGCTGCTACTCGTCCTAGACGCCACTGTTTGAAATGCCGTGTAGTTAAGGAATTTAAGTTGCTGGAGAGCAGTGAAACGGTTTACCAATGAAGCATTAATGTGGGTGGAAATTATAGATATCTTATATATAATGTAACTTTTAAGTATATTAACGAAAAGCCACTCAAGCCGCCAAATATATTTACAATGTTGTTTACGAACGACTCAAGGTTACAGGTAAACCGTATGAGCTTGATGAGTCGTGTTTTCAGCACTCAGCCCAAGTAGAGTGTGCGCAGATCGACAAAATGTAATGAAACTTGAAACCAGGCATTATAGGAGAGTTAGTTTTGCGTCTGCCATCTGAAAACTGCAGTTGATCCTCCAGATAGAACAATATTAAACTAAAAAGATCGCCCCACCTGATAAAGCAGGTCTTGAAATCCGGAGCGTAAATACGTGTCAGAAAATATGAAGCCCCAATTATGACGGAATCTAAGCTAAATCCAAAATGTTGCAAGTGAGTCGAAATTTAACCCGTCACAAGATCCCACAGACGACGACCTGGCCGTGTCTGCCTAGGCCTAAATATATCCCCGCGTGGGGCTCATGTTTGCTCACCTCAAGATAAATGAGATCTGAGAATTCGAGATTGTCCATCTCGTCTTCAGGTTCAGTGAACGCGAAGAGCAGTGGCGTATCTCCCCCGATGTTTCCAGCAACGAGGACGATATATATCTCACTTAATTGTGCCTTTTCGCGCGTTGCTCCGTGCCGTAATTACCGCCTGCAGAAGCAAGTGTTAGCAGTATACAGCTATACCCTCTCGCAGCAACCAGGAATCGCGCCGAACAACTTAAGCGAGATGTGAAACTGCCTGGAGTAGAACTTTGGGTAAAGACAGTTTGTGCCATTTAGTCGAAACGCCGCGAGACCCGCCGACGTTTTTGTCTGATTTCGGATGATTTCATTGTGGTTTGGTTTATCTTATTAAGGCTGCGTGACCTGTGCAATGAACTTGGAGGAAGTGGTCAGATTACATAAGACCGCCAAAAATCGATGATATTGCACGATTATATGAAACGTACGGTGTTCTGATTTCGCTTCCAAATAATTATGTGACCCAACCCAACAAAATGAGTCACAAGTCGCCGAAGCTATTTTTGAGTTACAGCCCCTTAAACATGACTTATATTGTGGAAATCAATGAGATCTCAAGGCTTTTACCCAAATAATGTCCATATTCATTAGGATGTCAAACTGAGTGATATATCAGACTGAAGAGCCAAGTATGCTCTATCCAATGCAAGCAAAAACAAACAAGTAAAACAAAAATGATCTTAAGACTCATTTTGTAGGATCCGGTCACATATGAGGATGAGGTTGCAAAAACATGCGTAGCTGACGTTACGAGAATTTTTACAGATAATATTATGCTTTCGTGAAATATTAAAAAACAACCTTGAAGCCAAAACAAAAAGTTGATTTTGTTTTACAGAAGATGCACAGTCGGTGAATTCAAGTGAAACCCAGGTGTCGATCGAGCCCTACAACGCCCGCAACAGCCGCGTGTTTGTCATTCGATTCCCAATCAATCTAATACACTGCTTTCGAAGAACAGTTTAATTCCTCATTTCAAGTCCTGGCCAATCGTAGTATTTAAATTTCTGCCGTCGGGCGTGAGATCTTCTTTCTCCACAAACGGCTAACTTCAATTACATCTTTTCTGACTTGTTTATTTCGGTGGCAGTTCGAAGGCGCAGGAGTATTGCGTGCGTCGTATTGAATCACCCCCGTGGGGTGGAGATGTCTTCCCCCTGGGGTGCGCCGTGGTTGTCCCCTGGGGAGGGATAATATTTTTGATTATCTGCAGCTCATGTGTCATGAATGCTCCGATGATCAAATGCACCGACATGGAGAATGTGTATACGCGCGAGGTTTGCAGACTGTGAGGAACATTGCCCAAAAGTTAATATTGGGAATCAGGTTGGCGCAGTGGTTACTGTCCCCGCCTTTCACCGCTGTGGCCCGGGTTCGATTCCTGCCTTGGTCCACATGTGGATTGGGTTTTCAGTCCCTACCTGATTCCGTGGGTTTTCCCTCAGAATATTCTTCTGGGGTTTTCCTCCCACCTCTAAAACTGTAACTTCTTCTCATTGTCTTCTCTCTACAGGTTTCTTCAGGCTTTCGAGCTACAGTGCCTATGGCGCTTTTGAGGAATCCTTGGTTTCATTACCAGAAAGAATTAATAATAAAGTCATGTAATGTTATGGCTATGCCGTGGTTTGAATTATAGTCGTTGTCATATCTGTGAGAGTGTGTAACGTGTAAAACACCCTGTGGTGTGTTAAGGATATAGGCCCTATAATACGGTAGTATATTTTTTAATGCATCCTGCTGTGTGCAATGCTGCAGAGGCCACTGAAAACAAAATACACATTTGGTGCCTTTCTTTGTCAAATACCAAATGTAAGCATTAATTTGTTTGCAAAAGTATTATTTTTAAAAGCCTATTTTAAACTTGTAGTCTGGTTTTCCAATCCCCTTCAAATGTAGAGTAGATAAGCTTAAATCAGTTAAAACAATGGACATAAATTTAAGGAAAAAAATAATTGAAATTATAATAAATGAAAAATAAAACTAGAAAACAAAAATGGACAGGACAAAGTATTTAAACCACCGGATCTGCCCCTCATAATGTATCGTATAAAATATTACAATTAGTAAACAGTTATTGACACAAAATGGCCGACATTGGATACGGTACAGAACCATTGCTGCATTTCCATACATCCTTTCATATATTCGCAACCGTTCCAGCCCAGGATTTTAAAATTAATATAATTCACCGGAATGCAATTTCATCCACAGTTTGTTATTTTCAACCCGATGTTTTCGTCTAGATTTTAATATCATGTCTGGATTTAATATTTCTTTGTTTTGATGTCATACTGACATCATTCGAGCCATGTTGCCCGACTCTTGTCTCAGCGGAAACCCAAGTCAAGCTAGCTCGTTTGAAAAGCCAAATTATTGAAACATCACGACGGGAAAAATGGCCAATTGGACGTCGAAATTCCTTCCGTTCTGAGATCAGAGACATCACCCCCTTTCGAGTAGAGAGGATCGGTGGGATACGGTCTTGGCGGAGCGGCCCTAGCGATGCAGTCGAGTGGTACGAGGCCGGAGGGGGAGGAGAGAGCGGGTTTGACTTTGGACCGTGCGCGGACCTAGATGGCGCGGGATGGGGGTAATAACAGATAATTTTGCTGAGATGCCGACATCCTGTTTTGAAGGCTCTTGATTGTCAGGAACACAGATGAGGAAAGGTTGTGTAGGTAAATAAGGCAGTATATACACATGGGGAGGCAGGGCGGATATTAAGAGGGGGTCGACCGCTACCCCCCTCCCCACATTCACATTGTCCTTTTGTTTGTACTTTTTGGCAACTCCTCTTTTTCACGTTTGACAATCCAGGATAGTCCTTAGTTGGAAGACACCATTGTTCTTACATCGTTTTTTTTATGTTCCCTATCCTCGATTTCCATCATATGTCATGTGCACACATCCTCACACATGCACCCAAACGGGGTACCTCTCTTGTAGACTTTACTTTACTTTCCTTCTTTTATTCTCCTTTGTCCCCATTGAAATCTCAAAACCCATAGCGGTAACTTTGTGGGGTACATCGATTTCTAAAGACTCCCTTGTGGGGTACCATTGCCCCCATTTTTACCCTTTCTTCCCGGTACCCTGTAAGGAGACTAATGTTAGAACATATACACACACATACTCTGCGCCAATGGTTTTGTTTCTTTGTTTTATTCTTGTTTTTGCTTTGACGCTTAGCTTTCTAAAAGGAACCTAAGTTTTTTTGGTTGGTAAAAAAATAAAATAGAAAGCGTTTAAAGAGATATTTAAATGTCAACTTTTTACCGGTACATCAAAATAATACTTTTGGCCTGACCCCTGCAATAATTTCTCACTAAAATGAAATCATATATGCCTACTAATAAAATATAAACAAATTGTACAAAGTATCGATCCTTCCGAGCAATTAGAAGCGACAGTTCATTTCCGTAGACTTCCCTCACTGCACTGTAGGCCTAAAAATGGACTATCCACTGCAATTTCAGTTACGTGTGACGAAATTCGGGGGCGTTACAAAACTGCGGATTGTGTTACAGGCAAACTGTGACCCTGACGTAAGTTTGGTACTGACCGCGTCTTCAAAATGGTGGGCGGGGCAGCGAACGTTACGGCCCAATCTGTATCGATTCCGCCGACGTACCGTCTCCTGGTCGATTCTGGTCTCAGGTTTCGTCTTGTTGTCGTCATCCTCGAGAAATGTTGTCTAAAACGGATCCGGTTTCTCCCCACTTACGGCTACTTCTCGGGATAATGTTGACCACCGGAGGCAAAACAAATTGCGTGATCTTGGAGATGAAGAATGTGCACCGCCAACCTACTTGAAGAGAATGGGTTTGAGATAAACACTCGCTAATGGTTTCGAAGTTGTGCAGGTTTACACTTCGCGATAAATCGATGGAATTAAAATGGATGACGATATTCTCCACTCACAAAACACCCCTCCTCTCACTTTTGTGAATGATTTCACCGTTGATCTGTTGTACCAATGGATCGCTTTTCAAACGTCACTTTAGATGTTTTACTTTTTTTAATATGGAAATGCTACTTAGAAGTTGTAGCAAAAGTGGTATCTCAAGTTGTGCTCATAAAATGGGAATGTGATAATTCTGTTTAAAACTGGGGTGTATTACCCCGAAAATACAACTTTCAAATTAAATTTCTAAGTTATCAACAATAGATAAATGATGAGCTTCCCAATGAGACGTTCCATACAAGAATGGACTGACGATAAGTAACAGATTTAAAAAGTTTCAAAATTTGATTGAGGAGCAGGACGCTTCCATTTCCTACAATAATAGGGTAGCCTATACTAAAACAATTTTAGAAATTAAGACCAAATGTCTTATGTATAGATAACAATAAGAAAACAATCATTTCACACTCCCCTATACAAAGCAGAACCCCTCCCCACACAAAAACTGTAACCCCAGCGAACGACAAAGCAATTAGCCGAGTCAGTCAGAACCGTATCTGTCTATATTCCTGATGTTAATATTTCATTTTTACAGTAGCTAGAAATTATTTGCAGATCATCTTGGATTCATTTTTCCGGTTCCAGTCGCCACACGGTGCCAAGCCTAGATCGATTGAGACAACAGACCAGTGCTCTACATCCACTCGCCGTGTGCTACGGCCGAACCAATTTGTCATCCGAACCCATCACACGCGCCCCCGGAGGGTGCAGGCAAGCTCGGTGCATCCATACATAATATCACCGTATAATCGAGTTATGAGTCTTATGCGCGCCCGGTATATTCTGAACTCCCCTCCACCGTCAGCAACTGGGGAAAACTTGGGATAAAATTTTGAGAGATTTTAAGTCCGGGATGTAGGAGGTGCGGCAGACGACGGGCTTGTGTTTCAGTTTGAAGGATTTGATAAGGCGAAACTTTAGATGCCGGGATGCGCTTTGGAAAGGAATTTTCTCCCCGGAGGGCTTGGGGGATTTTTTGGTGTTTTTTTTTTTTTAAATGTCAATTAGGAAGCGGAAGTTACGGCTAAGAAGGAGAAGGGGGCTTAAGATTCGATCGGATTTCAGATTTGCATGATTTGCAGACTTTGGGTGTTTAAATAATGTCAGGACGAGTCTTTTAATGACTCGCCGAAGCAAAAATGGGTGTCCGTGCTCGTGGGGGTTTATCGCCATGAATCATAAATTTTAGATAAGTTACGAGCTTTCAAATGAGATACTTAACTAAATAAATCGACTTAAAATATCCCAACTTCTCCAGTTATCCTTGACTTCCGTAGACAACTGTGTCCCCTTATGGAGTAGTGTTTCCATAATGTGGACTGGTGCTTCTACTCGTCATTTATCTTGATGGACTCACCCGTACAATCGCTGATGTCACATGCACACCCGTAGATGCTGCCCTTAGTTTGTTCTACAGGTACTTTAATGTTCTGTCAACATACTCTAGTTGTACCTTGATGTAGAACGAACATCTATGCCGATAGCTGTTTCCCTCGTCCTGTATGTCTAATGGAATTCTTTGCCTCTTGTATGTTTGCCATCGTCCAACGATATTTTCTGTATCAAGAGGAATCCCAATTCCTGTACCGAATTCTGCTTCTTTGATTTTTTATCCTTTTCGTATAACCCCGTACCATGAGTGGCTCTTATAGCCTTGTTCGGAACACAACACAACACAACACAACACAACACAACACAACACAACACAACACAACACAACACAACACAACACAACACAACACAACACAACACAACACAACACAACACAACACAACACAACACAACACAACACAACACAACACAACACAACACAACACAACACAACACAACACAACACAACACAACACAACACAACACAACACAACACAACACAACACAACACAACACAACACAACACAACACAACACAACACAACACAACACAACACAACACAGTCAGTTTTCTTTGTTCACTTTGAAAATAAAAAAATCGTAAAACAAAAACAACCGAGCATCCTTTAACAACAAATAGAATCCAATGCATGTTCTCTTTCAAATGTCCTTTGAGAATAAGAAATAAAGGGAGGAAGAACAAGACGTGATTTTGAACCAAGGTCTCTCCTTCACCATGACAACACCCTGACGCCACTTTTCCCGCCAAATTTTAGCGAGTATGTTCCGCGGTTGTCCGCGGCGTCACCTCTTCAAATATGCCGGTAAAAACCCAACACTCGCTCCTATAATTGTATTATCACATTCAAAATGTACAAATCCAATTCCTTCGTTTAATATTTTCAATAAATTACTGTGGCCACCTTCGCCACTGTTTTCTCTCGGAAGTTCATCTCATGTCACGGCATAAGCGAATTATTAAATTATGGAGCGCTGTGAGTCGTCTCAGAATGGATTTAAGTAGACCAAAGGAAGTGGGGCAATTTCCGACGGACGGTTCCCGGCCCGATTGCTGGAACCGCCCGGGATATTTTGCCCCGAGTGCACGGCAGTTGAAATTCTCGGACTGACCGTTCGGACTTTGTCCCCTGCCTGTTTGATAATTGGACGCGATGTCAAAGCCGATGTACATGTACTCTCGTTGTAAAACGGGCTTGACTATGTACCAGCCGTGCATCTTTTCCTGTTTTTGTTTGTGTCTTTTTCGACGAGGCATTTTCCAACATCCCAAGTTCTGAAATCATCTTATGATTACAAACTTTATGACCTTGGGCAAAAACCAGCCCGCTGTTTGTAACCAATTTTGTTGTTCCCATGGCTGCTGGTTTTCCGAGAAAAGTTGCCGGTTGTTACGTCATCGTTTTCTTCTCCACCTTGTTGTTGACGTCACGGCAGTAAATTACTCAGCCGACGATGTCATGGCGAGGCGCGTCCTGGTCCGTCTATTGCCTCATAATTGGCTGATGAATTTTCTACTGGTGCACCTGTAGGCTAATTGCCCGGTGTAGGGGGAGGGGGAGGGGGAGGGGGGCGGGCGGGGAGACCAGGCAGGCCAGGCCTACGACCCATGTAAGGAACCACGTCTGCGATATTATATTAGGGTCTATCATCCATCGCAACGTCGTCTGCATCATACACCTCACCCCCTTCTGGTCAGTGTCAGAATATTTTATCATTCGTTTCACTTACTCAGAAACTCCACTACCAATGGGAGAATTTTGAGACGCTGGTGGCAGCAGACATACCGGTTCTTTTTGCTAGTTCTGAGCATGCGCGCGTAGTTCTGAGCATGCGCGCGTAGTTCTGAGCATGCGCGCGTAGTTCTGAGCATGCGCACGACTGGGGAGAACAGTGGAAAAGAACCAATATGTACAATCTTTGTTTAGTTAATTTAAAAAGAAAAGGTACTAAAGATGGAAGTTTGCTTCAATAAACGTGACATCACCGCTGTTTGCATCCCCAAAATGGCGTCATTACAGGGAACTCATTGACTCTAAGTTTATTACCTATGGCTGCCGATACAAGAAGGCGTGTAGCTGCTAGTGGTTCAGGTTTATCGTGTCTTTTTTAATTAGCCTAGATTCCATCTTGATGCTTCGTCTGACCACAAACCGATTCTGACTGCGCTGCCTCTGGAGACTAGACTGGCCTCCAGTCCGGTCTCGCTTCGACTAACACCAGTGTAATTGATTCGTGCTGTTCACATCTGCCCACCCATCAGAGGCGGGGATTGCAACAGCTTGGAGGGGGATATGGAGGCTATTGTCGGGCACCAGTTACAGGAATCAGTGTATTGTGGCCGACTATAGTCAAGAATCAAGGTTTTTTTGTTTGTATGACATGACTGATCGAGCTACTCAAGTTGTTGGCTTTTTGAATGGACTGGCGCCCATTGCAAGAATAGAAACCCCTGCATGTATAAAAGGGCTATTAATATTATTATGGCTACTGACAGAGAAAGAATGGGTACCCTGCCACCCAAACGGTTTTCCCGGGCCCAGATCTAACTGGAGGATAAAATCTTCAACAGACGCCGCAGAAATTGTCCCAATTTTTAGACCCATAGACCCAGGCGGGGGTAACGTGACATCCATCGTCGGTGAACACCAATTAACTTGCACCCCGCCTATACGATAGAAAATGTAAATATAGTATTTTTGAGAGAGCAGAAATCAGTTTACTTTCCTTTCGAACTTTGACACATCATACTTGAGAGAAAATCAGGGTATGGAGTCCCAAAGACATGGGCTGAAATAAAAGTATAACATTATACTGGCCTTTGAAACATTTAAAAGATGAAAAAGGAGTGCAAAGTGTTATGAGTAAAAGTGACCTCAAGAAAAAAAGAAAAAAACAATTTGAAAACCCAGCGGAAGCAAATTGCAGAGTATTTTTCGTGTGATGCCTAGTCCCGTTCCTCGCTGGATTCCGTACTCCTTCTTGAATACCGGATAATTTGAAGGACCACGTGGCGGTTACGGCAGATTTCAAGGAGTCAGCGAGCCAATCTGGTGAGCTCAAATCCATGACGTCACGCAGTGATTGTCAAAATGGCTATCAAATCATTTCACCTAATGTTTTCCTGTACATTTGACCCTGTATGGGTCAATACAGACTGGTACAGTGGAACGCCTCTATACCGAACACCGCTATACCGAACATTCGGCTATACCGAACGCCATCCTTGGCTCCAAAATTGTGTGTACAAAACGTACCGAACATTGTTGTTGGAAAAAAAAAGCAACGGATTAAAAAAAATGTACTGGGCATTTGAGCTTGTAATTCCCAAACGGCCACATGCAGCTTTATGTTGAAGAGTGACAGGTGGCTTTTATTTCCCCAAGAAATAGAAGGGAAAAGCCAACTGTTGCTATATTAGAATTCGGTAATCTTAGAAAGTATGAACGTGTAATTACATAATTCAATGGCCGGCACATGTTTAAAGTCGTCCTTCAGTAACCGGCGGCTGAAAATCGCTAATGCCGAACGATCGCTATACCGAACAAAATCTGTGTACCGCGATGTTCGTGAAAAGCGGCGTTCCACTGTAGGTCCTTGGGTCATATTTCCAGAGCCCGCTTGCATCATTTAGATGCATAGACAGGTTCCCCATGCAATGTGGCGGACTTACAATCTCCAAAATCAATAGTGACTGAATAAAGATGCATTGACTCGTCCACACTTTTAATTATTAACAGCTTGTGTATAGCAATCTTAGTCTCATCCTCGTTGACTGAACTGTCAAGCCGAGTTTGGCCAGGGATCATTCTGACGGAGTCACTTGGCTTCCTGAGAAAAGCTCCCGGCGGTCAGTGTCTGTCCTTGAGTCTGATGTGAAATAGCCGGACATGACCGGATATGCCTTTGATTAAAAAAGAAATTTGTTGTCCACATTAGGGTTGTCCATCATCCATTGGCGGGGAAATGAGCAGCTCGAAGGTGAGACTATGCATCCCCATCTCATCTCATTTTCGCGCGGGAAACATCTTGTACGCTGTGCGATTGTTCAAACAAGGGCCGATATTTTTTGTAACGCCTTTTGGTGAAACGTGAGCGGGTATGAGTGCGTTGCATTACACGTTGGCTCTGCTCGAAAATTAAAACAAATTGCTCTGTGTCGCGGCGAGAAAAAGTGCTTTTCGGTTTTACATGTAAGCCTAAACAAATGCCGACATGCTGGTGAAGGGAACATTATTTGGGGATAAAGCAATATGACATGACAGCGCGAGCAGTCATTGTAGGGACGACTTCTGGAGCAAATTGCCCGTCACTTTTGGTAATGTTATCATTGTGCTACACAAAAGCTTTTCCGTAATTAAACATGTTTGTAGTATTTTGAGATGATTGTAAAACAAAAATACACGAGTATTTTTATAACCGTTAGAAATTCGTGTAGATATTTTTTTTTGCGGGTAAAGAGAATCTGCTCAAGGATTACATTAAAAAAATAATTGAATTTTATTAGCTGACGCCGATCTCAAAACAGATTGAGATTGGTTTAAAAATTCTTTTTGTCTATGATTTCTGTGCAACATGTTCAATTTGTTTTTAATCTCCATCCCCATTTGGTCCAAGAACATAATGTACCGTAGCTTACCTTTCAGTAAAGAATTAAAGATCTTGGCTGAAAATTGACTGCCTCAGTCCTTAATATGCTCAAATCGACATGCAGTCCATGCTAAACCCATTAGCAACTCTCCAGTGGATGATCGATAACAGATGAAAAATGACTACGTGGTCTACGAAGAGGAATTTGTCGACATACTCGGACCTTTGTTATATTTACAAGACCCACACTGTACATTCAAAACTTTATACTTTCACTCGGGGTGGGTGAGAGTCAACAGCAGTCTGAGGTCAGTGTTGTGACAACTTGAGAAACTTTCGGCCAGTCTTCTCTGTTTCTTCATCCATGTTCTCTAACAGTTTTTAGACAGGGGACTTCGAACTATCTGTCCCATCAATCGAGAATGCCAAGCGGTCAAACAGATTTCCAAACGAAAAGAACAATTGAAATATGACATTACATTTATGATTTCAGGGAAACTGTTGTAGGCTATAATTCCAAATCGTAAACGAATATACATCTGATAAACGTTAAACGCAAGGAAAATTACACAAATTCCGTAAAAGTAAAAAAAAAATCCGTCACGGTGATGATATTTTGGCAGTTTGCCAAATCTTGGATGGAAATACCAGTCCTCCTTGGTCCAACACACACCACTCGAAACATCCTGGTGTCTACAGAGTAATGACGTCATGCGCACTGAGGAAATCCTCTTTACTAATCCGCCGTTGATATGCCAGATAGTCCGATTATGTAGCGGCAACAAAGAGAACTGTGCGCATTTTCCGAGTCAAGGTAATCCCAATTGCCGCCTTTACAAGATTATGCTCCTCTCCAAACCCTGGATTTTCTTGCTGTTATCGTCCAGTCTGGCCGAGACGAAGCGAAGATGGCGGTTAATAGGCCGGGATTCTTTACATCGCGGTTCTTTTGAAATATACTGAATTTGAAATCGAATCTAGACTTCTTTTAGAAAAAAAGCTCTAGGCCCTATAGTGGCAAGCTCATTTGAAATCAAGCCCGGTCTTGTAATTCGGTCAATTCACAACTCGGTGCGCCGCCAGACAAGGCGGGGAGAGGCCAAATAACGCAGTGCATCATGGGAAAAAGTCGACATCGCAAAACCGGTCGTGGGTATCGCCGCTAAATCTATCAACTCCTCTCTCTTCTTTCCCGCACAAGGTATTCCCCGATTAGTCAAAAATTGCTTTATCTCATCCACTCGCATTCGCGCGAAATCCGTACTGCTGTACAGCATCTTTACAACGCGATAGACGCGATGTCGACCCCGAAATTGGGAAATTGGCCTTTTCCGGCTTGCCGCTGGCGGCGCATTAGTGCGTTGGTATTTTCCTGCGCGTTTCACCCATGGCGTCCAAGGTTCATTTCCCACTTCGGGATACTTTGTGGATTGGGAATATGTATCCTTAATTCAAAGTCGGGGAAAGCTCAAGGTTTTTTTTTCGTGGCTTTTTCCTCCCACCTCAAAACCTACTTTTTTTCTTCCTTTTCTTTCATAAATTTTAAGTATCAATAAAAACGGTCAGTATTTGTTTGCCCCTTCTTGAACGGTTCTTGTTTTTTGAGATGGGGAATAAAAATACCGTTTTTGAGGAAACCGTTTCTAAATTGAAACCTTTTGGAAAAGGTTTTGAATTCTCTTCGCGGATTTCCCAAAAAGGAAAATCTAGCATTTTCAGATGTTCTGTTGGAGCAAAAGTTATCTAGACCCCCTGCCCCAAAGCAGCCCTTTTAAAAATAAAATATTTTTCTCGAAAAATTTGTCCTTTATAAATTGTTTTTAGCCCATTAAAATATTTAGAAAAGTTGGGTGTGGTCGCATCGATTTTCAAGTGTACGCGCTCGCATATTAGGCCTAATTATATTAAAAAGAAATCACCGAACAAGAAAATGACAGCTTTTCCTATTCAGTACTACGCGTTGTGAGAGATATGGGTCAGCGAATATTCCAGAGTTGATTCTGGAAGAGATTCGAATACTATATCCAGAGAAAATAGCACTTGTGTTCTTGAGCAAGATAATTTACTGTAAAGCAAATGGATATCTGTCAGACAGAGCTGGTCATTATGCGAAGAGCGCATGTACCTTCGAGATTTAAGAAAGCTTCAGTATATTGCTTATAAAAGAAATCATTATGAACCCGGCTCATCTGATATTCCGGTACTCTTCATCTACCTCCTATAGGTGTCATCTTAGAGCAGCCCTCGCCAGCTGAAGATGAGATGGTTCATCTTTCCTTTGAGCATCTTAACCTGGATGAGGACATCTTGCCGTCATCTCGATTGGATTATACTATCGCAAGAGTAGCACCCACCGATCCCTTCGCGGCCGTTAAAGCAGGTATGTTAAAGTAATTACCCTGTTTGGGGGACTGGATGACCCATGTGAGAATCGTGGTCCAAGTTGGAATTATCGCGGTTATAGAAGATGTATGTTCAGAGCTTACAAACAAAACCTGCTGAAAAAACGTCACAGGCTAAATACCAAGTCGGGCAGGGGAAAAAATCCACTTTTAATATATACATCATCCCTTCCCCTTTTCAGCAAACGATATCTCATTTTTCTTAAAAAGAGAAACTGCTCATCTTTTAATATCAGTCGTCTTGAAAGAACAACCGTCGAGTCCAACAGCTATAAGGTTTTGGTCTCGCACCATTTTTTACCAAATCGGATCTGTTTCTCTGATAAGGCCACTCGCTCCGGGAAAATGATTATTTGACGAAATTCAATCCTCAAAGGCCGAGAATAATTATCTTGCGGACACAGCACGGTCTCAAGTTCAGCGGTGTATGGGGCCCGGGGGACCGATCTGTTGTCGGCCGGTTTCCCAAATGATATCGGATGAAATATCCCCGAGAGGCCTTAAATGGCGGTAACGGATCAAACTAGTTGGCGTTTGCGAGGGACTTAGGCCTATATACGGCAAATTTGGTTGTGGAATCAAATTCCAACAACTTACAGTTGATTTTACTGATTTGTGTCTCCATCTTTCGACCAAATAAACAACTACGAACAGTAAATGGTTTAAAGACGTGGATATCCAATCCTAATGCTTACGAGTATTAATTTAAATTAAATTAAATTAAGTTAAATTAGTATTCAAATTGAACAAAGAAAACTGGCACGAGCGGGAGTTGAACTTACGACCTGCGGATTACCGTACCGGTTCTCTAATTAAATTAAAATGGAAATAAATCAAATGAAGTGTTTTTTTATATCGTATTAAATTAGATGAGATTAAATTAAATGTTAATAAATTTAAGATGTTTTCACATTCATGTGTATTAAGGGCCAGTCACACTGGCCACGATAACGATGGCGAAAACGATGCGAATAAACGTTCTCTATTGGTGGGTAGCGCTCGAGCGTATTATACACGCGCAACAATTCCACCAATCAATGGCGTTTGTTCTCATCGTTTTCGTTATCGTTGTCGTTATCGTGGCCAGTGTGACCCGGCCCTTTAAGTCGTGATGTGTTCCAGTAGTCTGGTTCCCTTTTGTATGCCGTAATCCTGAAATATTGTTCCTGATGGGTCATTTTCATGCTGTTTTGTTGATGTTTTTTGGTTTCTGTGTTTTTATGTTTCTTTAACCTAAGACTCAGCAATTATTGTACGTATCCAATAATATAATTTGCTCCATGGAGAAACGATGAAATGGCGGCAATGTGTCTTGCTCAAGGACAATACTAAACAACTCATGCTTTTTTTTTTAGAAGCGACGATTCAACAGTGTACATGAGATACCAGACATACATTGGTCTGTGCCATTCCGTTCGGTCATGACCCCAGACGTCTTGACAAATTAACAAAGAATCATTGCCAAAAGCGACTGAATAAATGCACACAAGTCAGTTGGTAACCATTCTGCTCCATTAAGATATCGGCCCAAAACAAGTCACGCCGAATTTTTTTGTTCAATCTTGTACATGCTACTGCCAGAAAACGATTCAATGACTCCGATACTCTGGTCATAATTATCTACAAAAAAATATTCAACGTCAGAGATTAAAAAGCTACATCTAATTTGCCCGCTTTGCCTTGGAAAGAGCATTAATGCGCGAGTCGTATTCAATTAACAATTTCCCGCGCGCCGTCATTTCCCCCTCATACATACAGCCGAACCGCACAGAAATATGGCATTGATTAATTAGTCCATTAAGTCCTCGTCAAACATCAACCCAAATCAGAATCGAGCGATCAGGCAAAGAGCTCTCCCACTGAGTCAACATATGAGAGCTTAAAGCATGTCGCATTACAACATTTCTATCCCGTGACATTCTTGTTGAAAACTAATGACCGGCTTAGTCGAGTGTTGTACTCAAGGCACAGTTTTACATACAATTTCACTATGTGTGGCGAATCCTAATTAATCAATAAAGGAAATACAAAACTAACATAGATAACAGTTAATCACCATAAAGACGCGCATAGTTTGTATAAGGCGTCCATGATGAATTTATAGAATTGCTCACAACAGTACTTAGGCCTACCTTAAGAACAATAAGTCCTTTCTAATTGTTCTATTTTCTAATCGGCAAAATTAGTGGCCTGACGTTTCAAACTTAAGCAGGTTTTTTCTCAAAGGCAAATGGTGTGGATGGAAATGCTTATCTGCCCTGATACCTTGGAAAGAGCATTTGCCTTCGAGAAAGAACTTGTTTAAGTAATTTTGTTGATTTGTATATTTCAGGTCGATTTAGTTGCAGCAGGTTAATTTTATTTTCGTGTTGGTTGTTTTCTGCTCGAGAAAGATCTAACAATGTGGTTTGAAACTTTGCAGGCACACAATGTGAAGTTACTAACTTTGGTCAGCATTCTCCCGCTGACGGTCAGAGCGTATTGACCGAAACGTCGAAGTTATACCTCTGGTGCTTCTAAGCATTTAGTTACCGGTACTTTATATGATATATCCTCAACATTTCTATCTAGTTAAAGATCTCCCAAGATGGCTGCAGAATATATATTAATTATATCCGTGTCGTCGTCTTCTGTTCATGAAGTTTATGTCATTTTGATGTAGTAGATGCATGGAAGAGATAATAATAATAATAATAGTAATAACAACCGGCATTTAGAATACCCTTTTTAGTTAAATTAAATCACAACGTTTACAATATTATTATCCCTGCTCGCCAGGCTAAAAAATAGTTCCTGGGACCTTGCTTCTCAGCTCCGTGGGGAGTATACAGCTCCAGCTACAAGTTAAGCGCATAAATTATTGGCTAATCAAACACATACCCATCACTGCAAAGGTAACCCGGATAGAGGGTGCGACAAAGTCTCTTGCTCAAGGACACAGGCACCATGAATCCCCCTGCTGGACTCAAACCCACAATCTGCAGCGTTGCCAACATATTGAGTCCGGTATATGCTAGACCATCTGCATGTATAGGCTTACTCGGTTATTTGTCGACGTGGCCAGGTTTATTTAAAGACCAAAATGCCAAAAGCAGAATCAATTTCTGTTCCAAGTTATCTCTCTACAGACTACGGTATCTGGCCGAACCCTCACAGTCAAGCCAGAGTCATCAATTTCCCTACCGTCCGTCTGGGGGTGAATTCTGGCGTAATTGGCGAGACGTTCCCTTTCCACCCTATCACGAGGTACGATACCCACAAACATTATGTTCTCCGTTACGCAGTAAAGTCAACAACGCAAATGGAATTTAAAACAAACTCCCGTCCCCGGGTCCGCTTTAAATTCCGTATTGTCCTAGAACGATCCTTAAAAGGCACATCACTGAGCGGCCAGCTCGGTATCCTTCCGCGCTCGGGGCTATTTGAATAATCATCAGGTATTCGTGCGCCTAATAATGACTTTCCAGTGCGGAACTGCACCAGCCTGATTGCCTGTAGCAAATTGTAGTCTCTCCTCCCCGAAATCAAAATATTCATCAATGTTGGAGCTCATATCAAAGCGCATAACATTCCATCAGCTTTCTGAGAAATTATACTGCATAATTTCTTACCTGTGAAGGGGTCGTGTTCAATTCATACGAACGATTTTGTGTGTGGCGCGGAATCCGTTTAACGGATTAGACTGTTGGTCTGTCGGAGTTATGAACCGTTTCCTTAGATAGTTTGTAAGCTGGAATTTTATTCAAGCTCTATATTTACAGCAGTAAAAATTTAGAGGAAGGCGCGTTTTTCACCGATTTGTTTAATGGAAGTCGCCCATACAAGGCTAAAAGCCACATAGGTGAAGGGCTACACAAGAGTGGTGGGGTTGGCTACATTTTAGGTTCCACCCCACCACCCTTAAGCCTGGTTTCCATATAGTCGTTATAATCGCCGACAGCGTCGCCGAAGAGTCCCCCGATGCAACGCCGATAAATGGAAACGCTTCATCGGGGACTTTCCCAACATGGACGGCGACAGTCGGCAAAGATCAACCAAGTTCAACTTTGCCGACTGTCGCCGTCGCGTCGTGAGAGTAGGCCCATTCAAATACACGTACTGGCATGCCGTGCATTCAGCGATGTCTCTCACCGCTTGAGTGCCACAAATTTGACCCATTTTATCCTTTGACCAAGAAATATGAGCATAAATGTAAGTGAAATAGCTGCCCGTACCGTAATTGAAATCTATCTAAATGAAATATCAGTTCAGCTTTCAGGAAAGTGTGAAGTACCAAAAAACGCCATTTCAGTAAGACATTTTCAAGCATTCGGACGCCATTTTTAAAATTTTTTTCAGCCGAATGACGTCCAGAACCGTCTCTGCCCGGACGTCTGCGACTTGCCATCTTGCGTGCTGTCGGCGTTCATTGCGATTATATGGAAACGAGGCTTTTGTGTTTTCCTGGGTCCAGATCTAAACGGAGGATACATCTTCAATAGATACCAAACAAAATGATGATAATCCCAATTTTCAGACCTAGGCGGGGGTAACTTCCACCGTCGGTCAGACCAACTCACCTCTCCCCAGCTTTTAGCTATAGTTTTTAAGCTAGGGACTCGATCTTGAACATGACTTGGTAGGAATTGTGATGTTTGACATGATGCCGTTACTTCCAGTTAAAAAGTCGCAAATGACGGGATGCATTGTGAAGTGGAATTTATCTGATGGAAAATTACCACTCCACTCTCGAGCATCGTACAAACATTACATACTATTTTTACAAAATTTGAAAGAGTTATTTTTTCAGTCATTGTGTATTAATTTTCTTATTGTTACAACTTAAATAGCTGCGTGCACTCCAGTGACTTCGATTTCTTTTTTCCATTTTCACGGAAGCAAAGCGTGAACCACGAAAACCGGTGGCGTCGATTTAGCCACGAAATTTGCAGGGGAGGTTTTTTAGTTTTATACACTTTCTTGTTCGATTGCATTCGCAAAAGTTAAATCAAATCTGGTATTTGAAGGTAGTATATACACCATTTGCTTTTGCTGCAATTTTCAGTAATAAATCGATTTGGGGGTTAGTATTTTATAGGGCCTGTAATAAAGTTTTGTGTGCATATAGATGCTGGGAAAACCGTAGTCTGTCTAGGCCTATATACAAATATATGTTCTAGTAGTCTGGTTCCCTGGCCATACTTTGGACAAAACGGAGCAACTTATAGACGTCAGGGAATTATCAGGTTGGGGAACTGGACTATTTCCAACGATTGTCGGCCGACAATCGTTGGAAAACGATATAAATTTCCACTTTTCTTGAAAACGACAGCACACCATAGGTGCTTGAGACAGCTATTTACTTACAGTCGAGTAAGGTATTTCGTAATAATTCAGTATTTTTTTTAGAGGTTTGCAAATGATGTATACTACCTTTAAAAGTAAATAATGTGTACTTCCTTTAGAAGCAAATGGTGTATACTACCTTTTAAAAGCAAATGATGTATACTACCGTTAAAAGCAAATGATGTATACTACAGTTAAAAGCAAATGATGTATACTACCGTTAAAAGCAAATGGTGTATACTACCGTTAAAAGCAAATGGTGTATACTACAGTTAAAAGCAAATGATGTATACTACCGTTAAAAGCAAATGATGTCTACTATCGTTAAAAGCAAATGATGTATACTACCGTTAAAAGCAAATGATGTCTACTATCGTTAAAAGCAAATGGTGTATACTACAGTTAAAAGCAAATGATGTATACTACCGTTAAAAGCAAATGATGTATGATATACCGTTAAAAGCAAATGATGTCTACTATCGTTAAAAGCAAATGATGTATACTACCTTTAAGGCGCCTTAGATGATACAAAGGTGAGTATAAACTTCAAGTGCCTGAGATACCATTATTTTATTACGTTTGGAAGATTTTGTAATGGAAGAATTTGAATTACACCCGCTCATGCTCAGAACAAGCAAAAAGCACCCGTCCGGTAATTCTTTTCGATTGAGCTGTCTGTGGCACATTACTTATGGGGCAAAATACAAGTTGTGTCGCGTTTGTTAAACAAGAATCAAATGAGTGAAGCCGTTTTAATAGCATGGTTCGTAGTCCCTGGCTCACTTGACAATATGCCCCATACATTTACACCGTTATAACCTTGAATTGCAGCGAAATAACACTATTCGTGTGTCGCCACCAACAGCCGTGTTTTCACATCTCAAAACAAGGGAAAAAAATCACCAGCATCATTTAAAAAAATGTAGCCTACGGCTGGACGGTTGGAGCCAGGTGTGTGGCAACACCCACGCCACATCACTCCAATAAACCTCCCCTGATGATCCGCTGCCGTGCCGTAATGAAATAAACCCAATTAAAGACGTAAATCCATACGGTCTGGCATCGGCCTCTCTGCTCCAGCCATTACCATACCCCCCCTCCCCCCCTCCATCCACCGCACAGAGTAATCACGAGTAGGCCTACAGTGTGTATCAGGGACTCTGAGATGGCGGGAAATGTTTCGCGCGCTTTCAGTGACAAATGAACACATCAGTGGTGGGGGTCCGCGTATTAACCAGGGGGAACGGCGGGGTAATGCTAACACACCTGTGAGCGAGATTCAATTACGGGGACAACTTTTACACTTCCACTCTCGCGGTTGAGTGCGTATCACAAGCGAGTTTGCTCCAATTTTCGGCAGATGTGCCCGGGGGAGTCCACGGTTATATTTTCATCCCGAAAGTAGTTGCTTCTGTTAGTTTGGGCGGGTAGCTAAGCCTTGGGTTGGAGTTACAACATGTTGGAAATCAACATTTTATAATTGACAGAAAAGATAGGCGATTCTAGAAAAAAAAGTGAGTAAAGCTTTGCACTTTTAACACGTAAGTTGGTGGCCACGCGATCAGTAAAAAAATCCAACGGTTGATTAAAGGGATATATTATTGCCTTGAAGGCGCCCAATTGGGCTGCTTAAAGCGTTCGCCCTAAAATTGATATGGTTGGAAAGCTCATCAAAAAGTAGAATATAATAATTAACACAACCGTGCCTTGAAAATGCCTCGTTTGTCTGCAAATCATTGACGAAAGGAATTTCGGGGACGCCAGTTTGGTTCGGGAAAGTCGGCTGTTGGAATTCAGAGTGGTACCCTAGGCGCCTTGGTTGCGTACAGGCTGCACTAGGTACGGCGCCAGTCTGAATGTCCGGATGTCAAAGCTTCGTTTTTTCCACACTTTTTTAGTGATTAAAAAGACGTTTTTTAGTTATTGCCTGATGCAATATACAATGTACCGCGTGTGTTAATTTGACACCAGAGATTTTGCACATTATAGATTCATGTATTAAGATTTCTTGTTAACATTTAACGGGGTGTACGGCAATTACCACTAATATAAAACAAAACTACTGAATTATTACGAAATACCGCACTAGATTGTAAGTCAATAGCAGTCTCAAGCATCCTGTGAAATCATGGTATCTGGTGTGCTGCCGTTTTCAAGAAAAGTGGAAATTTATATCGTTTTCCCAGCGATTGTCGGCCGACAATCGTTGGAAATAGTCTATATCCCCAACCTTCTAATTCTCTGACTCTGTAAATTGCTTCGTTTTGTCTAAAGTAGGGTCAGGGAATCAGACTACTAGAACATAATTTTGTTCTCTCTGTTTTCCCAACATCTATGCATACTAAACTTTATTAAACAGGCCAGTGTTACAGTATTTGTTAGCACGCTATAAAATACTAACTCCCAAATACATTCATTTCTGAAAATATTGCAAATGTTGTATACTACCTTTAAGGCGCAAAGCAATGTCTTACAGAAACTTGCATAGACGGCCGGCCTTTCTCTCGTAGAAATTGATTTTGATTCTCCAAACAGCAAGACCGTTTACTTTGACTAGTAATAACACCAAGATTGTTGGTATTCGCGGTATCCGACGGCTACATCTCAGGAAATATGAGTCGTGTGATGCCAAATAACGACACGCGAGAACTGTAGGAGAGATTTTCTTTTTTCAAATCATGAGTTCCTCTCAAGTAGTGATCAAGTGGAATTTTCAAAGTGAACAAAGAAAACTGGCATGGAGCGGGATTTGAACCTGCGACCTCCGGAATACCGTACCGGCGCTCTACCAACTGAGCTAGCTTGCCCTATGTTGGCGGTGTCCCAAATTGTCAGTGCCTTTGTTTATTCAAAGTGATCATAATGCATCTTTCATTGAGGCCCACGCCTGTGTAGAATTTGCGTATTGGATAATGTCTGCAATAATAGGGAAATCGTGTTTTTACGTTACTTGTGAGAGCTAATCTTTAAAAAAATGTGACGAAAATCTGGAACTTGTGGTATTTGAAATAATTTAAATGAGCAGATTTCTTCATCTATAACATCTCAAATGAATACCAAATGTAGTTACGATTTGGAAACGATTTCGACATTTTAAAAAAATTGTATACTTTATGAGAGGTAAACTTACAAAGTATATAGATAAAAGCTGACTTCGATGTTCATAGGAATTGACCTATCGCCGTTTGCGTGTTGACCACGAACCTTATACAACCCTATGGAATTTTGCGCGGTGATTTTTGTTTGAGGTTAATGGGAAAAGAATATGTGGGATTTATTTACTTTGTCAATAATATGTTCCGCGTCGAATTATAACTAATGTGATTGTAGACAATGTTTAGCAAGTTGCGTTTACGCGATAGGTCAATTTCAACTTCATTCAGGGACGTTATCACTTCGGTCTTATAGACAACTTCTTGATTCTGCAATCTCCCAAACTCTCACCTGCTTTTGATTCAGCACCATCATTTCAGAGATCCGTTGGAGTGATGAAGCAACCGGCATTAGAGCTAATCGATGAGCTGGGGCCACCGGACCTGCTCCCGTGATTGGCGCACTTATAAATTATAATCACATACAGTGACACAATCGTTATATCCACGGCATCCGGCCATCGATCCGGACGAGTTCCGGTACCACCTTAAAGCGGAACGGTGGAAGCATCTCTCCCTGTCGACGCGACACCCTTGCCGCATTTAGTTATGGCATAAATTTGAGGCTGTGTGGGTAGAAATAAGTGGATTTTGATGGCTTGTGTTTGGGTTCTGTGGGTCAGTTAAAGAATAGGACAGCTGTTGGGATATTTGAGGCATGAAATTGCAGCCCCTGGTATACCGCCCCGTGTGCCCCTCGCCTGAAGAAGACATTCGTTACGAGGCGGCTTTGTCTTTAATTAATAATAGTGCCTATAGAGAGCTTTATACAAATGTATCATCATGCCATGAGATCAGTTATATAGCACTTCAGATATATAGCACTTCAGATATATAGCACTTCAGATATATAGCACTAGATCAGCGTAGTTTAGTTCTCTACCGTCACAGGTACCCATTTATACTCCTGGGTGGAGAGAAGCAATTGCAGTAAAGTGTCTTGCCCAAGAACACAAGCACCCTAATCCCCCGGCGGGGTTCGAACCCATATACCACCACCGCACATGAGTCAGACACGTATACCATTGGACCACTGTACTCTAAGGTGACCAGGGTGTGGGACACTTAAAGGTTTCCCTGAACCACGATTATCGAACTTACTCCGAAAATAAATAATGGTCTACATGACACAAGTGCTAAGTGCTTGGTTTCATTCGCCAGTTTCAAACTGGCAGTGTCGTGGTTGCAGCCTCGAATCAAAAAGCATGCAGGTTGGTTTTGACCTCAGCTTATCCGTGCTGGATGTATCACTCTGGCAAAGAAATTTCCAAATGGAATTGGTAATTTGTTAGCATTAAATAAATTCTAAGCTTCACAGGGAGACATTCCACACAAAAATGAATTTTGAATTTTTGAATTTTGTATATAAGGATGGGACGCCCCTAATTTCTTCAGTATTAATGTATTAATGATTTAATTAGTAGCTGTCTCTCAGCTAAGAATTAAAAAGTGCTTAAAGTTTGTTAAGCACGAGATCTGTCCATAATTATTCCGCATTATTCTGCTCATAATGGTGTCTTTGTAACGTGTATACCTATGGCTGTGCACATATTTATACCCAGTGTCTTCAGGATTTACTTAAAATTAGTGTATAGGCGTGTACTTCAGTAACGTCAAAGTCAAATGCTACTTGATTTCTCAAAATACCACCACTTCAAAATAGCAACTCGGTTTTGAAGTAGCTGACGTACCAAGACCGGTCTTCAGCTCAACCATGGTGGAAGGGCTCAACCATGTGTGGATTTTGTAATGACTTTGCACTTTACTCCCGTCAACGCAGAAACCCCGGTATCCGAGCCCCGGCTTACTTATTCAACCTAAATGACGGGTTATTCGCGCTAGTCTCCGCTCAAGCGTTAATTTTTGACAGCTTTTGGAGCCGTCTCCCGAATTAAACTGCCGGGAATGGATTGGAAACGAGCGGGGGAAGTGTTGCGCGGGACACCTGGATCCGGACGAATATGGCAGAAAATCAAATTGGGTTCACGGGGGGGGGGGGGGGGGGGGTGCATGCCGTTGGACCTTTAAAGATATAGGCAACTTGCTGCCGAGTTTTGTTTCGGTTTTTTTTATATAATGCAAGTTCGCCCCGAAGAAGGTTATTCGAGATACTGTGAAACAAAAAGAATCGAAGAAACAAGAACATCAATTTATATACATTGTATATATATAAATTGATATTACTCTTGAAGTAGGAAAGATATAACATCGATTGATCTATTGTTTTTTTTAATGCAGTGGCCCATTTAATCGAGTGGCCTATTACAAGGCCAAGGGCCACTCGAGGTGTGGTCTACAGAGGAAAGTGTGGAAGAACCAGCCCCTCACACTGAAACAAGACCAGATAATCTGATCTCTTCACAGTATGAATAGGGTCAGAATATTAAGCGTAGAAGTGCTACAGCCCAGGACTGGGCTCGAACCCACAACTTGCAGCATTACCCGCAGACCACGAATTCAATGCTCCAAACCACTATAGGCCACGGCACTCCACAAGTGAAGGGAAACATGCAGGCAACAAATTCCATAGAGAAACAAAAATGAGGGGAAAAGCTGCCTACGGTAGCTTTGTGTTCTGCATAGGACTACAGCTAGATTATACTGATGAGAACAAGCAGAAAGACGAGTATTACGCTCAAACACCCTAACTGAAGCAACCAAGCTGGATAAGCCGGTGCGTGAAACATGAAACCACTAGAAGAGCTCTTTAATTATAGTGTCTTGGTATATTTTTAATTTAACCCTTTGCGTACGGATGACGCCATGTGGCGTCCAAAAAGTGCCACCAGGCCGGATGACGCCATTGGCCGCAGTTTGTGCAGTTTCAATCCATTGTTGGATTATTGTTTATGTCATGCTTGACTGCACAAACACATTGTAGCGGTTCGCTTGGCTGCCAGAACCGCCGCGACACCCCGACGGCTCCCGTAAAATACCGTGCCCAAGGGGTTTTAAGTGTGAGGCACATCTTCTATAAACCCGATGGTCGTACAAGACATCGAAGCGAATTTCTGCAGAGTCAGACTTAGAATTAGTGTATATCCTTTAACCCTAACGTTCTACATTCATTCATTCATGTGGGTTAAAGTACAATATACTACAAAGTACTACATAATTTCTAATATGTAGTAAAGAGTACTGCATACTACAGTTTACTACTATTTTGTAGCTTTAGGTGAGGTTAGGGTTAAATATTTGGAAATTCCCGCTTTGAGTTTCTCTGCAAAAATATTACGAAACAAAATGCTGAGGCCAAGGAATTAGCAGCACCTCTTGAAGCGAAAGAGCTTTCAAACATCATTCGATGAACTATAGTGTGGTAGACTGTCGTAAAATCAAATTCAAAAGTGCACTGTTTTAAGCGAGATATTCCCCATTGTGCATTGGGTTTGGGATGTGATGTGTTCTTAGGCTACTACGTTTTATACGAAAGAAACAAAAACCAACAGTCCCGTCAGTCGAATCAGTCTAGCCTATATTGTTATTGACAAAAGCCCGATAGCGATCAGATCTAACCCTTTGAAGCTTCGAGCTTCGTAAAGACAAGCAGATGTCGTATACCAGTGATTCCATGTGTGACAGCCAGCCATTGCACAGAAACCTATACCCCGACTGGTTCCATTGAGATTGAACGTGTACCTCTATGTAACATGCCACAGGCTACCAGTCAACTTAACCGAAGAATTGTTTGTATGGCAGCTTCTTATACCGCAAAATAGAGGTGTATGTCTAGATTTCAGTCTCATTTTACTGCTAACGTTTTGGATTCGTTTCTTGACCAGCCAGTGCACCCCAGGAATTCGGTGTCTCTTTGTACCGGTAGCTTGTTTTGACCGTCTCCGTGTGATGTTGGTCCTTGAAAAAAATATTAGAAGTTCGAAATTCATTGTCTATTGATTTTGGTGAATGGATAGTGTAGGCCTGCATAGCGACACGCTTCTATTACTAGAATGTAACTGTGGAAGATCTGGTTATTCCAAATTAATTCTTGTTTTATCTTTGCTTCTTTGTGTGGCGTAAATTATAGACCTAGGCCTTATATAAGCTTTTATAGGCTTTCATGACTTTTGTTTTCAAAAGCTCCCTGCGAAACCGTACGGGTTAAGCTTGTGCATTATGCATACAAATGTCATATACTCCAGACTAGTTAATCCATTTATCTGGATTAACAAAATCCAGATACATCACCTGGATTATCTCCTCTAGGTATCCGGTATAATATAGACCTTGGTTTGGTGTCGCCAGGACTGATGAACTACGATCACAACGTCTAAAAAACCGTGTTTGTTGTGTTTTCATGGCTTTCTTAAACAATATTTGTTCACTTATACATAAACAATTTACAATTTCGGTTCATTAAAGACAAAATGCACGGCTAATCTACCATTCCGTTCTAGCTAAAACTCTCGATCAATACACCAAGCCCATAGATTTCCGCAAAGTAGTTTTATTACTCCATTTTCCCCCTACAAAGTCTTTTTTATGTACCGGCACCAAGTCCAACCTATAATGTTTATCTTCGACCACTAATTGCATAAGTTATTTCGTTTCCATTGATTGGCGAAACACCGGGGGTCCCGGTAGAAGCAGCGAGAATCCAAACGATGTTAATGGGTCAATTGCGGCGTTAATCAGGCGGGAAAATCCCAGCAACGCCGAGGCAGTCGGCCGGAAGATCATCTCCCCTGGTTCCTGTGTATTGCACTGTCTCTGGAGAACCGGTATCTGATTTGTTTAAAGGGGCATGAACAATTTAAAATTGCTAATAGTCATCGTGCATTGTTTGTTTAAAAAGTCTGTTTTCAAATGGAACATAAGCATTGATGAACATTTGAAAGATGGACCATTATGTAGTAATCTTGAAGACCTTTTGATCCAGATAAGTTTTAAAATACAAGGCTTAAAGCCACTCTATGGGTAAAGGGTTACGATCAGAGGTGGTAAGGTTGGGGACATTTTGAATTGCCAACCCTACCACCCTTACGGTTTTCATGGACCTAGATCTAAATAGAGGATAATTCTTCAACAGAATTACCTCAATTTTCAGACCTATAGACCCAGGCCGGGGTAACTTCCACCGTCGGCGAGACTAATAAGTCACCTCCCCAAGCTGGGCTATATGCCTAGGCATCTCTTTCGTTTCTCTAATTGCAAGCCTTCAATGTTTCCATAGCAACTGATTAACAATGCCTCCTCTAACATCATCAGAAAATGAACTCAGTGTTTTTCTCTGCATTACAGAGCGTGCAAGTACTTTACTTGTTTATTAATACTCTTCATATCATTACGTGATTCACGTATAACTATGTTTCCTCCGCCAGCTTAGTTTTGCTCATTGTGCAGATCTACAGTTTACAAGTGACGTCAGGTCAGTTTATTTTTTTAAGCAATGAGGTGCTTATTTGCGTTTGAATAGGCATAATGGTGTTGCGTAATTTATTTGCATTAGTAGCCTTTTACAGGCATTCGTTGATTTCCTCTGTTGCTGTCATAGTTTTCCGGAGATTCTTTGGAAGCGGGGTTTTTACAAGAATGCGAATCCCATGGAAGTGAAGCTAACGACCAACTTGAAACCTTTCTAGTGATTACTAGTGTGCAAAGGTTTTTGTTGTTGTCAGATTCACGCTTTCAAACCCGGTGTAGGCTGTTCTTTGATTCTGTAGCAGCAATTGATTAACTGAACCAGCGATCCCGGTGATTTTCGAATAGTGCATAATTCAATAACTTTTAATCATATCGATACCAATCACTATATAAATATGCCAAGAATCGATACTATCTACTTCCGACTTTACCTGACAATGTTACAAAGAAATCAATAAATATTACTTTAAAAAGAACCTTTGCACGCCTGATTTTATAATGTGTATCTTTGGATATACTTCTTGTGCACATATATTTCTGGGATACATCTGACAGAAAACCCCGATAAGAGACAATTTGAATGGTTCGTGTTGTTATAGCGTTTGTGCAGTATTTTGGCAACACGCCTAGTAGAATCCCGATGTAAGACATTATTATCAATGGCTACGGCTCTTCCCCGTAGCCTGTCAATGGCCAAATTCGAAGCCGTAGCCACAAAAGACCCGATCCGGGTAACGGCTTCAACTATGCGAGTGCAGCATACCAGCCTGTGAATGAACTAAACTGATAAAAAAGTCAACATACGTGGATTCTACGGCTCTTCCCCTGACTGGGGGTACAGAGTAGAGTACACTAGAGTGACAGCTGTGCCATCCACTAAACATTGAAGTATAGGTATGTATTGACACCTGTTACCCCGCGGATAAGCGCTCAGCCAGCCCCTCGATTATTGTTTCTCGTTGGACTGTCATATCATATCAAATGCCAGCTACAATAGCATAACAATGACACAAGGTCTGTCCCAATGATGGCTTTGATATCTCTTATACCCGCGGGATGTGTTCAGTCATTCACCTAATTGTCTTTTCACGTGGCATTCATATGATGATACTGTGACATTCATTTCAACTATAAATGACAGGAGTGCCGACTGTACATGGAGACAATGATGGTCTGTGATTAAAAAGATTATAGACACCTGTTATAGGGTATTGACACCTGTTAACATTAATGGCGCCTGTTGAGGTGCTGGAGTATGATGAACCTGCATGGAGTATGGTGAACCTGCATGGTTAGTCTGCACTTTCAAATGTATAAATCGTGGCATATGAATGAACACTATAATCTGTTATCATGTTTAAAAAGACACATGGGTCCAATTATATATCAGGGTAGGCTGGGGGGGGGGGGGTTCGAACGACCCCGCCCCTCTCGGTAACGAGTTCCACACAGAAATAAAAAAATGCGTATTTATGCATGTGTTCACAATAATGTTGCGCATATGCCAAAAGTTCCACTTTGGGGTTTGACGACCCCACCCCCCCCCCCCGTCTCGGGGCAGGCAACGGGCCAGCAAGCGCAGGATATTTGCCCACGAAGCCTTTGTCCATTTTACAGCTGTAGGCCTAGTAAGCAAGCAAAAAGCTTGGTATCGTTTGAGGCAACATTTGCTTGAAACTGTGACACAACGATAGACGCCATGCATGCGCAAGCGTAAGCAGAACTCAGGAAGCACTGTGGTTAGCAAGTTTTTTTCTGCTAAAACTGTTCCGCTAATCGTTAAGCACCTCTAAGTAATCGGCCTCTTATAGGTGCCTTCACTGTGAATGTCTTCAGCATGCAGCTGTAATTTCAATTATTCGATCATTAAATATCTAGAATACCAATATTAAAGTTGCTGTTTGTTTGACTAAATAGAAATGTAATCTCTGTTCCGAAGAAAAATCCTCAGACATTTTAAATGACGCGTAGTGATATACGCTGTCTGGAAATCTGTGTCTATTTTAGCAGAGTTCATCAAGAGGGGTTGTGGCGGATACACCATGTGAAATAACATGTGAAATAACCGGGGGGATGAAAAAAGTGGTTCTTGGGTATAAACTCGAGACCAAAACATCAAGTGCGTGTACCCCTGGTTCTGCCAAGAACCACACTTCTCTTTTTTGGAGTAAGTTACTTCACACGGTAGGCTATATCCGCAAAAAACTCCTCTAGCTGTGCTGTCCAACATGCAAAGCCTGAAAACACATTCAGAGTTGATCGCTCGTCGTGAAGATAACCAGCGCATCAGAGCGAGAGACTGGGCGGGCATTCTCCTCACTGACCCCGGCCAAGCCCTCCGGGAAACCGAGCCATCGATATTAAAGTCCGGACTCGAGAACTAAACCCTAAGTCTTGATAGTCAGTGTTTCCGCTAGCAATTTTTTTCTAGCTCCTACTTTCACTTCTAAATCAATTAAGAAACCGAAGTCAAATGAGGGGATTGACCGACTCCGTCGGTGACGTCACAGGTGACTTCATAAGGCGGGAAACAGGAGGAGTATTTTTACGGATATATAGTGCCTAAACTGCCTATGCAGCTAGCGTATGTAGTACTCATTTGTTTGTCAAATGTGCAGAAAGATATTAGTGACATGTTGAGCACTTGTAAATGACAGTGATGTTCTTGTGTATGCTGAAATCATATACCTTATATCGATGTGGTGCTTCAAGGTATGCACTCGTGGAGATGAATATTGAAAGATGAATTCGAATGATGCTATCTTTTTTTGGCAAACTTGTGTGTCAGTTAGCTTCACTATATTTCCTCTGATTGTAGTCTGTTGCTTTCTGAAATCAAATTGTTTATTCATAATTTGATTGATTTTGAGGGCGTTTTTGTATGTTTGTATGTTTTTAAACAAGCGGTTGAATTAGTAAGTTCGATAATTGACTTTTGCAATGCAATATGGGTAAAAGGTCACAGGTCAGCTGTACCAGAACAGCGTGCAGGGCCGACACGACGAGGCGGAATTTGGGACAGCTGACCTTTGACCTGAGAATTATCGAACTCGCTTATTTACTTCCCTTATTTATATTTTCTCTTTCAGCGTGTTCAATGTTAAATTCAAGTGTGACTGCAATCGTGTCTTCTACGAGCTGCGAGACTAACCTCGTGCTCCAGTCGTTGACGAACTCTTTCGACGTGCCGCACATCATTGTGCCGAGCGAGGAGTGCCCTGTGGAAAAACATAACAGTTTTACGGTCAACGTGCGGCCGAGTTTACTGTACCTCAGCGAGGCGACTTTAGACCTGGTGTGGAGTCTAGAGTGGACGGATGTTTGTATATTCTACGACTCTGAAACAGGTATACTGTGGGAAGTCAGTCAATTATTAAAACTCCGCTGTACCATGTTACATTTGGTATGAAACCAAGGATATTGGCACTGTTCACTAGCAAGGAGAGAAGTGTGCCATAAGAAAAACAATGACGAAATGCCCAGTTTTGAGGAAACTCTAAATTGCCATATTCTGGGCAAAGCACATTGAGTCAGGCATGCACTTAAAATCAAAGCCACATGCCGGCCGCGGGTCACAGAGGTAGTACGGTATCCGTAGAAAACCAGGATTACAACAACCTATATGTCTGAAAATCCTCGCACACTATTGAAAACCAGATTAAACATTCACTTCACAGGGATATATTTTTTGACGAAACGAATGCTAAGACGTGAAAGCAATGTGTGCTTACTTTTTCAGAGAATAGCCTGTTATTTAACCTCAATAATGTTACGTGTATCCGAAACTGTATTAAGCACTGTTCTATATTTAAAAGTATGAAACACTGCATGTCAATAGCACTAGTCATAAATAGATCTTCATAAATAGATCTGTTTTTTTGACTAGTAAGCCTCTAACACTGCTATCTCACTCAACTATACTCGATTAAGACACATCTTTCCACACAATCATAACCCAAGTTTTGTTATACAAATCAATTTCAACTCATGCCGAACAAATACTTAGTGCATCTGCCTGTGTCTTGACTCCAATCATCCGTTCGCGAAACCAAATCGCTTATAGTGCCGGATGTATTTTCTGGCTGCTCAGCTAGGTTAAGCCTATACAGCTGCTTGATCAGAAAATCCTCCCTCTCGCCTGATAGACGATTCCATTACCACTCCGTATCCTCAATCCCGGAAACCTTTTACCGTAATTTAGTTCATCTGATTCCCTGCTAATGTTCAATTTTGTCTGCACCTGATGACGGACCCCGTTTTCCCCTGGCAGCTTACAGAAACGTACAGCAGTTTCTACATCTTGCCACGCAGTCTCATGAGCGAAAACCCCTCGAGGTTACCCTGTACCGGCTGGACGGCGCAGACGCATCAAGTGGCTCTATCGACATCATCAACATCCTACACAAAGCTAAGGATTCGGACCTCAAACACATGATCACCTTTTGTGACACGGCTCACAGCATGAAGCTGATTAGACAGGTGAGGGCGGGGTGGGGATCCCCTGGGGTAGGGATGGCGATCCCCAGGGGGTAGCGCGAAAGAATACCCAAGTTTTATGGGGGACTTGATTGACAGTGTCTTCCCCGTGAATTTTCTGCCCAGCTTTAAATGCTAATCTGAACGTTTCTGCACTGAAGTTGTGTGTAGGCCATATTTATGAACGAGCGAGGGCGCTGTTAAGATGCCATTTGAAAAATACAGATTGTAAATTCAAATGTCATTTTGAATTGAAGCAACATCTATCTTTCTACAATAATGGGAATTCACGTCTGTTTGCCCTCAAAATGGCGTCGTTACTACAGCGTCCTCATTCAGAAATATCGGACTTTGTATTTTTGTGATTTGTTTTTGGGCGGGATGGAGTATATAGAGAGAGATTAATGTTTTAGTTTGGAATTCACATATCTTGAAAAGAGAGCACAACTTGCTTTAGAATCAGTTCGTAATGTATATAAAGCACAAAGAGTCTGAGAACATATGAAGAATACAATTCTATACTATAGAATACTATAAAAAACAAGAAACCTCAACTACATATTGAAGGGTCACTTGTAGATAATGAAAGTATCTCAAATAATATATCTGCAATCCGACGTTATGTATAACATATTTTTTTATATTTTTATCTTCATAGGCTGGACTGTTTGGCATGGCAATAGGAAAGTTTCAGTGGATCATTACGACGCAGGTATGACCAGTCATCATAAAATTTCCCAACTTTACCAAATGGCTTGCATTCCACTTGCTTACAACTGTGTGTTGATGGTCCCATATATCTGTATAAAGGTGATGAATTGAGTTAATTGATGTATGCCAAAATGTAGATTGTAATTGTTTGGTGAAATGTGCGCGTGTCAAAAGTGGACCTTCATTCGCGCAGGCTTTAAATTTCAGGGTGTCAAAAGTATATCCCGTATAGCATTAATTGGATTGTGAATCATTTTTACACACACGGTATAGCAAGAGCGGGAACGATGGGGAACGAAATTGATTCTTTAGGCCTTCATTGGGCCGTGTCCGAATTACTTGGCTATGGCTAGCTGGATGATACACACATGTCTATGGTAGCGGCTGCAGCCACTTCCCATAGACCCGTGTGTAATTTCAAGCCGTACGGTAGCCGAGTAATTCGGACACGGCCATACACTGAAAAACCGTGGTGTTTAATTAAAATCATGTGGTAGGCCTATCCATATTGGACGAATGGTTCAATGTTGATAACAAATGGTGTTTATTTAATACCACAGTTTTTTGCAGTGTAATCGTTAAAACAATGAAGATCACTTGATATTAGAAATTCTGTTTAAAAATAATGTGTCGGGACATTCTTTGAGGTATCCTGTACATAAAATAAGTTTCTCGTTGTATTTTTCTTCTCGTGTCATATTCTCAAATGTCTTTGCATTCGGGTGCACGCTCCCCTCTATAAAATGTAATTTTGTCATCGTCACTCTCGCTGTTTTTTTTTGCATTCCGTGCTCAATGTCAGTGTCATTAATTTGCTATTGTAAACTTGCAGTCAGTGTTGGACAAGCTATACTTTCTTCGTTTTTGATTTAAAATCCCCATAAAACCCTTTCAAGTGTTTTTCCAAGTTGAAGTCCCTATTATTTCATAAACATGTTGATGTTCCGATATCTGCACGTTGAGGGATACCTAGGGGCTGCTTTAAGCTTCCATACACAGAGAGAGGATATCGGGAGAAGTAATGCGTGCTCTTCCTTAAAACCAATGCCGGACGACCTAGTTCTGCGGGGAGAATTGCCCATTATCACGGCGGGCTGTTGGCGCGATGACACGCATCTTATCTGTCTTTCTTGCTGTTTGCGTGATGTGTTCCGATCTTATCCACTGATTGATGCCCTTATTGACCGGGATGTTTGATATAATTATCTGAAGATGTAGTAAATGTGAATAATGTTTGGGTTATAGGGTTAGTTGTAGGGGTGTCCTTTTAATGGAAAAATATATTGTTTTTTTGCAAGTTGGGATAAAAACGCATTAATAAGTATAATGGGGGCGGGGACAGGGGTCCGGGGGTCCGGGTACGGTGAACACGTGGTAAAACAAAAAAGTGGAGATTCTCAAATTACTAATTAAATCATCTGGTAACCCTCCCCTAAAGTAGACCATATTATTATAATAGTATGGTTTTTGTTTGTTTTGTCCTCTCGAAAAATTACTTAGTTGGTATTATTAGATCCTTCGACTATAGAACGGATCCATGTGAAGGAGAGTTTGGAAATGTGAAATAGTTCAAACTGGCCAACTCGGGTCAAAATTGAAGGCTGCCGCTATTTTGTTAGCTTTTGTGTGTCTTTTGTTCCCGCCTTTTTTTTTTACCGTCTTATAGGTAGTGGCTTCTTTCGGATCCAAGCCCGTCCATCATCACCACAGTCATGCAGTTTTGTGTGTTCTTTCTTCTTAGTCCCGCACTCTTTTGTCTTTTAAGGAACATTTGATATGCATCACCCATCTGTCTTTTCCCGTTCTGTACACAGATGAGCGCAGATGGTGCTGTGGGATCGATGGTTAGTTTGCATGTCTCCCTGTATGTGTCATTGCTTGCACCAGCTACACGGCCAATTTTAGAAATGGGGGAAAAAAAGTTCTGAAATAATAACTTATCTCGGTCCAATTTCATTGAATTGCACAGCAGCAGATTTTCAAGCCAAAATCGGTTCAGAACCGGTCACATATGCAGAATACACTACATGCAGTTTGTGGTGTGACCCGTTTTTTTGCTAATAATTCTTTTTCTGTTCTTGGCACAGTTTTGTGCTTATAAATACCCGATCCCCATGAAATGTGTACCCTCGTGTGCTTTGAATGAAATAAACACTCATAATGCAAAACACGAATTTGATCATCCTACGTCAGAAAAGGCGCCCTCTAAAGTTGGGACCTTTTACCCATCGTACCGCAGACTACCATATTTACCATAATTTCCCCAACATTGGCTTCGATCCTCTTGTTATAAAACGCCGACTGAAGCATTTGACGACAATGCCCGTTACCATTTTCGTACTTTTAAAACCATGAACATCGTTGTAGGCTACTCTGGGCGACTTGCCTGGCTGTGACGCACATTCTGACGCAAGCTAGCACTATTCCCAACCACACTCTTTCTTGATTGCTAGCACATGGTTTGCTAAATTATGATACTTTTACCCAAAGTACATACTTCCATCGAATTTATATAAGGGTAAGCTAACGGTGTTTTCTGTCCCGGTGTCTACATCTGACAATCTGTGCATTGAAGTACACACCAGTGGCAATCGGATCAATTCCTGAAAACAATATTGAAGGTATAATTATAGTAGGCCTACTAGCTTTGAAGACAAACTCTAATTAAAGTTATAGCCTAAGCTTTCGTAGCTACGGCTATATATACCCTTCACTGAATTGACAACGGCCATTGCAACAAGCCGGGTTAAAAGCTTAATGGCTTTCTGTATCTCGATATCGCCTCTTTCTGTTGCGTTTCACACGACTGTCTGTTTCCCTAGTGCTAGACAGCATGAAAAATGATGATGTCTATACAATGTGCATGCCTCATTGAATGATTGTCCATTGTCGATGCGATATGCATGGGCACGCATTCTTGAACGCTATAGCTCGGGGTTGTGTATGTATTTAAACGCTGAACAAACACCGGCAAATTTTTTTTTTTAAGCTTTAATGCAAAATTTTTACAAGCAAAATAATGGGAAGATGGAATTAATAATTATCAGAGAACTGGCTGTACGGCCGGGCCGAAACAAATATGAATATTAAAGTAATTAGATTCAAAGCTGTGAATGTATTTTCGTTTTTTTCTTTCTCTACTAAAAACCTGGCACCTCGTAAATTGGTTAATACCGGCAACAAATTGTTTGTCCGAATCACGTCTGGGTTATAAAGAGTCTCATTGTGTATACCCGAAGGTTTATATTCTTTTAGACTCGAGGGGCAATTTAAGATTAGGATAAAATAACATTTTAGGGTTTAATTTCTGGTGAAAAAAATATAGTCAAATGAAGATGGGCGCTGGCGCACAATTCGGGGGCGTAGGCTTTTAATGTTCTACCCCCAATATTTACGTCGCTAGTCATGAATGTAGATGACACTTTTGGTATGTCATTATGTCAAAATAATGTAGAAAATCTTTGTAGAGGGCTCACTGTTTCCAAGCTATAACCTCTGTATGAGGAAAAGTATTGAAATTTTGTATTTCTCATGAAATGCGTGAAATTAGCCAATGATTTTCCCAAGCAGTGTCATTTTTAGTGCAGATTAAAATCATTTTACCATTAATATTCCATTATATCGGAATTTATAGTTCTCTCATTCTCACCCTGTTGAATTTTAGAACTTTGCTTGTCGGCGGTAGACATAACATGCTTTGATTGCACTAAAAAACATTCTCATAATTTCTATGGGTTTTTATAAATCTGCACGTTTTGAACCTTTGTTATGAAAACAATGGCTGATTTAATGCTTTGATTGTTTGATGGTTTTTTTTATTTCTAAGAAATGGATGTCTTAAAAACGCATATATTAATGATATGAACATTACTAATTAACCCTCAAATTGATTATCCTGTGTTACAGAAATAAAAATAAAAACAATGAAATGTATGAAGTCCTAAACATTAAATGCTACTTGTTTAGTGACTATAGCTTTCGTTCCCCGAACAACACCTGACAGATTACACAAGCGATCTCCATCAGCCACAGCTGCTACCGAATAAGTCCATCTTTCATCTGCCCTGTTACATACACTCTCCCGCTAGAATCCACAGCCCTATTAGCTTCCCCCCCGTTGCTCTGAGGTTGCCCGGGCAACCATCATTAATCACGAAAAATGCCAGGTTTCTAACAGTTTCCATTCGTCTTTTGATACTTTGCCGCCGCGGCCAGGATTGGGACACGCTGGTGGATGGCGAGCCTGGCGGATTTACAACGACTGCCGGGGTAAGATGCCTGAAAGATCCAGATAAAATGTTGACAAGCTCACAGTCATGTTTTAAATTTGTTTTTTTAGGTGTTGCCTGGCAACAGGTTTGGCAGCCATCTTGGTCTGGTGCCTTGGCGGGAGATATGATATAGTACTGATGTAATTTGTACTGTTACTGATGAAACAGTGTGATCGTCGAATGTGATGTAATCGGGGGGGGGGGGGGGGTGATGTAACGGGGTGAAAATGCAAACATGGCCATGCAATCTGCCACTCTGCACGCCTGGCTATACACCACTGCAATCTGTCAGGTGGACAGTGATTTAGCGTCAAAACCTAGCTGTTCGGGTTTGTGTCTTATAAACCAAGCCACATGTAATAATGTTATTACAATTTTTGATGAGGATTCCTCAAAAGCGCATATCGCACTGTAGCTCAAAAGCCTGAAGAAACTCAGGAAAACGACAAAGAAATGTTTAGTTGTAGAAGCGGGAGGAAAACCCTAGAAGAATATTCTGGGGAAAACCCACAGAATCGGGCAGGGATTGAAAACTCGGTCCATGTCAGCCCTGGTGGGATTCGAACCCGGGTCACAGCGGTGGAAGGCGAGAAAAGTACCCCTTGGCCAACCTGACTGACCTTTGACCTTGCATTTGGCGACTTCCGTGTTGAAAATATACAACTAGAGTTATGGTTGCACACCAGTAAATAAACTTCCATAGACTCCAATGATAAATACGCAAACTTCAAAAATTCAGGGAAAAATACTTAGAACTCTCCAAGGTGTTTGAGACACGCATCAAATTAAAGCTTATTTCATAATTTTTCAGTTTCTGTTCAATTTTATGGGGATTAACCAATGACTTTTGGGAGAAATGTCCATCCAAAGATGATCAAAAAAGTAGTCCCGTAGCCCATCGCCAGCTTGAAAGATGATGCCTATATATACGCTCCATTGCAAAATAGAGCACTTTTTGGGCCCAATTTCATCCGAATTTCACATGCAGTAATCTGGCAGCCTGTGCACGGCTTCCAGCCTTCTCTTTCACAAACCCTCAAGTTCATGGCCCACAATATGCTCTGACAGCAGAGAATTTGAGGGGTCGCAAATCGTGATTTGGCCGGTGTATAGGCAATTTTTCGGCCCATTTACTGGTCTACACCCTTATGTCTTCCATCCACGTCCAGGACATTACAGAAGAAGGAGGGATGCGGTTCCTGAACGGCTCGACAGGCATCATCACCTTGATCAAACAACAGGTCCGCGTACAGACGAAGCCTCGGACATTCTATGAGGCCTGGCGGAGGTTGTATCCAGACATCGACCGAGAGGAAGACGCTAACGCTACGTACCTGTCACCGGGGTACCTCAATACAGTCCAGGTGGGAGTCGAACCCTAGCAATGAAGGATGCCGTGTCCGTATTTTGTGCGGGCGTGGCACCCCGAAAACAATTTTTCAAATTGAATTATTTGTTACCATTAGATTAATTACATTTATTACATTTCTTCAGAGTTGGAGTCGAGTCCCTGCAAGTACTTTCGCAAGCCCAGTCAGAAGTCCTTTCATAAAGCCAGTCACAAGTAACTGGATGAACAATGACAAAGGAATGTCTTTGTCAAAGCTCATTTGAATAGCTTGTGATTGGGATTAGGACTGGAGGGCTTGTGATGGACTTGTGATGGACTTGCAGGGACTTGCAGGGACTTGTGATGGACTCGACTACATCTCTGCATTTCTTTACCTAGGGTGTGCCCAAACAGTTTAAAACGGGTTTTCATTTGGGCCCTGCATACATTTTTAATTCAATTCTCAGAACCCGCGACCTCCGGAATACCGTTCCGGATGTCGCAGGTTTTAATCCCGCTCCTGCCAGTTTTCTTTGTTCACTTTGAAAATGTATTTAAATTTACCTAGTCGGTTTCCCTTGTGGATTGTTGGACGAATTTTTAATTAAAGTTAAATTCATCAGCAAAAAGTACATAGATGTGAGACGGATGACAAACATTAATACATGTACTTACAAATATACGAATAATTATTTACATAAACACATGCATTATATTATACACACACATAGAAGAATATTTACACAAATAAATTAATAAGTAAGATATTAACTTTTCAATAAGAGATTCCAAAAAAATCGATTAAAGATAAGTAAAACGGTTAATAGGTGTCAATTTTTGTAATGAGAGCCGGACGCACCCGATTCTTACAGTGTGAAAGCGTTATTTTGTTCGTTCCAAAATAGTTTTCCTCTATAACTCGTTTGTAGGAGGAAGTCCAGTGAGCGGACATTGCGGCTTTAAAGATGATGTTGATTGCTGAAAGAAGTTTGCGTCATTTTTTAGTTTTATGTAGATTGCATATTGTAAAATAGAACAGCCAATTATTTCTGCCATGAAATAACAAAAAAAGTGACTTTTGAGATCTATTTTGATCAAGTCCCATCTAGCGCAGCATAGCTCGCTGGTGCCATTTGTCTAAAAGTCGTCGCTGCGGGCAACAAACAATTCTGACGTCATATGCTGAACTCCTCTTTTGTGCCTTGTGCTAGACGTGAGACACAAAGGGGCAGTTCAGCCTATGGCGTCAGAATTGTTTGCTGCCCGCAGCGACGACTTTTAGATAAATGGCACCAGAAGGTCGGCTGAAGGGGACTTGATAAAAATAGCTCTCAAAAGTCACTTTTGTTTGTTATTTCATGGCAGAAATAATTGGCTGTTTTATTTTACAAAACAAAAAAATGATGCAGACTAATTTTCGCAATCAACATTTAATAACATCATCTTCAATATTGGACGTGTTCATTAACAATTCATCAACTTGTTTCCCGTCCGTAGTTCAAAGCCGCCTACATGTACGACGCTGTGCGGGTACTGGCCGTGGCACTGGACGAACTGCTGGAAAGAGACAAATACATCGAACCAGAAGTTCAGCGTTGCTATGACAAACCCAAAACATGGAAAGGAGGGGCTCGACTCAGGAAACTCTTACACAGGGTAATCGATTATCGATCGGTTGTGGGTGGAGTATTGGTGCCGAGGGATAATCAATATTCACAACGTAAACAATGCCGTGGCAAAAATTTGATATAAATGGCAAATTCTGCTTCCTTTTCCAAATACACTCTAAATGCCGTTGGTACCGAGAAAACTCAGATTTGAAGTGCCACAAACACCCGATTTTGATTTTATAATCGGACATTTTGTCAGAGTGCATCAGAAAAAGGGGAAAAAATGAATTTCATGGTAAATACAAGTGAATGCGTCATTGAATTTATTTGGTAATGTTGAAACAAATTATTTGATTATTTTTATTACTTTTTTATCTTTTTCTTCGAATGCCGGCCGGGTTTTGGCAAATCAATCTGTGAAAGGAATTCCTATATGCTAAAATAATGCCAGAATTTATTCGCAAAAGGTAACTTAAAATTACTAAATGACGCATTTGAGATGAGCTTATTGAGAAATGTTCACGTCTGTTACCAGATTGTAGCTATTTTTACTCATAAATATCGGATAAATTGTTAGTTCGCTCTTTTCTTTTTGCAGACGGAAACGAACGGCTTGATGGGGCATATACGGTTTAACCACAGCAACTTAAATGACGAGATTGCAGTGGATATAATAACAGTGGAAAGCAGACAGAATCAAACTAAGGCATGGAAGGTGAGCCTGTGTTCTCATACCGAAAAAAAAGAAAAATCCAGAATTCTTAAGAATTTCCTAAACCATTAAGAAAAAGCACTTTTACACGATGATGCACAAAAAATCCACATTGACAACTTGGGTTAACGTAGTTTAAATAGGTGGTGTTGAATTAACTGTTGCGGTAGCTGTATCGAACCGTTCGTTCAATTATATAAAAATTGCTCGTTGTAAATGGGGTGTAAATGCGTTTGCGAGCGATGGGCTAACAAACAATGCTCGTCTTAACCAAGTTCTCGTCTTACCAGAGCTCGTATTAAGGAAATGTTTTTCCATGGGAATGCAGAATTCGGTCGGGACCGACGAAAATGCTCATCGTAACCGGGGATCTCAAAACAGCTTGATTTTGAGAAAAATCCTTTCTTCCTACAGATCGGGTCCTGGGATTCAGATAATCGTCTGAATTTGGTAAAAGTTCCATTCACGAGAAGTTTCGAGCCTTTCATCTCAAACAACACTACTTTCCGAATAGTCACCGTTGTGGTAAGACCTTTTTAATGTCGGAAACGAGTGTCATTTTGTTTTGTTCATTTGACAATGCAGATATTTTCTTTGTTTTCTAATGTTTTTCATGGTAGAAACTAAAGATACACGAGGTATCTTGGAACACATTTATTTCCATTGGGTATTTTTGGCGTCACGTACATGCCAAAATGCGCATGCAGTTTATACGTCTCAATTGAATACAAATCTAATTATTATTTTTGTATGCAAATGTTGTCATTGATATGCATCTTAATGAATATGCATATTTATTCAGGAGGCACCTTTCGTCAGCCGAGACGAGACAGTAAACGGCTACAAGTATTCAGGATTCTGCATCGACATGTTGGACTACATTGCGTCTGAGATGAATGTCAAGTATGAACTGTACCTTGTACGCGATGGGAAGTACGGAGGCACGAATGATGATGGCACGTGGCATGGATTGATCGGGGAAGTTTACTACGGTGTAAGCATTGAGGGCGCCCCACCCCCCCCCCCGTTCATTTTAATTCAAAGAAACAATTATTTAGTTTTTTGATTTTCTTTTTTTATAGAAGCCGCCCAGTACAATGCCCAGTCCCTCTATCGGGCTACAACAAAGGTGGTGGGGTTGGCCACATTTTAAGTTACCAGCCTTACTACCCTTACGGTTTTCCTGGGCCCACCAGGAAGAAAGATGAAATACTTCTGGGGGGGGGGGGGAAGAAAAAAAAAACTTGAAGCGATAGTAATTACACGGTAAAGATAAATGAAATAAAATAATTATGCAGCTACAAACTGCTTGCTATAGAGTACCGAAGTCTGACGTCAGTTGGCGCGACGTACAACTGGCTCCAAATAAATGGAGATTTCGACTGTTCCTTTGTTAACAGACAGTCATGCAAACACATTGACACAAAATAACAAAAGTATTCTGGTTCCAAACATTGCATTGACGTCGTCACTTCGGTACTCTATACAGCTGGAATGACCAAAGTGTTGCTTGAAACTTTGCATTGTAGAGTGAAAAAGTTGGGAAGTAGGTTTGCAGGGACACCATGGAAGGATATCTCTTTTTCGAGAAAGTGTTTGCTCTGAAAAGAGCCGGTGGTGAGAGTATAATCTCGACATTTTGAGATTATATCTGTTCGTCTTCAGGATTCTCCTGAAGACGAACAGAGCACAATGTTCGAAACGTCGAGATCATACTATCACACTTTCTCAAAAAAATGATATAGGCTATATAATTTATAATTGATAATAGTTTTAAGGGCCTAACATATTTGATCGTGGAAAAACCTTTCTCAAAGCTAAAAAAAACCAAAAACAGTTATGTTAATATAAAAAGGGATTAATTTAAGCCTATAATTGCAATTTGGGCTTTTAATGGTGAAAAGTATTGTCATTCTCCTGACGAGTCAGACAATACTGACCGAAACGTCTGGTGAATTTGTCCGGTTCTTTTCGGGACCCTATACTTCTTGTTTAGAAATAGTTTCACAACATGGTTTATGTGCAAACCTCTCACAATAAGGAGATAATTCCAAGAGAGTGGGTGTAACTTGTTTAAATAAGCCTGCATGGGAAATATCCTGTAGACAAAAACCACTACACAGAACAAAACAAACGAAAGACAAATGTTAAAGAAGACAAACCTTCATTAATCGTCACCCGAATGGGACTGATTGGAACCCCAAAACAATGAACATAGACAAACCAAAATATATCATATTTTTTCCCCAACTCTCTCCAGAGGGCTGACCTGGCAGTGGCCGGCATGGTCATCAACTCGGAACGCGAAGAGGTAGTGGACTTTACCAAGCCCTACATGAACTACGGTGTTGGGATACTCATGTCGAAGCCGCAGAAGAAGACTAATATCTTCGCCTTCCTCGAGCCCCTTCATACCAAGGTTTGGGGCTGCGTCCTCGCCTCGCTCTTTGTGGTCGGCGGATTGATATACGTGGTGGACCGGTTGAGCCCGTACAGTAGTTCTAGGCGGGAAAATGGTCAAAACCAGGACGCCTTCGACTTGAAAAACAGCTTGTGGTTTGCCTTTGCGTCTTGCATGCAACAGGGTGAGTATAGTGTAAGAGGACTGTGATCAAATTGTTTACAACATGTCGTTTTTAACTATCGTTATAATGCCACAGGTTATTGAATTTCAGCCAAGATTGTTTTATATTTTGACTGAAAAACAGGCACATTGTGCTCTTCTTCAATAGATCTTAAGGTGAAAATGAAAAATGATAGCTGAAATGAAGTGTCGGGCTTGGAAGAGGAATGCATTTACTTTAAGACGTACACCATCAAAATGTGTCAAAAACAGGCTTCCTAGCAAAATAAGCAATCCTCCTTGATAACATTAGTGTCTAAACTTATGGCACCACCTATTTCCTCAAGATTTATGTCAGCAAAATCCACGAAAAATGAGGCGGCAAAATGTACACGTGTGTGGCCACTGTATGAGGGACTATACACCGTGCTAAGAATTAAATAAAGTAAACGTGCACTTGAATACTTTTTTCCCCTATTCTGCATGACTTTATTTTTTTCAATCCAGGCGGTGACACCTCCCCACTGTCCATCTCCGGCCGTGTCCTGAGCGCCTTCTGGTGGTTTTTCGCCCTCATCATTACAGCCACCTACACGGCCAACCTGGCCGCCTTCCTGACCGTCACCCGCATGGAGAACCCCATTAACTCCCTGGAGGATCTAGCCAATCAGAAGGAGGTGGTCTACGGAACCATCCTCAACAGCAGCCTCCACCGCTTCTTCGAGAAGCGGAGGAACCAGGGCATCTACGAGAGGATGTGGAACTATATGTCGGACCCTGATATCACCCCATGGGTGCCCACCGCCGAGGCGGGGTACAAGAGGGTGCAGACGGAAAACTACGCCTTCTTCTGGGACGCACCCATCCTGGACTATATCAAGCAGAAGGAGTGCAATGTGATGACGGTGGGGAAGCCGTTCAACCTGAAAGGCTACGGGATTGCCACGCCCAGGGGGCTACCGTGGAGGGACCAGATATCAATGGTGTAAGGGATCGTTTCATTTTGTCTTAAAGCGGTATCGATTGCGGTAACGCTGGTTTTTGGTTTACGGGGCCAGCATGAACGCCACGCTGGCTGAGATAATGAGCTTGTTCTATACAGGTCATTGCGGGGAGTTTTGTCATAAAATATTCCAGAGGAGTGTGGGTTTCCCATTCATAAGCTAGGTTTGAGGTACGGAATGCGGGGCACCAAAAAGAAAAACAGCGGTACCTCAATCGAGACCGAACCTGGACAATATGAAAGGCCCCTTAGACAGCCAAGTATAGGCCTGTACTAGAAAAGAGAGGTCAGGTTGGCATTGGGGGTTCTTTTCTCGCCTTATACCTAACCCACCAACAGTTTTGAAGAAATAATGGTTGCCGATGGAATTCAAACGAGCTCAAAATCAAGCCAAATGGACGAGTTTGAGAGTAGTCGGGTTGGTGTACATGTATAGTTTTTCTTTCCTGGCCTGTGATTCCGGTCCAGGTGCACTATGTGGATTGGAAACTGAAATTTCCTTCGTCGTCTTCTTTAAATTGAAAGGAGAACAGTGCATTTGCACTGATCAGGCTTACCCAGGATGAATAAGATATCAATTAATAAATTAGTATTTGTACACGAAGCTATGGAGACGCTGTTTTGTTTTTTGTCTTTGATGACATCATATGCTTTGCTTCATGAATATGGAAATTTTTATTGAAAACCAACTTGAAACGCTGTAAAGAGGGGGAACTCACAGTAACATGGATAGAAAGCGGTCTCACGTAATTTAGTCATAAAAGTCCTATTGTATGGTTCCTTGAAACACAAGCCATGTTTGGTTACGTGGTACCCGCTGCTAGATTAAATTCAATCGGCCAGCCGAACCGGGCAAGCTCGGTGGTCGAGTGGTAAAGACATCTGCACTAGTAAGTAGGAGGTTGTAGGTTCGAGTCTCACTTGAGAATAGCCTGTGATTTTTTTCCCCCAAGGGTTCTTGAAGAGCACTAAGAATGCAGTGCTTCATGCATTGCATTAGAAAGGGGCAAAAATCTCGTCTATTTTACATCCTTCAAAGTTTCATCTTCTCAATCATGTCTGGCCATTACGACATACAGTAGATATGAGATATACCTATCTCTCTCCAACAACAAACAAACAAACAAACACGATTCATAATTCCAGCTCTTATCTATTTTGGCAGCATCCTCAAGATGCAGGAGGAGGGTCTCCTGGAGGAGCTCAGGAAGAAGTGGTTTGACCGCGAGTCTTCCTGTCAAGAGGAGATGGTCAGCATGAAATCCAACTCCAGGGCTGCGGACATCAACCTAGACCAGATAGCCGGGGCATTCTATGTCCTCATCATGGGGGCTGTGTTGTCCTTTGTAGTGGTCATCGTGGAGCATGTCTGGCACCGGCCATCGTTCTACAAGAAGCGGCAGAAGGAAACTGGGAGGACCACCCTGGTGTGTATATCCTCTTCATTGGACTTCCGGATCCAAATACGTATGGGGCTATATGGGCAGTACTTGGAGTGTAGTCCATTCGTTTGCACTCATTAGCACTGCATTTCCGGATCCAAGAAATGATGCTACACATTACAAATGGTTTGGGCCCTCCCATTCTCTTTTGGTAATTCCTGACCTCTAGAGGGCGCTTTGGAAGGATTTTGCTCACAAGTTTTAACAGTTTAAATTTCAAAAGTCAACTTTATCATTCATTTTAAACAATAAATCTCTACTGCTGTAAAAATGAAAATTTTGATTGTATATATATATATTTTTTTTTCATTCTCAGGACTGGTCTGACAAACTTCCTCCTCGTGAAACAAGAAATAACGGTCTTTCTAACATTGATAATTGTTCTTCCAATAAGGTAGGTATATAGAAACTAGAAAGGGCCCTCGCATTCTAATGCCGGACCTCTAGAGGGCGCTTTGAGAGGAATCTGTTCACAGAATGTGCAGATAACATTTCAAATTTCTAAAGTAAACCTTAGCATTAATTTACATTTCCCCCCCCCCTTGTTTTGTTTGTATATGTAATGTTATAGCGCCCTCCTGTGGTCAGCTATAAGGGCTTTTCATGTTATGTCAACGATATTGAATGGCACAATTGATTGATGAAAGCAGCTATACTGATGCTGGGATAATTTTGTTTTCCTTGTTTGTAGCTTTTAGTTGTTCAAGAAAATGATTCGTTTGCATTAACACCTTTACGACCGAACCCATGGAGTACCACCACTAGTAAGTAAATTAATTATTGTATCCATATAAAAAAAAACAGGTGTTTTTTGGGGGTAAGGTGTCGTATTCTAAATTTCTATTGTAATGCCGTCAGTATTTCATTGCGTTTATGCACTCTTCTTTGTTTCTTTCTCACTGCTGATCTATTTAATATATGGTCAGATTCAGAGTTTAACATCCTTGTCTTACACCTTGGAGGTTCTCGGTTCGAACCCCAACAGCTGTAGGCCTACTTAGTTATAGACTAGGTCTTACAGTTTAGTTTAAATAAACAGATTTGCCGGTTCATTCCCAGAAAAGATTTTTTAAAACTTCCATCCACTTATCCAAAGCGAATTTTGCCACCTGTCGGGCAATTGGGAGCAAAAGATTCAGAAATTCTTTTTGTTTGTTAAAGATTGTTTTCAGTACAAATGGTGATACATTTTTTTTCACCTGCAAAACAAATCTAAAATTAATTTTTAGGTAGGAGAAAGGTGACTGGATTGAATCAGATCGATCAAGATATTGAAACAAAAAAATGATGCCAATTTGTTGGGCAAAATAACTGCATTTATCACTTAATCAGCATTTGTGTGCCCACCCCTCCCCAATCTTCCGCGAGGCCAAAAGAAATTAACTGATCGTATCTGTGCATTCCTTCCTGGATAGTGCTTTCTGTCCCCTCTGAAGTACCCGAGAGCGCTTGCTAGTCCCAAGCTGGAACAACGTGGAATAAGCGAGGGGTAGCGTGGAACTTCATGGAATGGCGTGTAACACCAGGCCTTAAAACCAAGTCAGTCTTTGGGGTTTAAAGATGATATTGATTGCTGAGAGAAGTTTGGGTAATTTTTTTGTTTAACGTAGATTCTGTATTGTAAAATAAAACAGACAATTTTTTTTCTGCCATGAAATAACAAAAAAGTGACCTTTGAGAGCAGTTTTATCAAGTCCCCTCTAGCCCGCTGGTGCCATTTGTCTAAAAGTCATCGCTGCGGGCAGCAAACAATTCTGACGTCATAGGACGAACTCCCCTTTGTGTCCTCTGCACTAGGAACAAAAAGAGGAGTTCGTACTATGACGTCAGAATTTGTTGCTGCCCGAAGCAACGACTTTTAGACAAATGGCACCAGCGGGCTATGCTGCGCTACAGGGGACTTGATCAAAATAGCTCTCAAAAGTTACTTTTTTTGTTATTTCATGGCCAAAAAAAATGGCTGTTTTATTTTACAATACAGAATCTACGTAAAACAAAAAAAATGACCGAAACTTCTCTCAGCAATCAACATCATCTTTAAAGCACTCTTATACAAGGAGAGATGCAATCCTCAGAGAGTAACCCACTATCATCAAACAGGATGAAACATGAGGAAGAATTGAAGTTTACTTACTTCATAGGTTTCATAATAGCATTGGTAACGCTGACGTAAACAGTCGCAGACAGTATTCATACTTTGTGTGATTCAACATGAAACGTATCAAATCTGAGCTCAAGCCATCAACCGAATCCCAAGAAAATGGTGAAAATCGGTTTTTTAACAGTGATTTCAATCTGTCAAATTGAAATGTAATCATCTTTGGGGGGTCGTAACACAATTTTAATCGATAGCATTTCAGACGGGAACATTTTTCTCTGGATGACTGGTATTAGTGAACAGAAAGTTATCATTACCGAAGCTACATGAAACCTTAATTAAATTTAAAAAAACAGAATGAGATGCCACACAGTCTCCGTATTAACAGGTGAATCACAATCCACGTCATTCGCATGGTTTATTCAGTGTAAACGCAATATGCCAGGCAATGGAAAAGAAGTCACAATCTGATAGAAGTGGTTTGTAGGTAAAAATTTGTACGGGGAACTAGGGGTGCACTTTTTTTCTGAGAGGGTCAAACTCAGGAAGTTTGAAACACTTTGTCTGAAAATCATTGACGAAAATTTGGTTCGGAAAAGTTAGACCTTCGGAAACCGGATAGTACGCATACTTTTTCATCAATGATTTTCAAGGGGTGGTTGTGTACAATATTAAATTCTACTTTTTAATTATCTTTCCAACCATACCAACTTGAGGTTGAATGCTTTTTCTGCCCGTGTTCCTTTAAAAGTAATTTTTTGGGGGGGGGGAAATTTGCACTTCGCTGAAACAAAAGGTGAAACACAAGGGAGATCTAAAACATCTTCCAAATGTTACTGATGTGGTTACTTTGTTTTCTTTTAAAGTTTTAACAAATGTTTTTAATAATTTACTTGTAATAAACTGATGTAACCTTTTCTGTGAAGCCGGTTATTTATAATGAGGTGCCGTGGCGGCCTGTGCAGCCAAGAGCAACGTACACAATAATCCAACAATTGATTGAAACTGCAGAGAATGACGTATATAGACGTCATCCGGCCAAGTGGCAAATTTTTGGACGTGTATACACGTCATCTGACTTAAGGTTTACATCAAGAAAAGTGTTTATCTTAAATAATAAAATAAAAATATAATTAAAAATCATATCATAATGAGTAATTGTGTACAATTAGCAGTGATTATAATAAAGAGGTACATAATTTCATGATAGTTTTTGATACAAATGTAAAAAGTACTTAAACCCCCCCCAAAAAAAGCAAACGCATAGAAACGTGCTGGGCATGCTATATGAACAATCTTTATATCCATGTATTTATCCATATGGATTATGTTCTTGATGTAAATAGCTCTTAAACTCAAAAGATTATTTTTTGGTCGACATTTTCTTTCCTGATGTTTAGTGGAGGTGCCGTTTTGAAATTTTAAACTGCATTAAACCGATCATATTTCTTGCGATTTTGAAGTGTAAATTTGGATTAAAACCAGTAATTGGATTTAGGTGTATAAGTGTGTATTAGAGTAAAACAACACGATCTCTTAACCCCTTGACCTCGGGTTTTAGCTGGGAGGTGCCGGGGCACCAGGTCGGGTTGTGCAGCCAAGCATAATGTACACAATACCCCAATAATGGATTGAAAGTGCAGAGATTGACACAAATAGAAGTCAACCGGCCTGGTGACCATTTTCAATCTGCACGTATTTGTGTCAACCGTACGCAAGGGGTTAAAGGGACACTCACCCAACTGTTTTGAAGTTGACCTAGGTATCTCACATTGTGTAAATTTGAGGGATGTAACCATGGCAATAATATAGTTGTCATTTTAACAGTCAAACCAATATGTGGCCGACAAAAGGAACCAATGAAAATGGCCGTGAAGAGTAAAAAAACAATGTTGGATTTGGATTTAGAGTGCCTTCTGGACTCTTGCAAAAAATTTAGGGATGCAGCGACCTCGAACAAATATCAATACAGATTTTGTCTTAACAACCAAAATCCGATTTTCCGTCGAACAAACCACAAGGGAAACTGACTAGATAAATTTAAATAAACTGTCAAAGTGAACCAAGAAAATTGCCAGGAGCAGGATTCGAACCTGCGACCTCCGGAATACCGTACCGGCGCTCTACCAACTGAGCTATGTTGGCGGTCTCCCAAATTGTATCGTAAAATTGGGCTTAATTCACGGTTTTTGACGTCTGACTAGCGCCCGCCGAACAAAGATACCGACAATTTGGCGGAGCACCGGTACGGAATTTCGAAGGTCGCAGGTTCGAATCCCGCTCCATTTGAAAATCTAATTTGTGTTATTTGTGTACAGTCCTGAATCCCAAAGTTAACGTAAATAAATAGTATACCCTTGTGGATTTGTAAAAGATGTCTGTGAAGTCTATCATTATATTAGCAATCATTGCTTGACAAATAAAAGTTGCCGTATTAATTACTATTTCTCACGACTAATCTGATTGTTTTAAAACTTATCACACGTAATGCGGTTTCTGTTAATGCGGTTTTTTTTTTGGGGGGGGGTTAGTGTGTCACAGCAAATGCTGTTAAACACTGACCTGTTTAAAGTTTTGTGTCATAGATGCTGGGAAAACGGAGTACAAAATGCTGTTCTTGTAGTGTGGTTCCTTGACCCTACTTCAGACAAAAAGGAACTAGACTATCTCCAATGATGGTCGGCCAACCATCGTTGGAAATTGATACGAACATTTCACATTTATTGAAAACGACAGCGCACCAGGTGCCATGATTTTACTTGAGTCAAGTAAGGTCTTTCATAATAATTCAGTAGTTTTGTTTTTGGATGTTTGCAAATGTTGTATATTACCTTTAAGTCAAGGTCAAACAATTTTAACAGCCTAAATAAATACATTATAATCTGAAAATGGAAAATGCCTCCTTCCACATAAAAACATCCCAAACAAAATTGTGATTCTCTTGGAAATCAATATTCGCTATAACAAGGATAAGCCTTCATTTTTATGTCTTTTTTTGTGTAAATGTTTAGGGGCTGACACATGATACAATTTTATTGGGAGTGAATTTAGAGAAAAGGTTCGGGACTGCTATGAAGATTGAGGGGAAAATGCTCTTCAGCACTGTAAATATAACATTCTAAATTTGTCGGGTTTTTTCTAGGCATGGTATATGTTGTCCCGAACCCTCAAGATCTTCAACTAGAAGCTTATCCAAAATAAGAAAATGCATTTGCTTTATATGAAACAAAATAATATTAGACTGGCTACAATGTACACCATAATCCACAATAAAATTAAGTATATACTTCTTTCTCGCACAAAGTAAGAGAATCATTCAGATATATTTATATAATATGTACAATTACAAATTCTGCCTCAATTTGGACTGAAGATATACCTTCAGTCATTTGACCTATTCAGTACCATATACTTTACACACATTTGAACCTCAGATTTCCGTATACTTTTGAGTACATATCTACACAGCTCATGCTATCCTGGGTGCGGAATCTGCGTTTGTGTGGCGCAATCAAGGATATCCTAGGAACGGGATTGTAAGGGTTTAAGCCTGGTTTCCAAATGGTTGTAATGAACATTTTTTTGGGGGGGGGGGGGGGGGGGGTTTGCCCAACACAAGGCCAAAAGGCCACTCAAGGTGTGGGCTACAAAAGACAAGAAAAGACAGAAATCACAGGGATAGAAGGTATCTATTCACATTTCGTTTGAATTGTAAAAGATTATAGGTGGAAGGGAAGCAGGTTACAGGTAAAGGAGTTCCAAAGAGAGGCAGTACGAGGGAAAAACTTGAAGAGTATCTCACAGTACTAGCCTTTGAAACGACAGTAGGACGTGATGAGACAGCCATGTCACAGTAAACAACTTTGAATGCTGATCGTGCGCCTGCGCTTCCTTTTATGGCCCGATTAATTCATGCATGAATGAATGTGCTGAAAAGCGTTGTTTTGTTTGCCACAGACATTCTCGCTTTTTAACCCGGAAGTGCGCAGAAGGGGCTAATGTGAAATTCTTCTATTCGAGTCCATCAAAAGTCCCTGCAAGTCCATCACAAGCCCTCCAGTCCTAATCCCAATCACAAGCTATTCAAATAAACTTTGACAAAAGCATTCCTTTGTCATTGTTCATCCAGTTACTTGTGAAAGGACTTCCGACTGGACTTGTGAAAGGACTCGCTTTGACATTGTCAAAGAGGCACAAATAGCCAGCCCAGATGTGGCTGCAGTATTCCATGACAAGACTATGGACAAATTTTATCAGATGGAATTTACAACTGGCATTTCCGACTGACTCACATATTTTTAGAGGCAGCTGGTAGAACATTCTCAAATATTTTTTATTTACTAGAAAAAAAAAAAATATGGGGAAGCTTTTCCGAGTTTTAGGCAGATTAGACCCCAACCCATCCTGTACAACTGGATCTCATAGCCAATTTAGTTACCCACCAAGGATGTCTTGAAATTCTTCCGTATCCTCGATCACATGACCAAATCTCGTAACCCTGCCGTCTGTCGTACCTTCTGGATGTGAGCTCGGAGGAGGAACTGTTTACGGGAGAGATCTCGGACATGCTGCGGAATGAGACAAGAAGAATGAGATGTTATCAGTAAGAAGTTTTGTGCATTAACCCTGGATGTTATTGATGGGGGGGGGGGGGGGGCTGGTATGCCTAGAATGGGGCCGAGTCAAATTGAATAATTGAATATTCGATTGTCCGGATGGCCAAATTTTGGGTAAACAAAGTATGTAGTCTAATTAACGCACGAAACTGCTCATTATCATCAGATAACAGATTCTCACTTTTATGACTATCGCCGGCACCAAGGAATTATTTAGTAAAGGTTTAGCACACGTGCAAAAATGCAGAAATACTTTTTTTTTACCTGGTGAGAAAATTTGATATTCCCGACAAAACGTAGCAACAGGAACATTCATCATTACGTGTTTGTTTCACAGATAGATAGCCTGCCGTCATACAATTATTTGGACAGGAACCAGTCACAATGTCACGGATGCAATTTCGTTATAAAAAAAATTACTTTTAACTCTTATATTCCTTTGCATTTCACCTTCGAATATTCGAACTTGAAAATAAATATTCAAATTTAAATAATCATTCAAATATTCAGCACAGCCCTAGCCTAGAATGAGACCGTCCAGCCAAGCATAAATGCAAACAATAGGCACCACAATGAATAAAGTGGTACTATTCATCGCACTCACAGCCTCCCCCTTTCGTGTGAATGAAAGCTTTGTTTGAAAAAGCTCCATCTATTCATTACACTCCCATTCAAGAACATTATAGTTGATACATGAATGGATCGAGTACGTGCAGTAATGCGCCTATAGACATCAACTGGCCAGGTGGTCTTCCTCAAACCGCAGCTATGGCCGTCGTCCGTGTTGTTGGTCTAAGACTTTGCAAGTTCTGCGTCAACTCAGTTGTCGTGATATAACACCTTCTGACTGAGACGTTAACAGTGGCCAGGCATCTTGTGCGGAAGCCCACTCCAGCGGCTTGAAGCATGCAGGGAGACTAGACATAGGTCAAGGATCAAGGCTCACCTTCAAGAATGCCTCCAGCTCGATAGTGTTCTTCCTTAGCGCCTCCATGAGGTAATAATACGTGTCTTCAATGGTCATCTCCTCTGCAAACAGGTTCAGCAACCTTGAAAAAAGGAACACACAGAAAGGCGTAAGTGGATGTCAGAAGTCGTAGTCAGTAGTCAAATTGTCAGTATCTTTGTTCGGGTGGGCGCTAGTCAGAAGTCATAAACCCATAATGCTGTATAGCCAGGGATCACGCCCTGACTTTACGATACAACCTGGGAAGCGACATTGTGGGGATCACTCAATGAGGATACTACTTTTTAACTATAATAACGTCAAACAAACAAGGGAAAATGACTAGGTAATCCTGAATACATTTTCAAAGTGAACAAAGACAACTGGCAGGAGTGGGATTCGAACCTGCTACCTCAGGAAACCGAGCCAGCACTCTACCAACTGACCCCATGTTGGTGGTAAATGTGATATTGTGAGGATCACTCAATGCGGATTCAACTTTTTATTGACCTCGGAAAAAAAATGTGCCCGGCCTGAACCACCCCTCCCCCCCTCCTCTCTGCAACAATTCCTGGATCATCCTGAGTGTATGTGACCCACTCTACAAAAATGGGTACAGTGGAACGCCGCTATACCGAACATTCGGCTATACCGAACACCATCCTTGGCTCCCAAATTTTGTATAAAAAACTTAAAATACCGAACATTGTTGTTGAAAAAAGGTAACGGATTAACAAAATGTACTGGGCATTCGGGCTGTTTGTAATTCCCAAACGGCCGCAGCTTTATGTTGAAGAGTGACAGGTGGCTATTATTTGCCCAAGGAATAGAAGGGAAAAGCCAACTGTTGCTTTAGAATTCGGTAATCTTAGAAAGTATGAACATGTAATTACATGATTCAATGGCCGGCACATGTTTGAAGTCGTCCTTAAGTAACCGGCGGTTGAAAATCGCTATACCGAACGATCGTTATACCGAACAAAATCTGTGGATCCCGCGATGTTCGTTATAGCGGCGTTCCACTGTATTATGTGAAAACACACACAGGGCTGTTCTATGTGAAGCGGGCAAAAAAATCTTTACATAAGTGATTTTTTTTGGTTTGCTGGCTTCTGTTATATCTATATTTTCAGAATTTATTTTCAGAAACATTAATATTGATGAATAAAGATGAAAAAATAAATGTTGATAAAAATTACTTCTGTCTTATTTCTTGCCTATATCTCTAAACGTACTTCCGTTAAATTGGAAAATAGGAGTATACAAATGTTAAGATATCTTGAGAACACAAAATGCTACGGGGTCAAACCTACACCAAATTAAAGCTTAGGATGTGACAAATTCAACTATGTATATAACTCATTTTTCAAATTTTGCGACATAATACCCCTTTTTGCAGAGCCGGTCACATATATCCGTCTACCATATTGACAGACAGTGTGACACAGAGACAGAGAGATAGAGAAGATTGGGGGTAGTTCCTTACTGTCTGTATAATGGAGTGGTAGGTACGATAGCTTCGTCTATATCCATTTGATCCTGCCCGTCCATCTTACTCAGAGCCGATCGGATCTCCTCGTCCTTCTGTTGTAAAACTTGAATATTCTTCTCCAAGTCAACCTGGAAAATACAAAATGCTTTCACAATTACTGATTTTTTAAAAGTCTTGCTTAGTTAAAACGGGTTAAAAAGGGCATTGGATTTTCATGCTAAGCAAACAGCTGAATGCCAGCCACAAGCGATACACTTCACATCCAAATTTGGTTGGTAATCCTGTATTTACCAAGGAAGACTTTTCATGCTAAGCAAATTGTTGTGCTTAGCATCGCCAATAAATTGACCGCAGGTCTTATCAGCAACATTTTTTCTTTTACGGGTATAAAAACAAAAAACCTGCCTGATGCCCACCCATGGTAAAAATTATTGTATCTATTATTTACCTGTTCTGCTTCTAGTTTCCCGATCATATCTTCCAGTTGTTGTTGGCCCGACTTCAATTTGTCTTTCGTGACGGTCAACGAATCCATTTCAGCCTACAACACAAACCGAAAATGCCCATCAAGGTAGCAGTCTTTGTTTATATTATTATAATTTTTAATTCAGCATTCAACACAGGACAATTACAACAACATATACCAGGAAATGCATCAACCAAGGACTATTAAAAGCCAGACGCATATGCCTGGAATGGAAAAAGTTGACCTAAAACTGTGACCCGAAGGCCTTCTGGCCAATACCTCTGGCTACACAAAAAGATATCAAAACAAAAAAATACATAAAAGTCTTTAAACAAAATTCTCATTTAAAATCACAGATGTTTGACATTGAAAGTTAACCCCTTGGACCCGGTTATTTATAATGAGGCGCCGGAGTGCCGGGCCGGCTTGTGCAGCCAAGCAAAACCGACACAAGAAGCTTGTGCAGCCAAGCGTAACATACACAATAATCCAACAATGGACTGAAACTGCAGAGAATGCGTGTATAGACGTCATCCGTCTTCATGGGGTTAAGAACTTTACGAATTACAAACGTAGTTATTGTAGTGAGTGTAACATTACAAAATCTTACATTGCCAAAACTCAAAAGTATGAGGCACTACTTTCAAATCAAATTAGAAAAAATATAATAAATCGTCGTGCGCCCGGAAAAAGGTCGTAAGGACGAAAAATGGGTCAAAAAGGTCAAATTCAAGTTTTTAGGGTAATCGATAGAGTATTGAAATATCTTTCACTTGATATACATTTCGTCCCCAGGGGCATAATTAACAGAATGAAAAGGACGGAAGGGGGTTTTGCATTTTTTTTAACGGGTAAAAGGACGTTAGCGTGTAATACCAATGTAACAAAACATGATACAAGTGTGTTCACCTCTCCACTTCAGTGGGACGTAAACCGCTTGGTGCAAAGTTTGTTCCCTGCAAAGGGTCGTTAGCATAAATATGTAAATAACTTTAAAATTAAGTAACATTTTTATTTAAAAATGCACAACATTATTGAAAATATTAATAAATTTTATCGGACAAAAAAAATTCAGCCTTTTGCGATTCTTATTTTACAAATTGGAACACAAAAACATTAAAGTCGATTTTCCCAAAATTGTGTGACTGGGCCTTAACGTCCTTTTACCGGGCACACGACAAAATGGTTTTGAAACAATGAAAGACTCTGAAATACTCAGAGTGAAAATCTGTTGTTTTTTACTTTATCTGTACATAAATTTACATCTCTTGGCACGATACCAGAGACTACAGGTAAAAAAAATCCAGCCATTCTGATTTTTTTCATCAAGTAGGTCTCGGAGGTATTTTTTCTTTACCTGAATTCCGTCATAAGTATCCTTCAGTCGGCGTTTTAGTTTATCCTCCACACCAGACCTGATGGAAGCTTTGATCTCGTCCTCGGAGAGACTCATGTTTTTCTTGCCGGAACCTAAAAAGCAGACAGGGAAATACAGTTTGAGGTTTTTCACTTGTATTTCGCAGGTTGGGAGAATCGGGTCAGGCTCATTTCCTCAACTTTGACCTCAACGGATTGGGTCTCGGGTCCCTGCTTGATTTCGTGGGTTTTCACCCAGAATATCTTTGACGTTTTCTAAAACTGAACATTAGGGCTGTCCCGAATATAGTGAATATTCAAATATTCGATCATCAACCAAATATTCGAATAGCTTTTTGCCGGTTCGAATATTCGAAAAAAATATATAAGTAAGTACAGATACGACTCGGATGCTATTTTAATAGAAAAGTTACGGCGCTTGCCAATGTCAAATGGCGCATTTTTTTGGACAGAGGTTTATTGTTCTCGACTGTAAAACCCTTGACACTTCTAAAATAATTATTGCAAAAACTCAGGCTTGAGTTTGCTTTCTTGTTATCAGAACTTTATACGTACTCGTAATTAGCTTGATACAATGCAAAAAATGTCCATTGAGTGGTCTATAATATCGATCGCCGCATGTAAAACACCAGCGTGCTTTGCGTGCAACTTTTTACCGGCGCGGCATGCAGTTGTAGCAGACGCCTGAAAGACTTGATCGGCGAGTATCGAATATTTGAATATTCGGACAAGCCCAGTCTCGAATAATCGAATACTCAATTATTCGAAAATGAACAGCCCTAATGAACATTTCTTCATTATTTTTTCCCCCCACTATTTTTTTTTCAGGCTTTCAAGCTACAATGCTGTATGCACTTTTGAGATTTTAAAAATATTTGTTTTCTCTGGACCCAAAAAAATTGAACCATCTTTCATCGTCTGTAACTAATTGCGCTTCAATTAAATACATTTAAATGTAAACTAAAAAACAACAACTTGGTGTTGTTTTGTTTGGCACATCCAACACCTGTTTTAACCCTAACCCTGCCAGATGCAGCACAGTGCATCTGTGGTGACAGCTTGACCTTGCTGCACTCTGCACACAAGTCAATGTGACAAAGTATGCAATCTGATGCGTCTGGCAGGGTTTCTAGCCAAAATATCCTGTAGGGTTAGAGTTAATGTGCATGTAGCAGGTATCAAAATATCCACTGGACCGCTGGACCGAGTCCAGTGATTTGAGCATTAATCTAGTGAACTCTTGCCCGAACTAGTCCGGTGGTCTAGTGATTTTTTTCATACACTGCATGAAATGCTGTCACTAAAGTCCATTTTTTTTCTAAATCTGGTAAACTGAAAAAGCCCCATAATTTCTGGAATGGCCATTTTTTATTTTGAGGCAGGGAGTTTCAACCAAACAGAAACCCCTCCCCCAACAAGGTCGGCAAAGGGGAAAAGTCGAAACAGCACACTCAATTAAAACACTGTGTGTTCTTATTTTTGCCATTGGTCTTGTGAAATACCTTCTGGTCTGGTAAAATTGTTCTGCTACTAGCCCAGCTGTTTAGTAGAGTTTTACCTGAAATTCGACCCCTGACGCAGTATTCAGTGTGACTAAGAGTATCAAAAGACATTTTTCTTGAATAGAGCCTGAAAGTTCACCGCTTAGTGGCGCACTTCCAGGGAGACCTCGAATAGGAAAATGAATGTTTAAAATAAAAAAAAAATTATTCGAGTGTTAAAGAAATTCACTGACTGAAATGGCCTTTACAGAAATCAATGTGCGTATCGACGACAACCGGCCAGGTGGTCCTTTTCAAACTACGGCTATGGCTGTCGTGCGTATTGAAGAGGTTTAGCGGATGAATTTTATTCTGTACATGACGCATCGGGTCACATTGGAGGTCAGAAGCTTTTACTCACCAACTGGCAGATCAGACACGGGAGGGTAGGAGGGCGTCTGGCTCGTCACTGGCCCTGTCGTGGGCTGGGAGGGTGGGTAGGGGTACGACGGGGGCTGTGAGCTCGGGTAGCTTGGGCTAGGGTAGTTGCTGGGGTACTGCGAGGGGGGCTGGTAGGACGTGGAGGAAGGGTAGCTGGGGCTATAGCTGGGCTGGGTGCTCGGAGGCATCGGCATGGGCATGTTGTAACCACCTGAAACATGCGAGAGAAACAAATACAAATTTAACACCATCAAACAAACCACAAGGGAAACTGATGAGGTCGTTTTGAATGAATTTTCAAAGTGAACAAATAGAACTGGCAGGAGCGGGATTCGAACCTGCGACCTCCGGAATACCTTACCAGTGCTCTACCAACTGAGCTATCTTGCCCTATGTTGGCAGTATCCCAAATTGTCAGTATCTTTGTTCGGGTGGGCGCTAGTCAGAAGTCATAAACCCAGAATGCCGTATAGCCAGGGATCACACCCAATTTTATGATACAACCTGGGAAGCGACATTGTGGGGATGACTCAATGAGGATACGACTTTTTAACTTATAATTCGTCAAACAATCCACAAAGGAAACTAACCAGGTAAATTTGAATACATTTTCAAAGTGAACAAAGAAACTGGCAGGAGCGGGATTCGAACCAGTGACCTCCGGGTTACCGTACCGGCGCTCTACCAACTGAGCTATCTTGCCCTATGTTGGCGGTCTCCCGAATTGTCAGTATCTTTGTTCGGGTGGCCGCTAGTCAGAAGTCATAAACCCAGAATGCCGTATAGCCAGGGATCACACCCAATTTTACGATACAACCTCGGAAGCGACATTGTGGGGATGACTCAATGAGGATACGACTTTGACATTGACAATTTGGGAGACCATATCCCACTCCTGCCAGTTTTCTTTGTTCACATTAAAAAAACACAAAAAAAAAAACACACAGTGCCACCAAAATAATATTGCGAAGGGTAAATCCCCATTTAATTAGCCTTTATGGGATTTGGCAGACACAATAGGAGGGCACTATTTGATTTGGGTGCCACACAAAAGGTTTACCCAAATCAAATAACGCTCTCCTTTTGTGTCCGCCATATCCCAAAAAGGCTAATTGACATCACACCAGTACAACATTTCATCTACTGCATTTGTATTCACCAAAATTACTGAAAGACTAGAACGTCCAAGGATCTAACATAGGCTTTACTATACCTGATGGGTACGGTGTCTGGCTGGCCGGCTGCCCTCTAGGCTGGTAGCTTGGTCGGGGGGGAGGGTTAGATTGAGACGCCCGCCTAAACAAAGGCGGACATTCTCCAAAGACAGCTGTCATGACTTGGATTAGCGCCAGCAGATCCGACGAAGGCTGAGCACGACAGATTGGACGAACAAACAAATTACACAAAATTCTTTATCTTTGTTGATTTGGGGGGGAAAAAAAAGTTTCAATGATTGATTGATTCATTCATTCATTCATTCATGATACAAAATATTTTTTAAATAAAAAAAAATGAAAATGTTGCAAAACTTTCCTTCTACGTTATACAAGCCCTTGATTCATGCTTAAAGGGTGGCTGCAATGAAATTGTACAAAAAAATTAATTTTGTGTTGTATAACTCTTTTACAATAAAAGAAATGTGATTAAAATGTGTTTTCTGTGTTTCTGCCCATTTTTGGTGTTTAATTTTCCCGGAATAAAGTCCCCCCCTTTCTCTATTGTTTCCGCGCCCCTAATTGCGTGACATCATCTCGGGAACACGGAAACTCAGCGAGAGTAGTTTGATCAGTGTGCGTTTGTGTACGTGTGGATGTATACCGTTATTGAGGGAACCAGCCACGCGCGATTAAATAGCTTTGGATGAAGGGACCAGGGAAACATTTCTCGTCGCGTTAAAATCTTCAAACAGAATCTTTTGGACCTGAATCTGACAATCAAGTGTCGATTTTAGACTTGTTGATTAAGACACTTCTTCGGAACATTATTGGGGCGAGGAAGAGGAGGATCTTGGAGCTCTTCCGTACATGTACGAGCCAGAAGGTGAGAGTAACAGCGAAACTACTGAAGACTCCGAATCGGACTCCCGATGCGGAACGCGTGAAAGACTTGAAAACAACGATTGCTTGGCTAAATAACACTCTCCGAGTCCAAATACGACGGTATTTCGGTTCTACTGGAAAGAGGTAAAGACTTACACCATCCTTAGTGGTGTTGCTGAATCCAGTAGCAACACAACGACACGGTATTATCCACGAAAAACATTCGCAAAACACTGAAAGCTTTCCACGACACAGCGAAAAACACCGTGCATGTCAATGCAACGCACGCTGGGTGTATGGCCGACCATCCACCACAGCCAGCCGGCGGTTCCCGGGATGACGTCACATCGGCGTAATACCACTTGATGGGCGGGGCTGACCCCCTCCCGCCTTAAAAAAAATATTTTCAAATGCTTACGCGAAATAAAAAAATACAAACAACACACAGTTGTGTTTCAAAAACTTTATTTCATCGATATACACAATAAAAATTCCATTGCAGCCACCCTTTAATACATGCAATTTCAAGCCTTAATGTTAATATGCTGCCAAGTCTTTAAAATTCCTAACGCAGTACTGAATCACTGCAGTATTAAAACGGAAACTAACTTTGTCGGTATTTTGGTACTCTGAAAGAGTCAATCGATTTCAGTCGGGATTGAAAAGAATGTAAATACTCGGTAATACTGAAAAAATTGCGCAATCCAAATTATAGTGTATCACATGATTTTCACATGATTTTCAGATGTTGGTAACATGGACGTCACATGTGTTTCACATGCACGTCACATGCACGTCACATGCACGTCACATGCACGTCACATGCACGTCACATGCACGTCACATGCACGTCACATGCACGTCACATGCACGTCACATGCACGTCACATGCACGTCACATGCACGTCACATGCACGTCACATGCACGTCACATGCACGTCACATGCACGTCACATGCACGTCACATGCACATTACCCTTGATATGTTCCAACACTGTGGCCACTCCTTGGGATTTTTCCCAAGATCTTGGGAATTTTGGTGGGAAAAATATGGATTGCACATGCGCAAAGTACTTCTTCCGGTGCTCCGTTAAATGAATTTGTACTGTGTTTTCCATTGCCTTGGGAATTCCTGGGAATTTTACTGGATGAATCTTGGGAATTTCAAATTTGATGAGTGGCCACGCTGTGTTCCAAGCACACACACACACAAAAAACCACCTCAACTCACATATTTCCAGTCGTGAAGGTAGGGCAGGTACACTTTGCCGTTGCTGTCCACATACTTGGACGGCTTGATGAGCATATCCTTCGTGGGTTTGACGAAGCAGAGAGGGGGGTTGAAGGGATGGGTTTCCATCACCCAGATACAGATGGGAATGTTGTAACTTGTTCCTGCCGAGAAATATACGAACATTGAACACGAATTGAGTCGTGAGAATCTACAGATTTTATTCTTAACCCCTTTTGGCCGGCTGTTATTGATGGGGTGCTAGTATGCCAAGACAGGCTTGTGCAGCCAAGCGTAATGCAAACAATAGATAAACAATGGATTGAGTATGCACAGGAATGTGCATGTAGATGACAACCGGCCAGGTGGTCTTTTTTTAAAGCTGCGGCCATGGCCGTCATCCATATTCAAGAGCTTAAGAATTGGACTTGGATTAAACTCACTCTCAATAACATCATCGGTGATTTACCCTCCCGTTCTCAAGGCCAAAATGGAGCCAGCTACCCTATATATCAAAACCTATCAAGTGACAGATTGAAACACACACAAACTGTGAGAGTTGGTGTTTAGAATTTTTGATAGGCTGTGATAGTTATAAGTATAGGAGGGTTAATCCTTTGAAAACAGACAAGGCTAAAAGTCACTCAAAGTACGGAGCTACAAAAACAACACAAAACAAAAATACAAGAGGTAGGAATTAATATTCCTCTTGAAGCAGGAAAGATCCTAAGATGAAGGAAAACATGCACCAGGCAAAGAATTCCATAGAAATACAGAACGAGGGAAAAAGCAATTGGCATAGCTTTTCATTTTACATCTAGGTACATCTAGGTACATCTAGGTACAGGTGGAAATATGACTAAAAATATTCAACAGTAACTGTTTTCTCCAAATTATTCATGTTTTCAAACAATTCAAATGAATCACAAACTTTATGGACTCACTGTATTACTGAAAAATTGAGGGCTGTTAAGAATATACGAAATATTTAAATATTGGATCGTCAACCGAATATTCGAATACCATTTTGCCGGTTCGAATATTCACAAAGATATATATGCATTTTAATAGAAAAGTTACGCCACTTAGCAGTGTCAAATGCCGCATTTTTGTCAATCGTAACTTTTTATGGACGGAGCTTCAATGTTCCCGTCCGTAAAACCCTCAATACAACAGGGGCATGCAAAAAAAATGCCGATCGAAGGGTCCATAATATCGATCACCACACAAAAAGACCGGCGTGCTTTTATGTGGAATTTTTTTTACTGGTGCGGCATGCAGTGAAAAACTTGATCGACGAGTATCGAATATTCAAATATCCGTCAAACCCAGTTTCAAATATCGGAAATAAACAGCCCTAACAAAATTGAATACATTTTAAGAAAATTGTTTTGGCCAAACATAAACAGGTTCTTGTTTATTTATTAATATATTTATTTGCTTTCTGGTGGATAGTGAACACCTACCTTTATACCAGACGGGGATGGTTCCATCAACACACAACAGTGTTTTCTTCGATCCATCGTTGAAAACTAAATAAAGACAAAGATTAGTAAAACTGTCTAACTTTATGCATACATTTACAGGGTGTCCCAAAAAAGTACCAAACAGACAATTGGAAAATATGACCAAGCTTTGTACATAATTACCATTATACAACGCCTGAATAAATCCCCGCTATCTGATTGGTGGATCGCTGATCACGCGCATGGAATTATACGTCCCAACGCACTGCACAGCCGCACCGCAAAAATATTCTATTCAACGGTGAAAAGAACTTCCATTGCACGGTCACACCATCGGTCTCGCTCTGACCAATCAGATGATGAGAATTTATTCAGGTGTTGTATAAAACAAATAATGAATGTTTCACGTTCGTGCAATGGAAAGAATAATTTCATTCGGTGACAGATGGAATGTCCCATTCATAGGCGTAGCAATGTCATTTTTATTGGGGGGGGTAAACGTGAAAAAGGGCACCCGATATATCCATGCTGAGAGGTAGACGGGGATTTTTTACAGATCAAAAAGGGAGCAGGGACATAATTTTCCTGGACCAGCAGCATGAAGGAAATTATGTTTAATTTTTTACTTACTGTACGTGTCCATCCTCGGATGGAGATCTTTGAAATTTGTAAAAACTTGTAGGACATCTCGCTCTGTTGCTTCTGGCTTTTGGTACTGTGGTGGTTAAAAATATTCAAGTGATTTTATTGATGTTTTTTAAGTGACATCAATTCCCAAACTAAACAGCTTTTGATGGGATTTGATGGGTTTTGTTGGGGCAAATCATGTGGTAAATTTTGACTAATAGAGAAAGTTTGTTTTACCATTTTTAGTTGAAAAAAACTGCAAGATGCATATTATCAAGTTGAAGCAGAACTTTCGGTACTGTGTAGTGGGTGGAACTGATATCAGAATTTGTACAAACACAGTTCAATTCAATTCAATTCAATTCAAGTAGACATTTACTTCCATATTTTCAGTTCTAGATAACAAAGGCATCAATATTCAATAAATAAGTATATAAATGACAATAAGAAAAAGAATCAAGTTGCACAAAACAGCTCAGAATATAAAGTATGGAAGCATTTTCACAGAATGTGCAATTTGTAAACTTATATTTTGGCTCTAAATTCCCTGTGAGATAAAGGTTTGAGCAATGACGAAAAAAGTGCCTGAAAAAGTAACGTGCATGGCATTCACATTTTCAATTCAATTTGTTTCAATTCAATTCAATTTCAATTCAACTTCACTTTATTTTCCACATTGAAACAACAACCAAAGGAATAAAGTATATAAAATATGTGGATGGGGATCCCTAAAAAGCAAGGCTTGTCGAGTAGAGATGCCCAGTAAACAAAATTATACAAAAAAATACACATAAACACATACATGTAACACCAAACATAACAAATGGAAATGACATGATTAAGAAATCATAGCCTATCCTGCAGCTTGTAACCCCGTGACAAAAAAGAAACACTTAATTACTCTCTAAATAATTATTCAATAGCATATTTTTTATTTACGTTTAACCCCAACTCCCTACATCATTTCCCCCCATGTAACCTGAATCCTCCAACATCCTCTGATTTCAAAGTGTTAAAACTCCATATAACCTGAATCCTCCAAAATCCTCCAGGTTTTTTTTGCATACCCCTAGTAACCTCAATCCTCCAAAATCCTCATGTATCACATTGAGCCTGATAACCTGGATCCTCCATATTCCTGCAGGGGCAAAAACCCCTAGTAACCTCAATCCTGCAAAATCCTCCGATGCATCAACTTCCAAGTGCCCTCAATCCTCCAAATTCCTCCATTTTGCAAAGAGGATTTTGGAGGATTTGGGAAGGTTAGGGTTAAAGAGCGAGAGACTAGAAATGTTTTTCAATGAAATGTCAACTGAGCTCCACAGCTTGGGACCTTCATATTTCACAGTTGCTTTAGAACCCTCCTATGCAAACATACATTCTGAGCCATGTTGTTGTATGGGTCAAAATCAGTCAAGGTGATTGTTTTTTACCCTCCTGCCATAGTACAAAACCACATGTAATCTGATCATGTCTGTGTAAAAGTATAGCAGGGGAGGTGGAAGAAAATTTTGACTGATTTTGACCTTTTAAATAGTACGAGGGATACTTATAGAGTGTAGTATGAGCATAGGATCGATGAAATTCATGACACTGCCTTGTAAAATGATGATGAATTTCATTGTTTTTTTAAACATGGAACAAACGGATTTGGGTAAATTGTTGTTGTTGAGTTGAGGGAACCCAGCTGAAGAGAGTAAATATCATTAACTTTTAAAATACTACAGTTATAAAGAAGTGGATCACTATGTTCATAAAAGTTAACATTGTTAATGATACGTAAAGCTTTTTTCTGCAATTTGAGGATTCTATTAATATGACCAATACCACTGTTGCCCCATGCGAGTATACCATATGTTTCATAAGGTAAAATAAAGGTAAAATAACATTTTGAAATTGGATCTTACCGCTGGACTTGCCGTGGGTAGATACTGCTTGATGTACATAGCATCTGAGTTTCTTGCATTGCTAGCCATAGTTACTGGAACAATCTACATAAAACAAGGGACTATTTTAATAGTTTTGCCCATTAACCCTAACAGCCCAAGCCTTTTTACTAGAATCCTTCCCTAACCACACAAACTCCAACACTGTGTAGTAAACCAATGGCACAATCTTTGTACTGGTACTTAGACAAAATCAGGGCATCAAGTCCCATGCAAAGTGATGGTGCCAAGGCTCTACAGTACCCAATCACACAAAATTCAACACAAAGGGGTGTTTGATTTTGGCAGTTTAGGGAAGGTTAGGGTTAATTGTTGTCCCTACTCCCCAAGGTTTGGAATGTTGGTCATGAAAACAAGTTTTCCAGTTTATCGTTGTATATAGTACATGTACCTCAACCCTAACCCCCCTAGGGTGTATGCAAAATCATATTAAAATTGTTGGATTCAGCCGAGTTAGGGGTAAAAAATTACCCTAACTCTGCTAAATCAAAAAATATTAATATGCTATGGTTGGAAAGATCATTTAAAAGTAGATTATGATAATAATGTATACGACATTTCTTGAAAATGCGCCGTCTGTCTGAAAATCATTGACAAAAGTCACTTTGGGGACACCAGTTTGGTTCGGAAAGGTTGTGCCGTTGGAATAAACCTTTTCGACATTCTCAAAGCATCATGGGAACTGCATCAGAAGAGCAAGCACATTAGAACGGACGTGATTGGTCGCATTGGTCACATGTTCGTTGTCATGCTTGCAAAAATCCTCTTCTGATTGGCTAATAATGTGACATTATTAGCTGTTCTAATTCCAGAAATTTGCATTCATCAGTAACTGGTACCTCGAGAGGGATTCCCCAATTATTTCCTTTATTTTTATTGCCATTTAAAATTGATTTTTCTGGTTATTATTTTCCTTATGTTCCATGCAAAGATATGTGAAAAGGGTATCGCTCAACTCATGACAGATATTTAGCATAATTTATAAAATCAATTAATATTTGGACTGGTTCACAGTGCCATAGGTTTGTGTATAAATTACATGGATTGTTTGGCCTCCAAACCCACAATGCATTGAGAATAACGAAAAGGTTTATTCAAAGTGGTGCCCTTGGCACTTCGGTTGCGTACAGGCAGCACCATCCATGTATGTGCGGAGCCAGCCAGTCTGAATGTCTATGTTGAGCGCAATCTTCAAAGGCGCGCATTAAAAAAAAATGCGCGCTTCGCAATTTTTGAACACGGAAATTGAGTTGGCTTGCGTAAATTTAAAATTTGCGCATTATAGATGGAGCGCAATTTTTAAAAATCATGCAATCTTTATTATTCAAACAGTAAACGGGGTTGCACACGAACTGTAAGTTCTTAATTTCTTGTGACAAAGCGCTTGAAAAGGGATGCTGGGATCCGGGGCTGGGATACAATACAAGCCTGAGGTTTGGCAAAAGTATGGAAAACCAGTAGAAAAGTGTAAAACAAAAGCAGAATAACAAAACTTCGTAAAAATGCTAGAAAATAAATAAAACAGTGCTCAATCTATTAGGAACAAGCAAATAAATTGCAAAGTTCGGACGCGTACGTGAGGGGTGCAACCATCATGACCATGTGACAACATAATCTCCCACTATACTGACCTATATTTATTTATTTATTTATTTATTTATTACATTTCTTTACCCAGGGTATGCCCAAACAGTTTAAAACTGGTTTCCATTGGGGCCCTGCATATTATTAGTTAAAACTGAATATTTACACATTCATACAAAATATTTAAACAAATACAATAATGTTTACACAAATAAATCAATTTTCTGTTAACTTTTCAACTCTCCAGAAGCCTATTCCTGATATACGAGATGGGCGAAAAACCCGCGAAAAAACCTTCAAGGGTGAAAAACAAGGGGAAATTCCCATCCGGCTCCAAAGTATTTTGGCAACCAAGTTTATAACTCCGCAGATCAGCGTAAATGACAGAAATATCACTGATAGATGGCTTTACGTAGCTCCGATTTAAATGTACTTAAGGAGTTTATGGTTCTCATTTGTTCAGGCAGATTATTCCATATACTGGCACCACTCACAGCGAAACTTGTCACGTAGCATTCCTTTTTGGCGAAAGGAACTTTCAGTGCCATTTGGGTCGATTGTCGTGTTTCACGAATCACTGTAAGTGGCGTGAACAGATTTGTCATGTACAAAGGAGTCATTTTGTTAAGGCTTTTGAAAACAAAGATAGCCTTTTTGGACTGAACTCTTTCTTTAAAAGGAATCCAATTTAGTCTGGCAAACATATCAGCTGAGGGGGTGAGGGAGGTACATTTAAGGATTATCCGTGCGGCTCTTTTTAGACATTTGTTGAGGGTATTGTCGTGAGATATGTACCTTCCTCCCCACACCGTACAGCAATACTCTAAAGATGGCATAACTAAACTTACAAAGAGTGTGTGCAGGCTGCTTTGGGGAACGTAATCACGAATTCTGTTTAACACACCCAATTTAGACGAAACAGTCTTCCTTACGTATTCAACATGTGTACCCCAACTTAATGTTTCATCAACAACTACACCCAAGCATTTACAATATTTCACTTTTTCGATAACCTTATCAGCAATGCACACGTTCAGGTCGACGTTGGATATTTTCTGCCTTGAACCAATAAGCATACATTTGGTTTTGTTGGCATTTAATGCTAGTTTGTTTCTTAGGCACCAGTTGTGAATACTAGCAAGAGCTACATTTAAGTTCCTTTCTATTTCGTTAATACTAGAGGAGCTACACGTTAACGTGGAGTCATCTGCATACATAAATATGTTGCAATTTTGGGGTATACAGGATGGTAAATCACTACTATAAACAATGAATAAAAGTGGCCCTAAGATCGACCCTTGTGGAACGCCTATGTCTATGGGCAAGACCTTCGATATTGTGCCCTTAATATTTACAGACTGACTATGACCGCCTAGGTACGACTTAAACCAATTAATTACAGAAGATGACAAATTCAGCTTCTTCAATTTGCCTAGTAGGATTACATGATCCACACAATCAAAAGCTTTACTGAGATCTATGAACACGCTACCTGTAACTTTACCTTGCTCCATAGCCTCAAAACACTTGTTTGTTAAATCGTGTAGAGTGCTTTCAGTTGAGTGTAAGGGTCTAAATCCCGATTGGCAACTAGGTAACAAATTGTTATCATCGAGGTAGTTATATACTGCCGAGTGCACCCATCTTTCTAGAATCTTAGAGATAATTGGCAGTATAGAAATAGGCCGATAATTACTTGTACTACATTTATCTCCTCCCTTGTGAATTGGTGTTACCAAGGCGTGTTTCCAATCTTTAGGGTATTGCTCGCATCTTATGGAGAGGTTAAAAATATAAGTTAAAGATTTAGTAATATAAGGGAGAGCAATTTTAATCATTTTAACACTGATGCCATCCGGACCTGTTGCTTTCCCAACCGACATGGATGATATTTGCTTTTGAACGAACTCTTCTGTAATATTAGGTACAGTGCATTCTTCAAGTTCATCCAGAGAATCAACGATAGAGGCGTAGGTATCATTGTTTTCAAGTTCGCCCGATGGGCAATTTCTAGCTGTACGTTTTCCTATTGTAGAAAAGTGTTCATTTAATGTATCAGCAATGTCATTGGGAGCGTCAATATTTTCTCCATTTGGGGAAGTGATAGAATTTGGAGCAATTTTCTGTTTCTTAGGAAGTACCTCCTTTAGCTTTTTCCATAGCATAGATGAATTGCTTTTATTTTCTTCTATGGCTGATGTATAGTATTCACTCTTCTTAATATATATATAAGTTATTTCATAGAAGAAAAAAATCTTATCCAGTAGTCTCTCAGTTGCTGTGTGAAGAATGCAAATTATAGATTGTTTCTTAATCTGCCATTTTCTTTTAAATGTTGGGAAGTTAGCCGATCAGACACAGAGGTTTAGATTATTTCCCAATGAAAAAAACGCCGAAAATGTATCCCCCCCCTCCCCCCCCGACGGCGCCTTAATGTCACGCGAAGGCAACTTATGATCAAGCCAAACACGACCCAACTTCATAAAGATAGAAGCACAGAATCTCAGGTGATGATAACAGATGATAAATTGAAGGTCAATTCAACAGATGATATGACATCACCACAAAGATATGCGACAAAGTATATGCAATAAAATTCACATCGTAAACTTTATTCGCTTATAAAAAAAATAGTTCACAAACAATGTCAACATATTTGCAAATCAAATAAATAAATGCTACACACACATTGTAATATATACGAATTTGCAAATATTCACGACATCGTGTAGCTCAAGAGCTGGAAAACTAAAAACTTGAAATCCTCTCTTCACAATTTTTTTGAAAGTATAGTCGTAGGACTCATGGGAGACAGTTCCAACCCCTTCAAGAACGCTATAATTGTTTTCTGTAGAGGAGTCGGATACAAAATACCCTCTATAATCTACAGAGAACTAACTCGTCAAAATCGTCAACAGGCCTACTGCAGATTATGGAACGGCCGCCATGCCGTCTGACGCCGATGTAAAATTCATGTCTACCATGTAGTTCGTGTCAGAAATCGTGCCCGAGTTGTTGTCCGAAGCGCGCATTTAAAATTTGCGCGCGCATACTTTAACTGAAAAAATCCCCACGCGCATTTTTAAAAAATTACGCGCGCAAATTTTAAAAATGCGCGTCTTTAAAAATTGCGCTCAATATCTACGTCACGTCTGGATGTCAACACAAATCACAATGCTTTGTTTTTTCCCTCATTTCTGCATAAATATTACACATAATAATACAATATTTACTCTCAGGCCTTGGAAACAGGTTAGGTAACTACTCAATGAGACTAAATTTTAGGGGGATTTTAGGGCAGTTTGTGCCTTTAAATGTAAATTCATCATAATATAGCATAATTCATATATGCATACGCAACTAAAAAATAGTCTGGTGCTCTGCTTGAATTGTGTACATTTCATACGAGAATACTATGGGTCGAACCATTACATGGTGTGAAGCTGTGATTAAAAAAAATACGCTCACATAACTTGCGTGAACACTACTCACAGTATACGTTCACTGTCTCCGAGTATTCGTCCTGAAATCTACAAACAAGCAACTTTCCTGTCGATCATTTTGTGAAGAACCGAGTACTAAACTTCTGCTGTTTTTAACTCTGAAACGGGAGACCATTAAAGCGCTAATCCGGAATCCGTTCGTGATTGTGAGTCATCTACATATGTGACCCGTACATAAGTAGAAATTAAACAAAATATTAACAACCTTGCAAGCAGGTGGGTTGCCATCTGTGCTTTCTTTTTAGACACCAGATTAAACGAGGTTGAAGTATTATTATTGTAAATGTACGTACGGTCTGGCCAATGCCCTTTTTTCGTGAAGTGCACTGCTGATGGTGGTAATGTTTTTTCTTGAATTTTGGGGTTCCAAGTATATATTTGCAAAATTTTACTGCCAAGTATCGCTTCCTTTTCTCAGCAAAATCGGTGGACACTCACAGAGGAGATACAATGCTCGCTTTATTTGTAAAAAATGACAAAAAAGTGAAAGTCAAGTGCTAACGTTAGACGAACCCGAGGGGAAAAATTAGATTTGCTTTCCTAGTCCAGGCAGTGTGTAAGACGTGATAAATATTATTACTAAAGCACATTTTCGAATTAAGAGCCTAATAATTTTTTAATATACGAGTTTGATAATTGTTTTTTGCGATGCAATATGGGTAAAAGGTCACAGGTCAGCTGTACCAAAACAGCATGCAGGGCCGATACGACGAGGTGGAATTTGGTACAGCTGACCTTTGACCTGAGAATTATCGAACACGTATTGACTATTGGTAATGTCGACTGTCGTGTTTCTGTAACAGCAGAATTACTTAACTGAAATTGAGTGCTGAAGGTCCTAAAGCCGTTAGGGTTTGCATTGCATCATGGGAGCCAGCCAGAGCGGGGGAACATCCTCGGATATGGCTTCGTTGTCGGGGCAACTGACTGATGAGATTCCTTACACATCCTACTCTGTGGACAGGCGAGGGACGCGAGGCAAGTATTTCACCTCCTTAATACGGAAGACAGCCATAGCCGTGGTTTGAAAAAGGACCACCTGGCCTGTTGACATCTATAGGCACATTCCTGCATGTATTCAATCAAATCATTTGTCAACTAGCCTAGCCTATATTTTTCTTGAAAGCTTTCATTCACGCGAAAGGGGGACCTCCAAGTGCGATGAATCAATTAAGTGTGGTGCCTATTGTTTGTATTTACGCTTGGCTGCACAGCTCCGTTCTTGGCATACCAGCACCCCATCAATAAAAGCTGGACGCAAGGGATTAGTGGACATTAAACAGCACAACATGTTTCCGGATTAGTTTCCGGAGAAGCGTCTTAAAACTAGGAATGTTCCTTGGCTTGAAAACATTCACATCGTATCAAGATTTATATCCATTTAAAACAAATTCAAGATTACTTTTTAAAAATTCAGGTTTGGAGTCTGGTGTGAATCCCCACCCCCCCCCCCTTTCTATATCAAGACTATGCACAGATCTCCAGTAAGTCCAACTCACCAGCTAGATCATCTCCCAAGCTGAAGGCCCAGTATGCTATGGGCAGCTCCGCCCACAACATCGTCGTCGTTGCCGAGGGAACGGCTCCTAGCGAAGATGCTCGCCTGGCTTCAGAGCTTCAGAAGATGAAGGATATCCCCACATTCACTCCTCTCATTCGAAGCACTCCTTCCCTATCCAGTCTGGAGGATGCTGGTGCTGTGGACAGGCTTGATCACAGGTAGAGAAAGAAGTCGGGGGAGGAGTCAATTTTCAGAAGGCCCCCCCTTCTGAAAGGGGGGGGGGGGCTTGAAGAACTAACACAAGACAGAGTTTGAATGTCGTACAGATATCTACCAACCATCTGGCTAGTAGTACAAGTGATCAACGAGACCAGAGTAATTTTTTATAGATAAGTGCCTGTCAAGATTAACTAAAGACATTCAGGCGCGTAGGCAGGATTTTTCGATACAGGCGATGGGTGTCGAGATTTTTCAAGATTTATGTCAGCAAAATCTGTAACAAACTAGGCAGAAATCAACATGTATGTCAAGACTTTGACCATACACTGTGTAAAGAACATCTATAACACTGAAAACAACAGTCTTCCCATATATACAATGCACACAAATTTCCTGACTTAAGTCTCAAAATTAAAGGTTGTGCCAAGTGTTTATGCAATTATGAACACAACTGGGGAAATAATATGCAGAATAACACGAAACCTCAGCATCATCTTCGCCTTTCCTTCCGATGCAGGCATCTACTTTTTGTGTGCTTAAGGTACCAGCAACACCTCAAACAGTGCAGCGAGGCAGTGTCCTTTGACCAAAATGTGTTGGCCAATAGAATCAAAGAGGCAAGTCTGCAATATTTGTTTACACATGATTATCCAAGTTAAGTTTGAGTTCAACGAAACTGGTAATTTTTTTTTTAAACAGAAATCCAACTGATACAGGTGACATGGAGAAAAACAACTCGAAACCATCTTAGAAATGACCCGCTTACAACACTCTATGAATATCATTTGAAGGGGTCACGAGGCTAAGTTGTGGATTTTCAAATTTAGGGTGGAGTGGTTAATCTGTGGCCAGGCCAGGCCTTTGGGCTTCTATAATCCCCTGGTTGTACACAATAAACTGCCCATTAATTCTGGAGTCCAGCTGGCTCCCATTGTTCACCCTGACTTGACTGACAGCTGAGGCATCTTTTGATCCTGCCCTGAGTGGGTACAGATTAGTGTGGGAGGGGCTACAACCAGGCCTGGCCTGGCCTGGCCTGGCAAAGGCCGGGCTTTATTGATTAGTTGATGCTCTATTGTTAGGTGATTTGTGGCTCACAATAGCAAGAGTAAAAGCCTGAAGGCCCGGGCATGGCTGGGCTTTTCAAAGGCCTGGCCCGACCACAGATTAAGCACTCCTCCCTTATAATGCAGGGGATCTGTAGCCTCTTGAATATGGACGACGGCCGTAGCCGTAGCCGTGGTTTGAAAAAGACCACCAGTTGACATCTATAGGCGCATTCCTGCACGTACTCGATCCATTTATGTTTCAACTATATTGTTCTTGAATGGGAGTGTAATGAATAGATGGAGCTTTTTCAAACAAAGTTTTCATTCACACGAAAGGGGGGAGGGAGCTCCAAGTGTGATGAATAGGACCACTCTATTCAGTGTGGTGCATATTGTTTGCATTTACGCTTGGCCGCACAGCCCATTCTTGACATACCAGCCCCCCAGGGGTTAAGCCAATATTCTGCTCACTTGCAGGTAGATGCTGAAGCTAATTCCATGACCAGCCTGCTCTCCGAACGACAGAGGAGATTCTCAAAGGTAGCAGAGAGGATACAAAAGATCAACGAGATGTCGTTCACACTGCAGAAAGTGACCAAGAACGTGAACCAGCTGATCCCGCTCATGGAACGGCTGAACAGCGTGCTCCCCGAAGAGGAGCGACTGGAACCCTTCACCATGCGCAAAGAGGCCAAGAGCTAGACCAGGAATCGAACCTTGTGACAGAATTGGACTTCAATGGCTGTGCACATGCTGATCTCAAGACGTGGGTGACTGGGCAATTGACCAAGGTCAAATGTGGCCATGATAGCAAGGAGCAACTTTGAGCAAAGACCAGTGTTTGAAGAGAGTTTTTCTTTCTTTTCCTGACAGAGTGTATGAATCACTACTATGCTCAGTGCTTTCCGAGAGCCTGTGTGAAAATAAAAATCACAGGGTTACTTGGGTGGGACTTGAACCCACGACCTCCTGCTTACTCGTGCAGATGTCTTAACCACTCGACCATGGAGCTTGCCCGGGTCGGCTGGCCGATATTTACATCATCCCTGACCGAATTCCATCTTCTCAGTGTTTAAATCATGATGCGCTTTGCACCGTCCCATAGTGATATCGAAGCAATAGGCTGAGAGAACATAATATTCGTACCTGTTGGACTTCATGGGCATGACAGTGCACATGCTACCGGGCAGTTGACCCAGGTCAAACTCAATGTTTAGTCAAGATCTGAACGTTCGAGACCAAGACTGAAATCTTGTGGTCCAAGACCGAGACCTTGTGGTTTACAACTAAGACAGACTGACACTTGGTGGTCGAAGAATGAGGGACTTTAGGCATTTTCACACTGTGGACGTTCGACCCGTGTCGAAATCTACACGGGTCCAACCCGTGTAGACTTTTTTAGAATTTCAACACCGGTCAATTACGCTACCTTTTCACACTACTCAATGCGGTTACACGGGTCGAACTCGACCCAGAGGTGTTTTCAACACGAGTCAAACTTCTCTACACGGGTCAGTGCCATGTTGAAAATCTTGTAGTTTGAAAAGTCAACACGTGTCGGACCCGGGTACAACACGGAGATTTTTCGCAGTGTGAAAAGGCCTTATGTGTGGAAATTACATTTAAAAAATCAAGCAAAAAAATTATAATGGCATCTGTGAAACAAGATTTTATTGGCATAGAAACAAGCTTTGGCAAAATAAAACTGCAGGGTTTATCATTTTGCTAGCTTTTGAATGACCGCTTGTCAAACCACTGGTATTTAGAACAATGAGAAATTTGCATACACTGCGAACAAGCTGTAATTTGCATATTGCTGTGCATGTGTGCTGGTGAACTATGGCTCACAGAGCCAAGGTTATTACTGACTGAAGCCCGGTTTATACTTCATGTGAGTGCGCAGCGAATTTATGACGTGTACGCCAAATATTGCACTGCGAATTCGCAAAAGTTGAACACATTTCAACATGTGCGAATCTTCGCTGCGAATGTTTCATGACGTCAAATTCGCTTCGCATTCGCATGAAGTAACGAACCAGGCTTTATCTGTGGTCCAGAATCTTAATTTGACCACCTTAAAAATGTCAGTGTTAGAGCATAAAATAACGGTCTTCTATACTCATTGTGAATGTCAGTGCTAATAAAAACTATAATAATAAGGTCAACGAATTCTTTGCCTCAACAAAACAAAGTCAAGAAAACAATTCAATCTTTATTGATGAAGACCTACTCATTCAGGGGCACGAAAGCAAAACAGTTAGTTGTGGAATGGAGTGATATTTCTTACCCTGTTTATTTTCTGTACACAGTAATTGATTCAATACCAGCTGTGCGGACTAAAAAATATTAAAACTGAAACTCAAAACAGAACAACACACAATTCAAGTTTATATCTCAATCTCATATATTTCGCAACGGGCAATTTATGAAAACAAAAATGAGACAAGACATTAACTGCAATGTCTATCTCCCCCTTTCCTAAATTTGTTTTAAACAAACAAAAACAAACAATATATAAACATTATCTGAAAATACTCAAAAAGAGACAAAAGTAATGGCAATATATTAAACTTAGATTAAGCTGCTTAAGAGAAAAAAGAAAGGAAAAAAACCCCTAAACTACCTCTGCCTGTTAATTCAGTTTTAAAACTATTCTTACTCAAATTAGAATAATAAAACAAAACATTGACTAGTTTATAACATACGCTTCCAAAGTATTTGGAATAAAATTTCAAATTTATCCAACCAATGATCAATTGTTAAATAGCCAAAATTACCTCTACAAAAATATTATATTTTGCTTTTTAAGCTTAAATTATGCAAGCATCAAGCAATGCATTCAAGTACCTTCACAGTCGAATATAAAATGTAACACAGCATTGAAATCACAATACAAAATGTTAGTGCATTGTCCCACTAGAATACACGTATGTGTACAAATTAAAAATTCACCGATTCTTCAAATGTGTAATTATAGTATAGATCATTGCAGAACCCATGATGCATAAACAACCGACTAATATATATTAATGCATTGCCTCACTAGAATTTATACAAATTAAAAATAAACAGATTCTTCAAATGTGTATTTCTAGTATTGATCATTGCAGACCCAATGATACATAATGTCCACCAGGCTTAGGCCAAAAAAAAACTTGTGGTGCCCTTAAGGGCGACAAATTGGGAGAGAGGGTCGGTTGGTCGATTATTTCTTTTTAACCATCCATGAAAACAATACCACACGTTGTGCATCTCGGTAGTCAGGAGGCAAAAAGTCAGCTTATTTGAAAGTGAGATGGCGGAATGCACGATTGTGGCATCGTAGCTGTGTTTAAAAACAGTGATTTTAATCAAACTAGTTCATTTTGTGTGGGAAAAGGGAAGATTTAGAAAATTCTTTAAAAAAAAAATTAAAAAGCGACCAGACTTTTGTGACTTTTACGGTCAGTCATGGATGGCAACACAACTATTAAAAAAAAAATTGGCCTGATGCTGGTAAATATGCATAATTCAGCCTTGAAACTAAACTTTAATGGCACTTGTGTGTATTTCATGACCGGTATTTTAATGACACGAGGCCACTGATGATGGGATATGACATTCAGTGCATAAATTTCAGTGGAAACAATTTGTTCAGCACAAAATGTCTTGCTTAATAGTAAACAAACAAAAACAGGCTACCAGCCAAAACTCCACGCTCAGCTAAAAGCGGCTAATTAGCCAGTCACAAGTAATTTATACATTGCATGAAAATTTGGTGGGTAATTTTGTTTTTACCAAGGAAAACTTTTCATGCTAAACGATTTTTGTGTGCTTAGCAACATGAAATTGGCCCATGTTGTATACAGGATCACGTATTTGGATTTTTGTATACGAAGAGACTTGTGACATGGAGGGTCCAAAAAGTTGGACCAAACATGGCGTCTTATGCATGGTATGGGCAGTAAGGCTGGCCACTTAAAATGTGCCTAACCTCACCACCTATGTTGTACAGTGGCTTTTAGCCTTGTATTGGTTTCATGAAAAGAAAATCAAAAAATAAATCAGTGCCTTGTCTCACTGAACATATATATATTGAATGATTCGTCTCTGGATCAAGATTACTCGTGACACTCTCGATAAGGCCGAGATGAAATTACGACGAAAGTGATTAGCCTAAAAGAGTTCAAATTTCAATTATGCAGACACATGTATACCTATCTACTTTATACTGTTCTTTACTATATATTACTGTAGTACATTCAAACTCATATAACACTCCCCCCCCCCCCCCCCCCCCCTCCTCCGCTTACCATGTCGGTGGAGGTAGGAGCCCTGATGAAGGGCAAAAAGTGTCTCTCATTTGGAAATCCTCTGACCGAAGATAACGGCACGGTGGGATAAAACGAGTGCAGAAAAACCCTGAGATGGGCTTATCCAATACTATTGATTATTACTGTAATTTATGCATCCTATTTTGTACAATGCAGGTAGTCCAAAAATATAGAGGAAAGGCATATCAGGTTTAATCTACAATAATTTCTCCAAATACCACCGAGTAACTTAGCAGGGATGTATTCGAGTCCATCACAAGTCCCTGCAAGTCCATCACAAGCTATTCAAATGAGCTTTGACAAAGGCATTCCTTTGTCATTGTTCATCCAGTTACTTGTGACTGGCTTTATGAAAGGACTTGCAGGGACTCGACTACAACTCTGGGTTAAGGTTAATAAATCTGAGCCAATGTATACAGCATCCGGAGACCTTGAATAGGAAAATTAATGTGCAAAAATTGTAAAATTTGCAATTATTTTTCATACATTGATTTCTTAAGAAAATCACCCCCGAAAAGGCCTTTGTGAAATAATTATGTGCATATCAATTTATGAAAACTGATAAATTGCCTGAAAGAGAAATTGACCCCACTTCCGAAAATCTAAAATACATAAGGAATAGCGAAACACGGTGTGTACTCGTACAAAGATGAAAATGTATGAAATAATTTTGTGGCAATCATTAGGAAAAACTGAAAGTTAAGTCGAGACTTAAATTTCTTTAAAGTTAAAATTCTTTTAATAAACGTACCGGACTCATTAGCATTTCCGAAAACAACAATTGATGTGACCGCTGTTAAGCCAGACGCTTAATTTAGAACCCATCGGCTGTAGGTAGGTAAATCTTCACAAGTTTCATTCTCACGCAAGTACGCGATGTGAAAACGTGCGTAAACAAACAAGGAGACCGGGGAACAAAAATACCGGATGTGAAAGGTCATCAATAAAAAAAATTTTTTTTTCCATCGTCAAGTATTTTCCCCCACTTTTACTTGAGACAAAATTCCAGCGTGCATATTTCGTGGGGTGGTTGCGGTTAGAAACCGTTCTGCCAAAAATTACAGAAAGAGGAACGGCAAGTAAATTGCCCGTAGGCGGGCCGCGCAAGATCTCCGGAAGCCCACTGCGTGACCTTTTATTTTCAGGCTCTATCAAGGGTAATACTGCCTACTGCATACTGCATAAAAATAACGACTTATTCTCCAACATGGCTTCTTGTTCAAACTGTTTATCCAAATGCAATTGCATAGCGCCCTCGTTTGGCTCTGCATAAGGGTCAATGTTGACTGGAAATGTGTCAAGCCATTTCTCATTGCCTGTTCATCAGTAAAGCAGCGTACATATTCGGACACAAAATCTCCACACGTGACTTTCGTTTGCCCATGCTCGTGCTATACAGAGTACCGAAGTGATGACGTCAATGCAATGTTTGGAACCAGGCTACTTTTGTTATTTTGTGTCAATGTGTTTGCATGACTGGCTGTTAACAAAGGAACAGTCGAAATCTCCATTTGTTTGGAGCCAGTTGTCGTGCCAACTGACGTCAGACTTCGGTACTCTATGCTGCTTGTATTAAAAATAATTCCCGACCCCTGATGTACTGACCAATCACAGCTCTGACTGTGTGCTGTGCACGGCTGTGATTGGTTAATCTGTACAGGGGCGGGGCTTGAATGCATTAGTCTTTTGCCTTATGACTCTAGTTATGACAGCCATCCTCACAGTCTCGACTATGAGTAAAATAGGTAAGGTTTGGGAAAGAAAGGTTTCCTAACAAACACGAAAAGTACTTCCACCTGTACATCAGTTAATACCAAGCTCTTTGTTGACAGAGCTGAAATAACTGAAGACATTCACTCAATATACTCTGCTATTTTGTCAAATACATGATTCAAAAAGAAATATGCCATATAAAAGTTCAAAATATTGCATCCCCCTACCAAAAAAACCTGATGCACTCATAATCATGGATATATATACAATGCATTCATCCAGTGGCAGACCTAGAGCTGGGGACCCCTCCAACTTTTTAACCCCCCAATTCTCTGTCCTACCCCCCTCCCCACCCCCAGATCCACCTTTGCATTAATGTATATTTTGAGTTCAGTCTCCGGCGTCTCAGCTGTCCCAGGTACCCGTTGACCCGATGGCGATCGCCGGTGATGAATCGGACGCCACAAACCACAGCTCCCACATCTCATTTGTCAGGACGACTGAAACATGAACAAACCAAGTCTAATAACTGCACGGCTTTCCCTACAATGCAGACTCCTTATAACCCTCTCAAATCACACCCCAGCTCCCTCAACTTTGGGAAAAAAAGTTATTTCTTCTCATTCTTTTTGGTAAATGAAACCCTTGGTCATCAGGCTTGAAACCTCAGCTCCCTGTGAAGTATACAGCCACGGCTGCAAGTTAAGCGCACTTGGCTATCAAACACAACCATCGCTGCCATCACAGGTACCCATTTACTTGTGACGGAGTGTCTAGCTCAGGGACACAAGCTCCATGAACCCTGACTAGGACTTGAACACAGAATCGGTAGTATCACTCGGATCTTGAGTCTAGTGCACTAGACCATATCACAGCACAGTATATTGTTCTATACATTTCGAAAAAAGTATGCACGTACAGATACGACTCTGATGCTATCTTAATAGAAAGGTTACGGCAGTTAGCAGTGTCAAATGCCGCATTTTTGTTGACGGTAACTTTTTGTGGATGGAGGTTTAATGTTCCCTTCCGTAAAACCCTTGACACTTATAAACTTAGTTTTGAATAATCAAATACTAAATTATTCGAAAATGAACAGCCCTATTTCCACATACCTGTTTGTCCTTCTCGGAGTGCAAATTCCAGCGTCTGGCAGATTTTATCGCAAGGGTCCCTGGGTCTGAGCTGGATCAGGTAACTCCCTCTGATTTGGGCAAACCACGTCAGATCATTGCCGGAAGAGTACTCCTAGAACAGAAGAAATTCAAGATTTACAGAAATCAACAGGGCTGAGATTGGCCGAAAATAAAAAAATCCACGAAATCTGCAGTCTTATTGGGGGGTCGCCGAAGACCCCGGAGCAATTTGGGTTCTATGATTTGTATTTTGCCTAAAGGCAACCCTTTTAATACCATTTCTACTTGTCTATATCCACTTTTAGAGGGCGAAACCAGCTTGAGGGTAACACCTCAGGAATTCCAGATTTCAAAAGAGATTCTTTGAAATTCTGAAGTCGGTAAAAATCCTGACAAAAAAATCCTAAAGTCAGTAAAAATCCTGACAAAAAAATCCTACTAAAGTCAGTAAAAATCCTGACAAATCTCACCGCTGAATCTAAGTTAAACCTTAAAAGGTGGAAGGTGCAAAAACAAAAATCCACCCTGCTTACCAGGAAGTGATCATCCCGTTTCTCTTTCATCATTTCTGTCAAACCGGACGAGAAGGCAACAAAGTTCTCCACGGCCGATTCGACCATGGGAGGGAGGAAGTATGGCCGCTTGTAGTAGCTCCGAAAAGCCTTGATCCCTGGGAGCTTGCAGTTAACCCTGAAAATTGACGAGAACAAAATAATCTTGGGAAATCATAACTAGTACCCATATAAATATTAACCAACCCTGACTTCGCAGATACCCATTTAGCCCTAGGTTGAGGGTAAATTGTGGTAAAGTGCCTTGCTTAAGGACACAAGCATGGAGCACAATGTACATTCTAAAGCCTCTGCCACATATAACATGTCATCAGTCGTGTCTCACCACAAAATCTGACGTCTAACTCACCAGAAGGCATGAAAGGAGGGTTCCTTATTGCTCAAAATGTCGGCTAGTCTATGCCCTTCACTGTCATGGTAGTCGCAGACATCATGTGACCTTAGGACCTCATTTGTTGTGTAAAGCTGGGAAAAAAGAATGAAAAAATTATCTGAATATAACGATTTTCAAGTAGTAGATGTACGTCCGTCACACTTACCAAACAAAATATTATGAAATCAGTCTTGGAAAATTGCATCCCTCTTTTCAATTAAATGTCCCTTTTACATCAAGCTCAATCCCCCCCCCCCCCCCCCCCCAGCACAAGTTTCTCCTAAAGCAGAGTTGCCAACTTTTTCAAACTCATTTCAGTATTCAGAAAGCAAAATATCAGTATTTTGCTCAGAAAATCAGTATTTTTCAGGAAATGTAAACTTTACCTGAAAATCTGATTCTTTTTTCCGAGTTCATGCTATGCGTGCACACTGCGTGCCTGCTGGTGAGTTTAACGAACCCACGGGCTGGATGGACCGTCCCCTTATTTTTTTAATTTTCAAAGCTAAAGTTGCATCCGTTCGGTTGGGATCGCAATAATGAGAAAGTACACGCCCAGTACAACAGCATAATGTGCATGACAAAACATTATTATGGTCGGCTTTGACAAAATCCGTATTTATAAACCAAAATTCATACTTCCGTATTTTTCGTGAATTTCCGTACAACATATGGAAAATCCGTACTGGTTGGCAGCTCTGCTAAAGACTGTACTATGTAGCACCGCCCATTCTCCCCGCTAGATTGGCAGCTCATTAACAGCTGATACATTATTCTCTCCATCATACCAACGTATAATCAGCACACCTTTTTCAAAGAATCACTGTTGAACTCTTCAAACGCTTTCCAGCTTTGGGCTGCATCAGTTACAACGAACGGAACATTCTCAAACAGGAAGTCATCCGTGACCTCTTCGAGGGTCACGTTGTGTACAAGTTCTACATCCTGATAGATATCACATGTCTGTGGATAGGATAAAATCATTATTAGAGAAAACACTACACTGTGCTACTACAGGGACAAATCTGTTATTTTGTTATTATTATTTTTGTTTACTTTTGAATTCTCCACTTCTCCCCCCCCCCCCCCCCCCCCAATACACACAACTTTGTGAACACTTCCAATCGGGGAACTCCTATTGTCCTCCTATTGTTCATACTTTAACTTTTTGGTAAGGACCCTTATTGGTTTTGTACAGTTTTCAAACAGGGACCTTCCTCTATGCCTAAAGGTCCCCGATAGAATGCACATTTTAAAACCCACTTTTACTTTCACAGGGTCAAAATCTTAAATAAATTGTCTCCACTGATTCCCTACTTTTTTTCTTTTTTGACAGTTTACAAAAAAGTTTTTCAAGCCTGATCCCCATCCCCCCCCCCCCCATCTGGATCTGCCTCTGTAGTTGATGACTCGATTTGGCTTCTGTTTGTATGCACAAATCATGAGGCACGCTTCTTTTGAGGCAAATGGCGTGGATCTTTGATGGTTTTCTCAAAAGGATAAAAGTGTGTAAAAAGGAGAGAAGAGATTGTCTGATTTGTAGACATTTACAACTGGTAGTTAACTTAATCTGTAAAATGGTATAAATCTGACTGTAGTGAAACGACACAAGAAAAGTTGGAGTACCAAAGTTGTCTATTCAATCGATAGCCCCACGAGTACGGCCTAGATACTCGCTCTGCTGCATCTAACCCTAACCCACCTCAATCCTCCAAAATCCTCCTTGCAGTTTTGGAGGATTTTGGAGGATTAAGGATGATTGGTATTTTAAAAAAAAGAGGATTTTTGAGGATTGAGGATGAATGGTGTTTCAAGCAAGGAGGATATTGGAGGATTGAGGATGAATGGTATTTTCTAAAAAAGAGGATTTTGGAGGATAGAGGATGAATGGTGTTTCAAGCAGAGGATTTTGGAGGATTGAGGATGAACGGTGTTTAAAGCACATGAGGATTTTGGAGGATTGAGGATGAATGCATTTTTTGGGGAAGGGTAATCAGAGGATTTTGGAGGATTGAGGATGGTTCCTAGCAAAAAGGGTCTAGGGGGTTAGGGTTATTAAGCCACACAAACGATAACGAGTAGTGCCTGTAAATTCAGACGCACAATATTGAACAATTACGGCCTATTCTGCCTTTTGAATATGTTTTGTGGTAACTAGCTCCACTGGTGCACATTCACTTGTGATGTTAATTGGACATTTTTTGACATATAAAGCCATACATTTAAAATTCATACACAGCTCACGCACAGGCTTTACACATAGTTGGTTTTGTGCCCGAGGGACAGTAGCACTAGCAAGTGGGTCATGCTAATTAGCGTCAACAAGCGTCAACAAAGCGTCAACAACTTATAAAAGCACTGTTAAGCTTAAACATGTTATTCACAATATTTAGTGGGCTCCTATGATTATTTAAAAGTATCATTAGTATTTAAAAGTATTTTAAAATGTGTGATTTTTAAGCGAAAAAGTACGACATCAACGGTGCTTTTTCCCGGCAGCCATCTTGTTTTTCTGGGACATGGTGCAATCGCGCATGCGCAAAAGAGAAAACAAAGATGGTGGCGCCCATTCATTGTAATTTTATCGTCTTAAAATTGTGTTTTTATGTGGGATTGTGAACGGGAATTCAGCCAATTTCTTATATAATACGAGATGCGAGAGTTTGTTGAATACAAGTATAGCTTTTGTGAAGCTTAAATGTGCATTTTGAGCTTGTTGACGCTTTGTTGACGCTGATCGGGTTTGTTGACGCTTGTTGACGCTAAATAGCATGACCGCTAGCAAGTTACCCTGCCACTCCTGTGGGATATTGCATAGAAGGCACTCCAACTATTTACAACTGTTGCATATTCCATTACTTTTTTACCTCACAATCTTCTTCAGTTAGTTTTTCGATGGCCATATAGGGATTGGGTAGGATACATTCTTCCTGGTACAAATTTGTCCAGTCCCAGAAGGGCAAAATCTAAAATTAGACAAAAATGAAATCGACAAAAGCAATGTTCTAATAGAAGAAGACTGATCGTGACATAATTATGGATAAAATTTTACTTAAATCTGCCTAGTTTCAATACTCACATTTAGTACAAAGGGTGTGGGAAATGTTGTATCCGGCAGCAAATGTTTCATCATAATAATTAGGGCCTATTAATGTGAAAACATGATGTATGATCAGTCACTGACTAATAATACTAATACTTTTTAGTAATAAATAATATTAATAAAATATTGGTTTTAAAGGACAAATTCCAGACTGCCTACATTCTGTTTGAAAATAAGTTCTGCCCATGTATAGGCCTATGTATTCTGCCAAAAATTGGTGTCAGGATTTCACTTGCATTTGATTAAAATCACAAATTTGAACAATTACCATGGTATAACCCCCCCGCCCCCCCCACCCCCCCCCCCCCCCCCCCCCCCAATTTCATACTGTTTTCATACCTTCATCTGTAAACATTTTCCGACAATGCACATCCATCTGAATGTCCATGTATTCTGCAACAAGAATGCTACCAAAGTCAATAAAACAGTCGCTGCAAAAACCCTTTTGGTCCATACTCTCAGATTTGTTAAATTTCCTTGTTTTTGCGCCACAGACATCGACGACAGAATTGGACCTGCGTCTTTCGCGATCTGCTCAGCACTCAGGCCAGAAGACACGCAGAATTCCAACACTTTCTTTAAGTCTCGGTCAATGGCATCGATGCTGTCGTCACCAGCCATATTTTCACATAAGTTTTTAATATTTGATTTGATTAATTTCATCACATTTTAAAGTAAATTAATGCTGGTTTTGAGTTCAGCGCGAGACGTAACGAGATAATCCTTGATGAGATGAGAGCGCCCTCAAGTTAGCAATTGACAAGTATGTGTCAATTTTAAGCAAAACACATGCAGCTACAGGAGATATGCCCCCGCGCGTTTACTGTTTAGACTCTCTTCGGGCAGTTATGTATCTTTTACTAATCTGCAAAAACGACTTTTAAAAAAATGTAATAATAATGAATAAAGAAATAAAGTCAAAAATAAAAGGGGGCATGAACATAACATACGGCACGTACATAAACATCCCTGGCAACCTAGGATTCTCTGAGTGTGTTTCCAAAATCATTCACAATTTGGTATCCAAATAAATTGGCATAAATTTGACAAAAAATATTAATACGATTTATAAAATGAATTTATTTGTAGGCCATTTCTTATTCTAGTCACTATGTTTTAGCTGCTGGGGGAGGAGATGGGATTTTTGTATGGAGGAAAAAGAGTAAATAACGTGTTTATTGCTATTTTTATGAGTCGTGAAACAACAAAATATCATTCAGTAATAAAGTTTTTGTTTTTCTTTTCTATATTCATTGTATAGTTAATAATTCGCGCAGTCAAGGACATTCATTGTATACCCGTTACATATACAGCGCATGAAGGCGTTTGCATGCTTTAAGGCGCTAGCTGAAGCTGCCTTAATTCTGCAGGGCACTGAACATCCCTTGAAAAGAGCCTAGCATATACCCAGAATGCACTTAAACCTTCTTGAACTGTATGGAGTTTAATTATAAACCGCGAAAAACATTTTTTAGTGGAGAAGCTATCATTGTATTTGTATCAGCCATCTACGGAAAAGAAGTCAAAATGTCAGCTACCGTGGCCACAACAGTGTCTGTGAAGAAGAAACGAAGATTGGGAAGTAAACCGGAAGTAGAACCTTCTCAAACTTTACCTTCAAAAGACTCCAAGAAGCTCAGACGAGCACCAGAGTCTACTTCGCAGGTTCGATCGACGGCTTGCATTTTTTTTTCGACGGTTGAAGCATGACAAGCTTATGAGTAGTCGTTTATTTCCGACATGCCAATTAATTTAGTGCGGAAAGAATGTTTAATCATGCTTTTTAACTATTGTAAACCTAAAGGCCAATTTACACATACGCGACATAGTCGCGCGACAATTTTCTAAATTTACGCAAATCAATTGGTGCGTTTTCATTTACGCGACAGAGTCGTGCGACGAGACGCTCATTGATTTGTCCGCATTTAGAAAAACGTGCGACAATATCGCACGACAAAGTCGCATATAGGTAGGCACTTCACTCACACAAGCACTTCCGTTGCCGAAATCTGTGCTCACATTCCTTTACACGCACAGCACACACATCGCTGTACAATTCCTATGACAGCGCGTACTTCCGGCCAACACACAGTCCGTGGCACGCACTTTCGGCCACATCGCAATTTCGGGTTTTTCGATCGGCAACCTTCGGTCGAAGTTCGCTAGATTCCTATTGGTCCAATCCCTTAGAATACGTCATCATCGGAGAGAGAAAGACCTTCAGCGACCTTTGACTTTACCGCGTGAAAATCGAACAATGGCTTCCACTTTATCGCGCTGTTAAAAAAGTTCAGACCGTCAAAAATCACATTTTAAGAGAACAAATCTGGAAGCGCCAAGGTGTGTATAGATTAGTGTTTATTACAGATTTAGACAAGCAAAATACAAATGTCATATGAGGAAAGTATTTTTAGCGAAACGCCGTTCTTTGAGAGGTGGTTTTCGGGGTTTGAGCATTAAAACGCCGCAACGACCCACGCCGCACGGAAGCTCCGTGCAACGGCGTGTGTTGTACGTGTGTGCGTGGTCAAGTCAAACCGCATGGCCGATCTGCAGCACATTGCAACTGCTTTTTAACGGCAAAGATCTTGCGTTCAATCGGGTTTCTACTTAAAAAGAGGATTTCCTCAGAACCATACATTAATGTATGGTTTTTGGTTTGACTATAACTCATGTTTTAATCTCTACATTTTCGCTTTTTATTGTTCAAAAATTGCCTTACTCTCGTTTTCGTTGTTTTGTCGTTCGTATTTTGCTTTTAGTGGGCGATACCATTTGTTTAATGGGGGTGTTTGGAAATTTCTCTTTTTTTGCAGACATTTTCTGCAGCAAAATTTTTGGCGGATTACCAGTAAATGGATGTTTAAAACCCTAACAGTCCTGAATCCTCCAATTTCAATACGATTTTCCATACCACCTAGGGAGTTAGGGTTAAAAAATGTTTATTCATCATCTGATCTGCTTGCGAATTATTTTCAAAATAAACTTACACATAAAAACGAAAATGTGCCGTGGAAGAATTCTCAATTTCCCTCAACCAAATGTACCTGTACCACTTTTTTCCTGAAAAACATTGCATAGTGCTGTTTTCTCACATACCATATAAATATGCAATTTAGTTAATGAAGAAAAGAAATCGGGTTCACTTCTTAGAACTTTTTTCTCAAAACAAAGCTTTATTTTATTACAACTGGTTTATTTTTTTAGCAAATTTAAAACCGAACACGTTTTCCTTCTAATTTTTACATAATTTGCTAATTAATTATGCACATTTTGTAATTATTTTAAAATGTATAGATCTACTTCCATTCCCAACGGCCAGATTTTGCAGACTTGTTCAAATTTCATTAAGATATTTGTTTTTGACTAAGGTTTTCTATGTCTACATGACAAATTTGCATAATTTACCCCTAATTAGTTAATTAATTATGCAAATTAGATCATTATTATAACTTCTGTTTGCACTTTTGAAAAGCTTTATTTCATACCAAAGCTTAAACTAAATGTCGAGCAAGTCTGGTACCATGTGCCAAGGATAAAAGAAAGAATAACATTTCTCCAGTCATCTTTTCGGTGCCAAAACAGAACTAAAGAAAAACATAAGATAACCTTTGACCTCTTGGCTAAAAAAATCCCTCATTTGACGAAACTTAATTGGCCGTAACTTCCAAATGCAATGACCAATTAAGAAAATTCCAAAAGATTTCTTCTAATGAAGACTCACTCCATCAAATGGTGTCTATTGTAAGTGCTTGTTCCTTTTATTTCAAATTCACCTGAAATGCCTAATATAGGCCTATATAAATTGGCCTTTAGGGAAGAATGTAATATTTTGATGACATTTTTTTATCATGTGTAAACAAATAAACTTTGTGACTATCTAGTCCGAGTAACTTGCACTCAAAAAAGCACTCAAAAACTAGCATGAGCCCGTTTAGAATGATATAGGCTACTCACTCATGCCAGGTTTTAAGTCCAAGTTAAGTAAAGGCCAATTTACACATACGCGACATAGTAGCGCAATTTTTTTTCTAAATTTACACCAATCAATTGGTGCGTTTTCATTTACGCGACAGAGTCGTTCATTTATTTTGTGCGTATTTAGAAAAGGAAAGATTTTACTTTAAGTTTAATACCCCCCACCAAAATCAGTCGGGAACAGCAAATCTTGGAAAATGACTATCCATCTGTGTTCAGAATTGTATAAACACTTGGCACAACTTTTAAATTTGAGAATTGTGTTGGGAAATTTTCGTGAAATATAGGGGAAGAAAGTTTGTGTTTTCTGTGTTAGATGTTCTTGACACAATGTATGGTCACTCAGTGTTCACATACATGTTGATTTCTGCCTCATTTTTTTAAACAGATTTTGCTGACATAAATCTTGAAATAACAGGTTGTTCCACATGTTTAGACAGTTGTTATCAAGGAGGATTGGTTATTTTCTAAGATTTAGCTGTTCTTGATCCATTGTGGTAGGGTGTATTAAAGTAAAATCTTTCCGATCAATAACTGCAAACATGGCAAATAGGCCTATTTTTGCGGTCGGACATCCGGGAACTTCGCTTGAACTTTGTCCAGAATTGCTACTGTGTGCAGCACAAAGGGGGAAAATGAACATTGGGCGCCGTGTAATAGGACGAAGGGGAAGAGGTGACGTCATGCCGACCGCGAGAATGTAACATTACTTAAATGTAAACATATTGTTTGGGACAAAAATGTTCACAATTAACCATGTTAACTAACAACTCCCCATAGAAGAAACTGTGCCCAGATATATTTAGCACCGACATTCTCTCCAACATTCAGTAATTGCAAATTTGTTCGCAAAATGTGAATTAAGTCCAAGAACAAAGACTGTTCCATTCATTGCACTTTGCAGAGTTTCAAATTTTGGCAGATTTTTAGGGCATATTGTAGGCAGTGGGGGTTATCATAATAGCTTTGTCCAAATATTGTCCTTGAGCAGTTACAGAGTTCTGATGTTCGTCTGTTTTGCAGGAGTCGACCAGTGTATACAGTGAGGAGCAGGAAGTGCTTAAGCGAGATAGCCAGCAGGATTTGGAACTTCATCGCAGCGAGTGTGCCAGCCTACGCAAGATCATGGATGACATTCAGTCTGCCAAAGCGAGTGATGCCCAAGATAAGGTCTGATAGTTGTTCAGATGTGGCCAGGTTGGCTTAACGAGGCTGCCTTGTGTTTAGGTTTCTTTAGTGATAGAGGAATGTTAAACCTGCAAAACAAACTATGGACTGTTGCTGTAAATAAATCAGAATCTTAAGATCACTGATCAGTTATCGGCAGGGATAGGTAGGCAATGAAGCTTATCTTTCAAAAATTGGATAACAAAAAATCTGGAAAATGTTGAAACTTTTTTAACTGACATGAATGAATTTAATATATATATTACAGAAAAAATCAGTAAGCTAATATGAAGTTGTTCAATATTATCTTATAAATCCCTCCTACTATTTAAAAGGTCAAAATCAGTCAAAATTTCCTTCCACCTCCCCTGCTATACTTTTACACAGACATGATCAGATTACATGTGGTTTTGTACTATGGCAGGAGGGTCAAAAACAATCACCTTGACTGATTTTGACCCATAACAACAACATGGCTCAGAATGTATGTTTGCATAGGAGGGTTAACCCTCCTATACTTAGAACTATCACAGCCTATCAAAAACTCTAAACACCAACTCTCACAGTTTGTGTGTGTTTCAATCTGTCATTTGATAGGTTTTGATCTGTACAGCAGCTGGGTCGATTTTGGCTCTGAGAACAGGAGGGTTAATTAAGTTGTGTTAACTTTGAGGTACAAATACATGGTGCTCTGGCCTCTATCGACAGAGCATGAAGCTAGACACGTGTGCTCATACTTGTACTGTACCTCTGGATCCACTTTAACATCACAGTTACAAACAGGATAAGTTAGCCTAACCCCCCCCCCCCAATTTCGTCGTTTATAGAAATCAGCTCTGATCCAAAATATCAGCAATGTGTACCTTGTCTCCCAGGATGAATTTATCGCCAGCAAGCGCATGGAGGCCTCCTTGCATTTCATCACCCTAAAGAAGCTGAACCGACTGGCCCACCTACGCTGCAAGGCAGCGCGGGAGACGACGATGGCCGGCAAGCAGCGAGTAGACAGCCTGCACCTGCAGCTACAGAACCTGCTGTATGAGGTCATGCACCTGCAGAAGGAGATTAAGAAATGCCGGGAATTCAAGTAAAACGGCGTCGCTATTTTAAAAAATGATTCGAAGCTTTGTATGGTAGAGAGCACAGCTAAAGAGAAATTTGGCAAATGCACCCCGTGAATTCTTCATAAATGCTAAAAAGAGAAGCGCGGTTCTCTAGAAAAACAGATATTAACTTGACATTCTTTAATTTTATTGTTCAAATCCCGCTCCCCGGTACAAAGGCACTGACAATTTGGGAGACCATCAACTACCGTCAACTACCGTTGGTAGAGCACCGGTACGGTATTATGGAGGTCGCAGGTTCAAATCCTGCTCGTGCCAGTTTTCTTTGTTCACTTTGAAAAAAATGTGTACTATTGTGTATTATTGATTGTATTCCCAGATCGTTGATTCCAAATGTTGTTGACTTGCAATTTTCAGATCTAAAGATGAGGACATTGAGCTGGTTGACGTTGACAGGTTTTATCACGAAGCGCCCTCTGAGATCGCTGCCCCTCACGCTACCAAGAAGAACCCCCATAAGCAGCGGCTGGCCAGATTGGACTGGGAGCTGGAGCAGAGAAAGAGGTCAGTTGGTTGGTCAGCGTCATTAAACCTCTCGCTACCGGATATTTTGTCTGACCCTTGACATATTTTTTTGCCCAGAAGTTATCATGTTCAGCACTGTGGCCTCGTCTAGCATACTACAGATTGTGGGTTCGAGTTCAGCAGGGGGGGTCATGGTGCTTGTGTCCTTGAGCAGGGGTAATAATGTCGCGCCTTGAGCACTATGTTCATGGTGGATATGTGCGCTATATTTACAAATCTATATTCTTATTATATATTCCTGACTTTGATTTCAGATTGGCTGAGAAGTTGAAAGATTGTCAGAGCAACACGGACATTCTAGCGCGAGAAATCAACACCAAGGAGGAGTATCTAGACAATCTGCAGCCCCAACTAGCGACCATCTTAAAGGTAACAGATGTCTTGGAATAAAAAAGAATTCTATTCATAGTTACTGAATTGTTTTTTAATTTTTGCTTTGAAAAAAAAAAAATTGTGGAGAAGGGCGTAGTCCAATGCTTTAAGCGTGTGACAGACTTTGGTATGATTGTCCTTGAGCAAGGCAGTTGACCACAATTCTCTCATTTAGGAATAGGTGGGTACCTGTTAGAATAGGTGGCTGTGGTGTTTACCCCATATGGACACCAGCTATTGGCTGTGCAGTCCTATGGCTGAGAGAAGGTTCTACTGAAAAAAAAACTATTAATGACCAGTGGTCTTTAATGATGAAGCCTGTAGCAGCCATGTCATTAACCTTTAACCTTTGACCCTTGGCTCCATCCGTCAGGCAACCATCCCTGTGCAGGAGTACCTGTCCATGCCCATTAATGAAATCCGTACCCAGCACCAGACGGCCAAGCTCCTACCCAGACCACTCTACATCTTGTATGTCCAGGCTAGTGCCTATCAAGAAGCCAGAGGTAAGACAAGGGAGCCCTCAAGTGGCGCATAATGACCATGACATGGAAAAGGCAGGCAGTGTCCATATCAGGCATTTTTGACATGGCTGTGGCTACTGTCAGTTGTGGGTCAATGACTAGCCATAGCCATGGACTTAAAAAAAGCTACTGTTGTGGTATCCATCTTAAAAGTAGTATACAACATTTGCTTTTGCTGTAAGGTTCAGAAATGAATGGATTTGGGGGTTAGTATTTTATAGCAAATACTGTAACACTGATCTGTTTAAAGTTTTGTGTGCATAGATCTTGGGGAAAAGGGAAAAAAATGTCGTTCTCGTAGTCTGGTTCCCTGACCCTACTTCGGACAAAACAGAGCAATTTATAGATGTCAGGGAATTGTCAGGTTGGGGAACTAGACTAGTCGGTTTGCTCCCATTCACGGATGTGTAACCAATTGTCAAACAAAATGCGGACTAGGCCTAATGTGGACTAAAGTTGGTAGATTGGGGGAAGTATTTTAAAAAACAAACAAGTCGACCGATCATCGCTGGAAGTTGATACAAAATTTCCACTTTTCTTGAAAATGACAGCACATCGGGTGCCGTGATTTCACAGGATGCTTGAGACTATTATTGACATATTTTCAAGGAAGGCCTTTAGTAATAATTCAGTAGTTTCTTTATGTTTGCAAATGTAATATTGCCTTTAAAGAAGGGCGGCATCCATTTTAGAAAATACTTCCTGGCAAGATGTAGAAATGGAAGTGTAAAACAACGGCCTCCTTTTTTGCAAAAAGATTGACGCTATGTTTTTTTAATATTTTTGTAAACAAGCTTCTCTTTGATCACCTGCAGATTCTTCCATGTCACTGAAGATAGAAGGTGACAAGGACGCTGTGACATCTGCCGGCTCCGCGTCACCCGTCATTGAAGAGGACAGTGACTCGGACAGTGAGGAGAGACTCACTCAATCGGTAAGAGATCTGGAAGGTGATTGGTTTAACCCAACAGCCAATAGGGCGCAAGCCTAGATTTGAAATGAGGGTCTCTACAATAGTTTCTTAAAAAAATAGTATTTAAAAAAAATTGAAATCACCTAATACAAGGCTAAAAGCCACTCAAGGTAAAGGGTTACGATCAGAGGTGCTAGGGTTGGTGACATTTTGAATTGCAGCCCTACCACCCTTACGGTTTTACTGGCCAGATCTGAATAGAGGATAATTCTTCAACAGGTTCCAGAGAAATTATTCAAATTTTCAGACCTATAGACCCAGGCAGGGTAACTTCCACCATCGGTGAAACCAACTGACCTCCCTAAAAATGTGTTTATTAATGTGTGTTACATGTAAAGTTTGTTTTTTTACTTTTTGCGTGTTCAATAAATGTATAAGAAATACATAAGGTTGTTTTTGTAAAATGAAAGAAAATGGAGGCAAGTTGGTTTCAACTTTGGAGTCAAATTTTACAGTTTAGTTCATTGGCAAAGACATATCAATTCGACATAAATACCTGGCAACTTAAAACAGCACTAATACTTAGTACAGGTCAACACAGCCATGCATCATGCAGCTAGTACCAGCCCACGTATGTTTAAAATTTTAAATGAGCCATGACAAATTTGGTCAAAGAGGGAATTGGACCTGAAACCTCCGGGATTACAGTTCAGTTGCTCTACTATTCAACTTGATATTTGTGTTTTCTTGACAGAAACGAAGACGAAGAACAGTGGGGAACAAACTGGAGGAGAAAAGACGGAAGTTACTGGCCAAGCATCCACTGCAGGTCGTCATGACTCTCAAGTTTAAAGGTAAACCATGGTGGTTGATTTGCTTCTCCATTTGAAATAAAAACTGTTCCTTGGTACTCTGGGCCCGATTTCATGTTGTTGCTCAGCACTCGATTTCCTAGCACTCAGTTTCCGATCATCGGCTGGTAATCCGACCCTGTGTTCCCTCTAATCCACAGATGGCTCCGTGTTGACGTTGACGTTCTCCTTCCTGACATCCCTTCACATCGTCACGGTGGGCGTCAACTTGAAGATTTCTTCAGCTGTGAAGACTTCAGCCTCTAGGTGAGACAGAGATGCAGTAGACCTTTCCTTAATCCTATCGCTTAAAGCTCCTCCCCTTAAGCCCCTTCCCTCAAGCCACTCCCCCAACCCTCCCCCTAAAGCCCCTCCCCCTAAAGCCCCTCCCCCTAAAGCCCCTCCCCTCAAACCCCTCCCCCAACCCTTCCCCCAAACCCTTCCCCCAAACCCCTCCCCCTAAAGCCCCCCCCCCCCTTAAGCCCCCCCCCCCCTTTAATCCCCAGAGCTATTTTCAGTCATTCTGCTCGGACTATAACCAGGAGAATCTCTGACCATCATCTCGGCACATACTGACCAAAAATCCAGGTTGACCCATTAGCACCACATTATTGCCGGACAACCCTCTACTGCATTCGTTGTTCAGTCAAGCGTGAATCACTCGAGCAGAAAAAGCAGCCGACTGCTTGCCCAGTGGTTGTATGATGTTGGAAGGAGACGTTAGAACCACAATGGTTCACACTACCCTGCCCTGAATTTTTGTGACCGTTTCTTGCACAGTGACCTCCTGTCGCCCGACCAACTCTTGAGCTGTCTCTACCACGGTGATAGCGGGTTTGTCTCGCCCAACTCATCCAACGCCTACCAGTTCAGCAAACTGGGGTAAGATCTCATTAATGCCGTTGTGGTCGTACGTTGCCGAGTTGTCATTTACCTTTGACATTGCATGTGATAGCTAGTCGAACTATTGTGCTACTGGTCCCCTGTTCACTTGTCACAGTTTAGCATGTAAATGATAATAACCAGTGCGACCGTGGCCTGTAGACTGTTTAAGGCAAGGTTAACGAACCCAGGTTTTGGCAAGACTAGTCCAACTATAGCTAACTAAAATCCTTGCTTCATACTGCTATACTCGGTGGCGAATGTGAATCAAGTTTTATTTATACCTCCTTTTGCAGCATGGATTCTATGAGTTTCTACATCGGCCAGACCGGTCATCCATACCGCTGGGCTCAGTGGCTGGCCGGCTTAGACTTTCTCCCGGAGGACAGCGAGGAGACGAAAGCGATGACGTCCATCAGCACGAGCCACATGGAATCCACACTCAAAGCCCTCAGGACCCGCACACGGGCACGGCTGGCTCTGACCAAGCAGTTAACTTCGCTGGGTATGTTGCTATATTAGGCCGTGTCCGATTTGGTGGCTACGGCTAAGGCTGTGGCTAAGGGGTTGCTGAGGGCAGCCATTTTGACGGCTTTTAATAGCAACCGCATAGTAACAGCTGTAGGCGTAGCCAAGAATGCAGACACGGATTTAAATTACTAGAGAATTAACTCCTTCCCTCATGCAGATGCTTTGAAGCCGCCCTCGGCACAGCCATGATTATGGGGGGGCTTGAATTTGTGTGCATGACTGAGGAACGGTTTAAATTATCTGAAAATGTTAATGCATTGCCATTTTGCATGCGTCTACCAGCAAAAAATTGGGTTTTGGAAGATAAAAAAAAATTGAAACTGGTTTGTCCATTTCCCATTCTTTAGCCATATGCTCTCCTAGGTCTCAACCCCTTGTGTACGGCTTTTATGATGGGGCGCCGGTATGCCAGATGGGTTTGTGCAGCCAAGCGTAACGCACACAATAGGCAAACAATTAAATGAATGTATAGACGTCAACCGGCCAGGTTTTTTTTTTGTTTTTTTTTCGCAGCTATAGCCGTCATCTGTACTCAAGGGGTCAAACAAGATACTGTTGATTTTTCTTATTATTTATTCTGAGCTCCACTCGACCATTATTTCAGTTTGTCGTTTTTATTCTTCAGAGCGTAGCACAGTGCCAGTCCCGGCCCAATCTGTGGGTCTGTTCCCGGCCAAGATCAGCGCCAGACTGGCAACGTGGAAGGCGATTACCAAGGAAGATTTTCAGGTGAATTTAGCCTCGTTTCGGATTGATTTACTTTGGCAAATTTTTTTTCAGCTTGGGACTCGGGTGACCACCCCTCAGCCCTTGTAGTTATGCCACAGCACACAAACTAATTTTGCAAGCAGTAAAGCTAATTTGACAGTATGAAACACTAGGTATTACCTCTTGAATATGACAACGGTCATAGCCGCAGTTTGAAAAAGACCACCTGGCTGGTTGACGTCTATAGGCGCATTCCTGCGCATACTCAATCCATGCATGTTTTAACGAGATTGTTCTTGAATGGGAGTGTAATGAATAGATGGAGCTTTTTCAAACAAAGCTTTCATTCACACGAATGGGGGCTCTGAGTGCGATGAATAGGACCACTCTATTCAGTGTGGTGTCTATTGTTTGCATTTATGCTTGGCTGCACAGCCTGTTCTTGGCAAACCAGCCCCCATCAATAACAGCCGGACGCAAGGGGTTAACACCTCTATACTGAGGCTTGTGGGAATTTTGCGTGGCGCCCTTTATATATAAAGAATCATGTCTACCATGGCCCTAGAAGGCTAACCATCTGCAGTATATATGTGACCCGCTCTACAAAAATGAGTCTTACATTTTTAAGATTTACAGTTGGTCTGAAAGAGCATGAAATAAGCTTTCATTTCATATATGGCACAACTCTGTAGTAGGGATTTTTTTAACGATTTTTTAAAGTGTGTGATTTCTGTGCGCCAACTTGAACAAAGATACCGACAATTTGGGAGACCGCCAACATAGGGCAAGATAGCTCAGTTGGTAGAGCACTGCTACGGTATTCTGGAGGTCGCAGGTTCGACTCCCGCTCCTGCCAGTTTTTTTGTTCACTTTGAAAATGTGTGATTTCTTAGTTATATTAATATAAACCACCCCGTATGTGAAAGTGTAATGCGCGACATCCAACTCATTTCTTGCAGAGCGGGTATTTTATGACGTTTCTGTGTTTTTAATCCTTGCTTCAGGCATTGCCCTTCGTGCAGGGTTCAGTGACCTCTGACCTAGCCGAGGACTACCAGCATTTTTACCTGGCAATGTGCGCAAGAGGATCGGGTAACTATCTGCATTAGCCAAATTCTCCAATAGCCCCCGAGCAGAAAATAGACCGAGTGACTAAGTGAATTTACCTGCTAGTGCTAAGCATCACTCGGCAGTTTTGCTGGTAACCTGTGCTTAGCGTAATTGTGTGCATAGAATCATGAAATTGGCTGCAAGTGGAATATTCGAGCCATATTGATGTTTGTCTCGATTTGAATATCTATATCAAATGCATGTGTGCAAAGCCACAAATCTCATCGGTACACATTTTTTGGTGTCCACGTTATGAACAACATTTTGAAAGACAAGGATGTACACATTATTTGAGATTACACACGAATCGGTCATCCAGCTTTATGTCAACTTGGATTAAGAAGTGCTCTAAATGTGGCAAATCCTAATTTTTCAAAGAGCTATTCAGCATTGGTCTGTCGTTCATATTGGTGTCTTTGTAACAAAAAGTGTACCCGTGGCTGTGCACGTAAACAATTGGTGGGGGTTGGGGCCATTTCATATTGTCTTAAAGCGGTATCGACTGTGGTAACCGTGTTTTTTTTCACGGTACCAGTATTAACACCCAACTGGCTGATATAATGAGCTCATTCTATAGAGCTCAGTGCACACAGGCAGTTTCATCACAGCAATATTCATGAGGAGTGTGTGGTCCTCTGGCTGGGAGTGCTTTACAAAAAACCCAATTGCAGCATCACTAATCCATCTCGGTGGACAATGGGGAATTAGTCTTCCAAGTCAGAGCTCTTGGTTAGACCACTACAAATACTAGGAATCTTTGACAGGCAACTTGGCTTTAATGAGCTCCAAACTCCAGTTTTGACCTCATGATTATTCAAGCTGCCTGGGTTTTCTAACTTTATTCTACTAATTGTGTGGATTTTTTTTTTTTATTCTTGCAGCGATTCTCAAGGCAGCAGTCTTGTTAAACGTGGACTACCCACGATGCCCCCCTCATATCCTCGTCGGGGTTACGTTGACAGGAGAGCACAATCGTAGCAATGACAATGACATCCGGGTAAGTTGTCAGAATTTTTTTTTCTTTTAATACATAACCCTGATCCTGCCAGCTATGGTCGATCAGCTGATCAAAAGTTGCTAGAAGGCAGTTACAACTCATGGAAAATATACAACAGACTATAAGAACATACATTGGCACGTGAATGGAATAAAAAAACTCTAACCATCCCAGATCTGCCAAAATCCAACACCATGTTGTGTTTTGATGGGTTCAGGACTGTAGAGCCTTGGCACCATTACTTTACATGGAGCTATGATGCCCCAATTTGTCTAAGTACAAATAATGTGCCATAGGTATACTGCACAGAGTTGGATTTAGACAGGTTCAGGACACTTCCAAATGCCACAGAGACTAGGGTAAAAAAAAAAAAAAAAATGTTGATACTTGCGTGGGTAAGACTGTACATCTTCACATTCATAGTATTCAACTTAATCAGCTTTAATCTGTTACTACCTTAGTAGGGACAGAAAATCAGAATCTTCAATTTAGTAAAGAAGGATTTTTTTTTATTTAAAAGTAACTTATTTAGCCTGGTCATAAAAAATCTAACCAACCTGAACTTCAAAGTGCAGGTTGCCAAGCATATCAGGATTATTTTCTTTTTCAAGCAATGCTTGTGTAAAGGGGTTTCGGAAGAAATGTTTACCCTCATATTTGTTATTGTCTTGGTCGTTTTCTTCAAAACCAGGATCTCGAATCGGAGCTGAACCTCCACTACGACGAGCTCATCACCGAGAAGTCACATGACTACCTGCTATCCAATCAGCTGCAGCGTCTGCTGATGTGCTTCGATGTGTTCCTGGAGACCCGAGGGGAAGGGCAGGGGGCAGAGGGACCCACAGAGTTCGCCCGGGAAAAGATGTTCATTCGACTGACGAGGTAGGTCAAGGAATGGGAGGTTGGGTGTGGAGTCCGGGAGTATGCAATATTCTGGGTACATGTAGATAAATCTATCAGACCAATAAAAATGTAACCCGTCTAAGGACCACATGCATAAAAAATATCAATAAAGACTGCTTTTGGGAGACCGCCAACATAGGGCGAGATAGCTCAGTTAGTAGAGCACCAATATGGTGTTTTGTAGGTCTCAGGTTCAAATCCCACTCCTGCCAGTTTTCTTTGTTTACTTTGAAAACAAAGAATGCAAACGAAAGAGATGAAATTACTTGTGTTGAATCAATTTGGTGGCCATCTTTAAAAAAATGCAATAGTGGAAAAGGGGCCTTTTTTTTAAAGGGTGATGCTAAACATTTTTCATCCCCCCCCCCCCCCCCCCAGGCGTAAGTACATATCAGGAAAAGCTGTAGACAGGACAATTGGGGGGGGGGGGGGGGGTGAACTAATCATTGGCAGATATACCAACTTTTAGAACCGGACACTTGTAAAAATTCGGTTTTGGCGACTTTTAAAACATTTGCCACGTTCTCGCAACATTTTGTTTACTAAAAAAAAAAAATATGGAAATTTATTTATTTCACATTGGTGTTTCTAATATTTCATTTTGTCTTTCTTTTTGTTTGATCACCAGGGGAAGAGGTCGATCCAAACCGTACAAGTACAATGCCCAATATCGTTACTTCACTCAGCGCTAACGGTCTACTGCAGTCCATCCCGACCATGATTGGCACACTCGTGTTCCTGCACGACATGGATTGTTTAGGATCTTTACCTCACTTACTAAAACAGAGACAGTCATGTGGTATGTTTCCTTTTACCCGTGAAATGGTTTTATTCATTTGAGAGCATGTTCCGGCATCTTAAACTCTACTACAGATCTTCATGTGTGATAAACTTGTATTTTTTAACTGTGGAATGTACTGCAGTTTCATGGAGGCAACAGGTGTCCATAAAAACCATTCATAGCCCATTACAAGAATATTGTACTGGAAAGTACGAGTGTGATGTAGTTTTTATGTTACTCAACCTGTTTGAAACAAACATTAACGCAATCCGAGTGGGAGAAGGTTGATGTAGGGCTCAGAACAAAAAATTCCTTTAAAATGTGTTGTCAAACTGCTTCAGTTTTTAAAAAAGATTTTATCAAATAAAAAAAATAGTTGTAGTTGAATTATTTGTCAACATTTTCTTCTTTTTAGCCTTAGTAGGAATCATTGACACCAGACTACTCGCATGGCTATATGACAGTTTATAAACGGAGCACTTTCAACACAGAGCCTTCGAAAATTTTAATTAAAACTAACTTGATTCGCATTTTAAATCACGTACTGGACAAAAAGTAGCCTTACTGTCTATAGAGTACCGAAGTGATAACGTTGATGCAATGTTTGGAACCAGAATACTTTTGTGTCAACATGACTGACTGTTGACAACGAAAGTCAAAATCGGTACTCATTTGACACACATGACCCACTGAAATGAATGGAAAGTCGCTCTGGTATTCCGAGTTACAAGCAGAAACGTTTTCGGGATTTGGAAGTGTTTCAGACATCTTGGCTGTATAAAGCCAACATTTTGTGTGAAAGATTTCATAAGTTCACTTTTGAAATTTATCCGACAGAGAACTTGACTTTCTCAATGCCGCTTGGTAGTGAATCTCTGGCCTCTGCTTTTCTAAAAGAAACTGCCAAATTCTGTACAAAAATATTGACATTCCACTTCCACAAAAACTAAATTTGTTGACTACAACTGAAGCTATTATATTTACAAAGAATATGTATAACATTGTACAAGGGTCCCAATTGGGTTGTATTCTTACTGGGGTTTGGCATAGAAATCCAATCAGAATACATGCAATACAGGAGGTTGATGTTTCAGGTTGACCTCTTCCGGATCTTGTATTTTCCTTTCTGCATCTGGGAGACGTAGATTCGCATCTTCTGATTGTCGGCCGTTTTCCTCACCAATATCTGTTGGAGATATTTCCGAAATTTGTTGAAATCACTGGCAGGCAAGATCTCAGTGAAAACGTTACAAAACTGTTCTGAAACATTTGTGGACAGCCACTACAGTTGGTTGAAACATGGTGAATATATTTGTTGTTTGGATACTCTGGTGTGAGGTTTCCTTGTCGAGTAAACTCGACATTGGTAAGGAAAGGGTTAACCTCTTCTGTCTAGCTGGTATGCCAAGCATAACACAAACAATGGTTTTAGTACACACAGGAATGCGCCTATAGATGTCAACCGGCTAGGTGGTCTTTTTCGTCCGTATTCAAGAGCCTTAAATTGAAGATTTTGTTGCTACACCTCTCCGACTGGACTGGAAAAAAAAACCGGATTCGAACTTGTTATTTTGGCCTAAGCAACTGACCTCATTGGTTCCGATGGAGCTGATGACCGCACTGACTTTGCCCGTGTCCTTGGAATCCACGTAGACATTCTGGCCGCGGTGGAACCAGCGCTTCTCGTAAAACAGCTTGCTGTCGGCGATGCGCACGATGTACTTGGGCTGCGTGGGGGCGCTACTGCCACTCGGAACGTTGCTGTTGTTGTTGTTGGTTGGTGGGTGGGGCTTGTTACCGGGAGCAACTGTGGGGGTAAAGATGAGATGAACGCCTCAATGGATTTCTGGGTTCGGAGGTGTTAATTGCTCTCCTCTGCAGTATTTTGTTGAAAATCTAAAAATGGCTTGCAACACCATCCAAACGTTCTTTAACCCCTGGAGCCTGGTTGACAATCCATTGTTTGGTTATGCTTGGCTACACAATCCCGTCTGGCATACTGGCACCCAATTATAACACCCTGGCACAAGGGATTAAAGATGGTGTTCAAATCTACATTATAGAAAGTTATAAAAAATTCCAACACATTAACAGTGCAAAGTTCCTTTTATGTTTACAGAATTCTTCAACTTCAAGGAATAAAAATCCTTAGTACTTACCTGAGGATTTTTTATTAGAAGCGGACTTGATTTGCTATAAAAAGAACAAAAAAAATACTAATTAAATTGTTAAATCCCATGAAATGAATCACAGAGGGGAAAAAGACACGTCCACATGGTGGGTGGGTCTTTGTAGTTGTCACAAGGAAACTTTTGATAAGAAAATATAAAAATACAAGAGGACAATCAACAAGTTATTAATTGGTGGTCGGATCAATCAATGGATGAATTGACTGAGTGATGATTGACTAATAGATAAATCAATAATAATCCTTAATTCATAAATGCCTCAGTGAGTTTCGCTATCCATATTGGTCGAGAGCCTGTCACGTGGGTGTGTTTAAACACGGCGCGTCATAACCAGCTGTTCTCAGCCGATACGCAACAGGGAGAGCATAGTAGGTGCGCACACAAGATGTACTGAACTTGATAATGTGAGACAACTCTAATGCACGCGTATAAAACGCTGCATCTCGTGCGTGTGCATACGCGCTCACAAGGCCGATACGTACACACGTATTTTGTACTGAGCAAATAGAAGAAAAAGTGTCCTTTTTACGGGAGGTTTTTGCATTTTTCGTAAGAAGGCATTTATGAATGGGGATAAAAATGTGATGACCCGGTCTTTACCAGTCAATAATTAACAGCGGTTGCGCCCCTCCTCGGTTATTATTGACGTAGTAAAGACCGGGTCATCACACTTTTATCCCCTTGAGCACGGGAGATGTCGGGGTGTTGCAGCGGTTCTGGCAGCCAAATCAAACCGCTACAATGTGTTTGTGCAGTCAAGCATGACATACACAATAATCCAACAATGGATTGAAACTGCACGGCCAGTGGCGTCATCATTTCTTTTTTGCACCCTGTGGCGTCATCCGTACGCAAGGGGTTAATGATACATGCATTATTAATATAATCAATTATTGATATAATTAGCTTTTGAGATATTTATTAGTTAAACTTCTTACCAAAAGGACTGAATAATTGATTAACTGATTGATAAATTGATTAACAAACAGACGACAGGGAGGTGTGCCAGTGAGTACAATTAACTGTTAGTATTACATTGAAAAGATAAAAATCCTGAAAAAATATTACATTTCTCCAAGGGTTACATATTTTATCAAGTGAGGGTAAACAAAAATAAAACTTCTCCAAAAAGCTCAGCTTTGACTGTGGAATTTTTCCCCAAACTGACCAATGTAGAGAGAGTACTGGATTTATGTGCCTGCAGAAAAATCCCCAATCGTTAGTAGGAAACCCTGGTTATTGTGTAAAGGAAAAAAAATGAGCATGACTTATAACCTTTTTCTTCCTGAACGGTTGGTTACCCGTACTAACTTTGTTCAAAACTTTCATGTCGCTGGCAATCTCTTCCTCGGACAAGAGAAAACAAAACTGAGGTAAGGAGGGAATTAAGGAAAGAAATAGTCAATACTTTGATCGCCAACTTGAACTGAATGTAAAATGTCTCTTTAATTCTGTACCAATTTCAACAAGATTTGACAAGGACCAAACTCCAACAAAATTAAACACGATAGGTCTGGCGGTTTGGCTTCAGCCCCGTACCTACCCAACAAAGTCACTGCTAAATCTAACAAAATCTAACAAATTCCAACAGAATTCCAAGTTGTTGGATTTTGTTGTCTTGCCCCTAACCCTCTTCAGGATTTCTCGAGGCACCCTGCTAAATTCAAAAGAATCCAACAGAAAATACCCACTGTTGGACATTGTTGGATTTAGTTTAAGCAAAAGGAAAAAAAGTTTGTCTTTTTCTATATTGATCAATGGAGGTGGTATTATGATTTTCATAGTTGTACATAGCATTGTACATAAATTAGAAAGATCATCCCAAGAGGGTTTCCAAACGATTGGATTTGATGGATTAACCCTAACCCTCTTCAATCCTCCAAAATCCTCATGGTGGTTTTGGAGGATTGAGGATGAATGGTGATTGAAGCACGGGAGGATTTCGGAGGATTGAGGATGGTTCCTAGTAATAATGGCCTAGGGGGTTAAGCATGGTCTCAAGCTCGACTTGAAAAGGATATCTGGGGATGGTTTTCTTCTCTTCTCAGGCAGAGGAACCGGTTCATTCTGTCGCCGTCTCAACTTGCGGGTGCTAGCCGGCTTAACCTCCAGAGGGTCTACTGCTTCACAAAGAAATGAAATTGTGTGGTTAAGTATGGTTTTTCACTGCAATTTCTACTTAAAGAAATCACATTTCGACTACAAAAGAAGCCGAGATACCAAGGAGATATTTCCACTGTAATATAATACCTATCACTGTTGTGGTGATGCAGTATTCTGCAAACTTACCTCCCGTCAGTTCCATGGTCAGTCTGTCGCCCTCTATTGTCCGCCTTTTGTCCTCAAGTTCAATCAGCAAGTTTTCCTTCAGGTCGACTTTCTTTTGCTAAAATAACAGGATGGAAAATAAATTAAAAAAGAAATTGTATACAGGTATAATTCTTCAATCACTACATATGCGCTTTATATTCTTTAATATCCGCAAGATCTGTGCATCCTTCACCAAAATAGGGCTTTTTAAAAACTGTTTTTTTTAAACTAACCCCCAATGAATTTTTTCAACACTTTTTGTAGCGTAGAAATTGCTACTGTCCCAAACTGCCACATTCTGTAAGTGTACACTGTGAAGCAGTACTGAACCCATCAAAATCCTACAGGAAACCCATCAGAATCCATCATAAGCCATCAAGAATGTCTGATTTTGTTAGGGTCAGTTAGTTTGCCTTATTGTACACTACAGAGAATCCATCAGAAACCAGCAATGTCACGTGATAGATTTTGGTGGATTCAGGGTACTTAGGGTTAATACCTCAAGATCATGGACTGCATTCTTCTTCTCCCTGATGTAGTCACGCTCAACAGCTTCAATCTGTGCATCGACATTAAGAAAGAAAAACTTAATGAGACAAGCTTTGCGAAATAAACATTCAAAACACAAGCATTTTTTTTTTCCTTTTGTAAAGAAATCGAAAGTGAAACCAATTCACAACCAGTACTGACCCGTCCCTCCCCCTTTCAAATTTTTTTTTTCTGAAAGAAAAAAAATCGTGGTTACCTTTTAAGTAATTATTTTGATTCTGCAAAGAACCGCTATTACTGAATTTTTTTTGAAGATCCTATGAAGTTTATTATAGTGGTGTTCTACTACAAAATTATCTGACAGACTTCCGACTAGCGCCCCCCTCAAAAACAAAACAAAAAACAACAACAAAAACAAACAAAAAACAAAGACACTGACTATTTGGGAAACCGCTAATATAGGGCAAGATAGCTCGGTTGGTAGAACACCACTACAGTATTCCAGAGGCCGCAGGTTCGAATCCACTTTGAGATAAATTCTCTGATTACTTAAGGAAATTCTGTGAACTGACAATTATTAAATGGGTTGAGGGTGGATAAACTAATTAGGGATTCAGCTCTCACTGATGAATATGTATGAGGTACATGACGTATAGCTCTGCTAGTTATCTACCTCACAGCATCGAGCCACCTCCGCCATCCGTAACCGCTCCTTGTACATCTGCTCCAGCTTCTTGAGTTTGCGATTCAGCTCGGGATGCGAGCCATCACTTAGGCTCTGTAGCTGCTTCTTCAAGGAGGCAAGCTTCTCCTTGTACATCCTGCAGAATGACGAGCAAAGTAAAAGAGGTGGAGATGTTGGGCGCGATCGGTCGATCGTGCTGCGCTATCAGTAGATTCTGACGGATATCTTGGACTTTACTTACCTTTAACAAATCCTCCAGAGCGATGAATTAGAAAGAAAATGTGTTCGACTGGTGATAGCGCGATCGGCCCATAGCGTCACGATCGACCGATCGCGCACATCGACCGATTGCGTCCAACAGAGATATTGCGAAGGATCTTTCTACAGATCACATGTACCCATGGACAGTCAGGTTGGTGTAGTGGTTCTTTCCTAGATTCTATTATTGGGTTTTAAGTTCTCAATTTTCAGACATTAATAAATGTGTGAGGGTGCTGTTCATTTGATGACTCATTTTCTTAATAGGAAATTGTGAATACAATTTTGGGGGGCACAATTATACAGTTCTATTTGAAGGTAGTGTACACGATTGGTAATCCTCAAAATTTTGTTTTACTGAATTATTACAAAATACCTTACTAGACTGTAAGTTAATAGCAATCTCAATCATCCTGTGAAATGATGGTGCCTGGTGTGCTGTCGTTTTCCAGAAAAGTTGAAATTTATATTGTTTTCCAACGATTGTTACGCGGAACAATCGTTGCAAAAAATAACAGATTTGTTTAATACTGACCGAATGTAGTTAGTCCGCGTTGCGTCTAAAATGTGCTAACAATCCGAAAACGGGCACAAGATTGCAATTACAGTACAAGTGTGTGTCTCGTAGTGTACCGAAGCGACGGGTTGTAACCAGTCGGCTTGCGTAGTTATGTGACCAATTGAAAACGATCCAGTTTACAAAATTGGGCTTATTTTACAAGAGGGCGCTATAACAAATCCAGTTAGCTGCCGCCCGACGGTTGAAAACGAACGCCGTTTTTCTCTCATTTTTTCGCCATCTAAGAACGCAAAACTTAATAACGATATTTCCTATAAAAACTAACCCCCAAATCCGCCCATTTCTAAAAATTGCAGCAATGACCAATCATGTACACTACCTTTAAAATTAAATATCAGCATTTTTAAAATCATGATTGCCGTCTGGGTTTTAATCATTGAAATACGGCATTTCAGTCATAATCTGCAATCCAGTTTGTGTGCAAAATAATCATGCAAAAAAGAAATCCCTGGTTTAAAGAAATTTTTCTTTGTTTGATGGAATTAAAACTTGAATAAAATTGTTTCTTATGACTCTCTACAAAAACGTTCACAACAAGCATGGATCCAACAGTGCTGAACACCATCTCGGGAAGGGGAAAAGTTAAGTTTAAGTTTGCAATTGCAAAACTTACTGTTCTTTCATTTCTGTAAATTCCTCCTCTAGTTTGGCTGCATCTGTCTCACTAGCATCTTCAGTGTCTGTAAATAATGCATTAAGACATTAGAGACATTAACCCTAACAGCCCAAGGCTTTTTACTAGAATCCTTCCCTAACCACACAAACTCCAACACTGTGTAGTAAACCAATGGCACATTCTTTGTACTTGGACAAAATCAGGGCATCAAGTCCCATGCAAAGTGATGGTGCCAAGGCTCTACAGTACCTAATCACACAAAATTCAACACAAATGGGGTGTTTGATTTTGGCAGGTTGGGGATGGTTAGGGTTAAGACATTAGAAGAGATTTATTTCACATGGTGTTACCCGCAATCCCAGTCTCTCTCATTAACCCTAACCATCCCTAACCTGCCAAAATCAAACACCCCATTTGTGTTGAATTTTGTGTGATTGGGTACTGTATGTAGAGCCTTGGCACCATCACTTTGCATGGGACTTGATGCCCTGATTTTGTCTAAGTACAAAGAATGTGCCATTGGTTTACTACACAGTGTTGGAGTTTGTGTGGTTAGGGAAGGATTCTAGTAAAAAGCCTTGGGCTGTTAGGGTTAAGACATTACTTGAAGTAAAAGTTCCTTTTATCAAAATCAGCAGCATTTCTTTTCTTTTTTTAATTTCATTTTCATCACATATGAAAGATTAATTTCAACCCTGCCAGACGCATCAGATTGCGTACTTTGTCGCATTGACTTGTGTGGAGAGTGCAGCAAAGTGGAGCTGTCAGCACAGATGCATTGTGCTGCATCTGGCAGGGTTAGGGTTAAAGGACAGATTTTACTTTAATAACCCTGGCATCCATAACCCCCACCAAAATCTCACAGGAGCAGCAAAATCTTCAAAAACCCTCCTTGATAACAACTGTCTAGACTACACATATGTTCAGGAAAATAGAAAATATCGGCCCTCAATAACAAAACTGCTGTCTAAGTCATGCAAGTACTGTAGGCCTTCTTCCAGCTCTAAATGGTAAATCTCACATGTCATGAGCCTAGGCCCAAGAGCTGGAAATTTCAAGCTACAAAAAAAACTCCAACAGCAGGATGTGTTGAATTTGTATGGGTTCAGGACTGTAGCGCCTTGGCACCATTACTTTACACGGAGCTATGATGCCCCAATTTGTCCAAGTCCAAAGAATGTGCCACAGGTATACTGCACAGTGTTGGACTTGGATTTTGTAAAAATTCGGAAAGATTTTACTTAAAATACCCCCACCAAAATGGATCAAGAACAGCAAAATCTTAGAAAATAACCAACCCTCCTTGATAACAACTGTCTAAACATGTGGCACAACTTGTTATTTCAAGATTTATGTCAGCAAAATCTGTAAAAAATGAGGCAGAAATTAACATGTACCCCAAGTGAACACTTTAAGTGCCAAGAACATCCAACACAGAAAACACAAACTTTCTTCCCCTAGCTAGGCTATAATTTTTTCAGGAAAATTTCCCAACAAAATTCTCAAATTTAAAGTTTGTGCCAAGTGTTTATACAATTCTGAACACAGATGGATAGTTATTTTCCAAGATTTGCTGTTCCTGACTGATTTTGGTGGGGGGTATTAAAGTAAAATCTTTCCAAAAATTCTTTCCGAAAACAAATTTGTGGTCAAAATTTAGCACTGCAATTGCAAAGCATGCACATGGACAATGATGGATTGACAGTCGAGACAAACCATGGACAAACCTTCATCTGACTCCTGTTCTTGATAGACGTCCTTGCTGTCTTCACCGTCACTGAACTCGTACTCGAACGCTGGATCAAATCCATTCGGGACTGATACCCCTGACAGAGTTGACACCATTTTTACTGCCTAAAACTGGCTCCAAAATATGGCCAAAATACATCCAATATCGCCGCGTACCTTGCGACCGACTTCATTCAGCTGCATAAAATGTAGTCTGGCAAGCAAATATACATATCACGCATATCCCTATTATAACAATTATGCCGAGGCGGAAACCAGGCACAGTGTTGTTGCACTTCTGATGGGAATGACCATGCGCATTGACCTCAATTTGACCTCTAATTTAAGCTTTAGTCTCCTATGAAGCGTTATATATCTCATGTCACGCAAGACTGTGAAAGTACACAATTCCACTTCGTCGTGCCGGTGCTGGTAAGAAAGACTACGTCCATGGCGTCGGGTTCCCGTTTTCGGAGAGCATAATGCTAAAGTGAGTTTATCCAGGTTGAATCAAGCACCAGTCTCAAACGAAATCAGGAAAGTACACGTATCTTTTTGCATATTTGTGGTTGTAACACCGGGTTATAATGTACTGTGAATACTGCAATTTGGCTGTACACTGTGGGTTGTGATTTGTTCAGGCTTCAAGTTGTGTTTTTGATGGAGAATTAGACTTTAAAAGTGTTCATTTGTTGGTACATAATTTAAGGTGAGTTGTCTCGATTGGATCACATCCTGATCCTCTCCCTTTACTTTAGTTTATGATTAATTGAATTTGAAAGAACATGAAAAAGGAAGGGTGGCGGTATATGGGCGGGGAATCGCCAGGATGGAGGGGGGGGGGTCAACTCGGTCTGAAGACTGAAGTCAACGCGGTTTAAACATGGTCCAATTGGGAGTCTTGTTTGCACAGCATATTCACGACACAGATTATGAGGTAAAACAATCAAAGACAAAACAGAACGATACAATTTAAAATTCTTGCACCAAAAAAGGAAATCACTTTGACTTTAGGCTTTTTATTTTTAGCAAACAAATATTTAAAAAATAACAAATTATCATGAAATGTGTGGTTCCATCGACTCTGTCATTTAACCCTAAATACCCCAAAAGTTTACAATACAAACTCCAATGGACCAATAGCAGGTTGTGTTGAATTTTGATGGGTTGAATTTTGATGTAAACGCCTGTAAAAAAAATGATGCCTCAGTTTGTCTAGTAAAACATACTGCAGTGTTGGATTTTGGCAGGTTTAGGACACTTCCTAGTAAAAATGCTTAAAGGATTAGGGTTTTAATGTCTTCCTATTCTTTGTTACAGAAAGTAAGAATCACAGGACATCAAACAGCTGTTAACCAGCAAAATTACAGTCACATTAACGATGGCGTATCAGACCTTCCAACAGGAGTATCTTCAGACTCCGCCCATCACGAGGGCGTACTGCACATCATGTGTGCTGACAACGCTCGCTGTGGTAGGCAGTGACTATACATTGTGACTTCTTAGTATTTTCAAGGCCCTATTTTAGGGAACTGCTAAGCGAAAAACAGAGGGCACCTTAACTCCACTCATCAAATTTGAAATTCCCAAGATTCATCAAGTAAAATTCCCAAGAATTCCCAAGGCAATGGCAAACACTGTACAAATGCATTTAACAGAGCGCTGGAATAAGCACTTTGCGCATGTGCAATCCATATTTTTCCACCAAAATTCCTAAGATCTTTGGAAAAATCCCAAGGAGTGGTCACTGGTCAATGGTGTTAAAGTGCCCTCTGTCAACAACAAACGATGTCAAACTCTGGAGTGGTGAAACCTGTTATCTTGGTAAAAGCGATATTTTCGTAAAATTTCACCATTTCGAGTGACATTTCAAGAAATTGAACCTAGCCTACGGGTGCATGGCCACGTCAAGATAATGCATATGAAATGTTGGGGCAGAAAATTTTGTGACGAGAGTTTAGGGCTCCTGCAAAAAATTGAAATTGTTTTCCCACAGCAGTTAATATGTGTCTCTCTGTAAGGTTTGTGAAAAACCTTACAGTTCTGGAAGTAAAGCAGTATAAATTACACATGAGTTTGGCAGATAACCTGATTTTGGTAAAACAAATGTTCTCTGTGCTGAGAAAAAACAAACAAATAGGGAGTCCAGTATTTTAGGGTTTTTGAACTATTTGTCCCAAATTTGATATCAATGGAAAGGGAATTGGAAGACAAATTTAATGTATGAAAATTAGCTCAATAGGTACTTGCATTTCAGAGTTATGGCACTTTAACCCTAACCTTCCCTAACCTGCCAAAATCAAACACCCCATTTGTGTTGAATTTTGTGTGATTGGGTACTGTAGAGCCTTGGCACCATCACTTTGCATGGGACTTGATGCCCTGATTTTGTCCAAGTACAAAGAATGTGCCATTGGTTTACTACACAGTGTTGGAGTTTGTGTGGTTAGGGAAGGATTCTAGTAAAAAGCCTTGGGCTGTTAGGGTTAAAGGTGTAATTTCTAGTTGCCGGTGTCTGTTAAAGTGGCGACCATGTGCGCCTAACGTGCTGACATTATTATCGTTAGCACTGTGTTAACGAAGGTCTAATCTGTCTACACATGAATGCGTTTTGAGGCGTTTTCTTTGGTTCAGATTTTATTGTGAAAACTGTTTCGATATTATTTCCAAAATGATAGTATCTTGTAACAATGGCAACTTATGAAGTAACTTTCTCACCTCCAAGTTTGTGAATTAGGTAGATGAATAATAAGATAAACCTTTTGGCCAGATAATACTTCACTTGTTTGTGTTTTGGACCGCTCAAAATATTAATTCTCATTGTTTGAAGACCCCTAATTTTGCATGGGTCCAAAACGGTGGACTCCCTACTAGTACAGTAGCTCCTTGACATTGACTCCAGCCAAAAAAGTGTTGGTTTTTTGTTTTTGTGAAATGAGACAAAAATTTAATGATTAGCCGGCCCGGGAAATCTGGCAGCATTTATTTAAAGAGAAAACGTAGCCAACTTGTAGCAAAATGTAACCAAAAATGCTCTCTGGGAAAACTGAGGGTATTTTGTGAGTTCCTCATTCCTTTAAAAAAAGGGCGTAAAGCCACACCTTCTTTGCTTCCGTCATCTCCCCTCCCCTACCCCTAGGAGGCTGTGCTTGACATTTTCTACGGAAAGCTCCAAAAATAGCCACCAGGTGTGAGCATACTTATCCTTGTACCGCCAGAAACAACTAAAAAAAAGTTTTTTTATGCAAATCACCCATCACAAAACCAAAGGCCACTCGAGGTGTGGCCTACAGAGGAAAGTGTGTAAGAACCAGCCCCTCACACTGAAACAAGACCAGCTAATCTCCTCACAGTATGAATAGGGTCGGGATGGGTAACTAGTCCACTGCAAGGCATTAATAATTCCTCTAAAAAGTGCTATAGCCCAGGACTGGGCTCGAACCCACAACTTGCAGAATTAACTGCAGACCACGAATTCAATGCTCCAAACCACTAGACCATCTGTTAAACTTATAAAGTTAACTTTGGGCTTTTTCATCTCTAACAGCAATTAGACATCATCACACCATTTCAGCTGTACTTCAACCCAGACCTTATATTCAACCATTACCAGGTAAGCCAATCCTTTACAGACTTGTATATCAACGCCTCATACTCAAGTTTGACTAGATTTCATATTTTATTTCATTGTGAAGATGGAATTTCCATTGGGGATGTTGTAAATCAGAAGAGAGATTTTTCCCCTTCCCGGCATAGTGTATGAAGCACTCTATGCTAAGTGCTTGCCGAGAGGCTCTACGAAAAAAATGATTTATTGATGTTCCACGAGTGGTAATATGGCGGCTGCTGGCGACAGTTGTTCGTACAGCACGCAACGGCCAATGAGCTATCCAGATTTTTATACATGGCGATCAGTAGTCGGAGCGCGTACATAGCAGCTTGTGAATGACTGAGAATGATAGAAATGACATTGAGAAACAATTTCTCATAACTTTTTGAAATATTTTTTTTCTCTTTCATTTGAACCCCTACCAGGTGTGGAGATTAGTCACCAATTTCCTCTTTTTTGGACCAATCGGCTTCAACTTCTTATTCAACATGATTTTCACGTATCGTTACTGTCGGATGCTGGAAGAGGGGTCATTCAGGGGTCGCACGGCCGATTTCTTCTTCATGTTCTTCTGCGGTGGGCTCGTCATGACTGTATCTTTTAAACGCTTGAATAGGGACGACGGCCTCGGCCACGATTTGAAAAAAGACCACCTGGCTGGTTGACTTCTATAGGCACAATCCATTCATGTTTCACCTCTATTGTTGAAACATGAATGTAATGAATAGATGGAGCTTTTTTCAAACAAAGCTTTCATTCCCACAAAAGCTGGGACCAGGTGCAATGAATAGGACCTATTGTTTGCGTTTATGCTTGGCTGCACGGCCCCGTTCTTGGCATACCAGCTCCCCATCAATAACAGCCGGAGGGAAGAAAAGAAAAAAATCAAGTTAAAAATTGCTCTTTCCTATTTTGTAGTAATCTGTTATTTTACTGGATGATCTATTTTTGAGAATCTGACGAAAATGAGCTTTTTGTAGTGTACAGTATTTTCTTTTGGTGGGCCATTTGATGCATTTTAAGAGGGGGATACAGTTGCAGTCAATTGTCTTGCTCAGGGACACAAGCACCACAATTCCCAGCCGGGTTTAAACCCACACCTACACAGTTGTGAATGTATCTGTTTATAATCGTATCCTGCCTTGAATGCCTTAACTTAGGGCTTTCTCAAATATACCAAATATTCAAATATTCTATCGTCAACCGAATACCTTTTTGTCGGTTCGAATATTCGAAAAAAAATAGCAAGTACAGATACGACTCTGATGCTATTTTAATAGAAAAGGTACGGTGCTTAGTAGTGTCAAATGCCGCATTTTTGTCGCATTTATTGTGGACGGAGGTTTATTGTTCCCGTCCGTAAAACCTCTAATACTTATAAATAATTTACTGCAAAAACCCAGTAATTGTGCACATAAAACACCGGCGTGCTTTGCGTGCATCTTTGCGCGGCATCCAATTGCAGTTGACCCGTGAAAAACTTGATTGGTGCCGTACCGGTATCGAATACTAAATTATTCGAAAATGAACAGCCCTACCTTAACTTGCTCGCTGCCAGGTCATCTCGTTCTTCGTCAACCTCGTGTTCCTGGGCCAAGCTTTCACCATCATGCTAGTCTACGTCTGGAGTCGTAGGAACCCCTACGTACGGATGAACTTCCTCGGTCTGATGAACTTTCAGGCTCCCAATCTTCCCTGGGTACTTCTGGGCTTCTCTCTGCTTCTAGGAAACTCCATCATCGTTGATTTCATAGGTGGGTAAAAACACTGCAGAGAGTCGTCAAATTTTTATTAGGGCTGTCCCGAATATACCGAACATTCGATCATTCGATCATTCGATCATCAACCAAATATTCGAATACCTTTTTACCAGTTCGAATATATATGCTATTTTAATCCTAACCCTCCAGGGTATTTTTGCTAGAAACCCTGCCAGACGCATCAGATTGCATACTTTGTCACATTGACTTGTGTGCAGAGTGCAGCAAGGTCAAGCTGTCACAGATGCACTGTGCTGCGTCTGGCAGGGTTAGGGTTAATAGAAAGGTTACGGTGCTTAGCAGTGTCAAATGCCGCATTTTTGGCCATTGTAACTTTGTGGAAACCTCCTGACACTTAAAAAATAATTACTGCAGAAAAAAGCAGGCTGGAGTTTGGTTTCTTGTTGTCAGAAAATAATACGTACCTGTAATGATGCAGTCGAATGCAAACAAAATACGATCGGGCGGTCCATAATATCGATCTCTGCACATAAAACACCACCGTGCTTTGCGTGCAACTTTTTTACCGGCTTGGCATGCAGTTGCAGCTGACGCTGAAAAACTTGATCTGCGAGTAACGAATATTCGGTCAAACCCAGTTTCGAATAATCGAATACTGAATTATTCGAAAATGAACAGCCCTAAACTTGTATGTAAAATGGTGAGAAATTCTGTACTTGGATTGAATTGTTAGTTCTGAGTAATAGGGGATCCTTACAGGGGTGGATCAAGAGGGGTAGGGAGTTCGCAACTCTGTGACTTTTTGTTGTTGTTTTTGTTTAGTAGTTTTGCTTTTGTGTGCAAATGATAAAGAAATATGTATCGGGCCAGACTCCTTCATGTTTTGCTTCGCTGATAAAAATCGTGGCTCCGCCTCTGAGCAGTCGTAGGACATTGCACATCATTGCATAATTTTCGTCAAAGTCCTGCATTCTCACAAAATTGCCCTGCGTTTTAGGTCAGCTTTGCAGGCTTTGTTGAAAATATAGAACGAGGCCTTCAATAATATCGTTAATTACGTAACAGATTTGGCCAATCATATGTAACAGTTATTATAAGAAGAAGATATGTCACAGAATGAATTTAATGGTGGGAGTCCCCGCCTGGGTCTGTAGGTCGGAAAATTGGTATAATGTCTTTGGTATATGTTGAAGATTTATCTTCTATTTAGATCTGGACCCAGGTAAACCGTAAGGGTGGTAGGGCTGGCAACCTAAAATGTGGCCAACCCCACCACCTCTGTTGTAGCCCTTTACCTAGAGTGGCTTTTAGCCTTGTATTGGGTGACTTCCCTTACAATTGTTTTTTTTGTATTCTCAAAAATATAGATCAAGTGATAAGTGTCAGAGAAGTCGAGGATTTCACCTACTTTTGCTCTTTTCTAAATTCTCTCATTTTTTTTTTTTTTCAGGCATAGCTGTCGGTCATGTATATTTCTTTCTGGAAGATGTCTTTCCGCAGCAACATGGCGGCTTCAAAATCCTCAGAACACCAGGAATTCTGTAAGTTTCTTTTTTCATCTCGTCTGGTGTATTTTACCTCGGTATATATGTCACCGCTTGCTTCCGCGATGGCCTTCCTCTATTTTCTCTAAGTCAAGTAAAGTCGCAAGTAAAAAAAAAAATCACTGACTCGGGTCAACATCTCTGCTTGCTAGCATTGTTTGAAGTTGTTTTTTTTTCTTGTTTTTTTTTACACAACCACTCGCACGAGCTACATTAAAACATGACATGTAGATTAAAGATTTGAAAATTAGAATATTTATATTTTCTAAAGATTTGTGGGCTGTATTGTGGAATACAAAGTGTGACCTTTCGAGCTGAGGTTCTATACACGTGAAATGAGTTCTAACAATCTCCCAATTCCTAATCTGTTTCCTGCCCAGAAAATAAATTGCCTGAAAAAGCAATCTGGTTGCGATTTATGTTTTCCCCGCAGGAAAACGATATTTGACGCAAACCCAGATGCAGCCGATTATAACCCACTTCCCGAAGAGGAGAGACCGGGGGGCTTTGACTGGGGCAGTGAGGGCGCCAGAGCCGATGACCAACAGGGGGATGAAATGCAAGACGGACAGGCGGGCGGACCGCAGGACGGACAAGCGGGTGGACCGCAGGACGGACAGGGGAACAACCAGGAACCTCAAGAAGACCACTGAGAAACAAAATGTGCTGCGGAACGTCCACCGTCAGACGAGCGGTTTTCATTCCGAAATGGTGCCTATCAGTGTACCACACATCTTGGCTTTGCTGGCAGTGTATGGATTGTAGACAAGACATCTTGGAGCAAATTTGAGCAACAAACTGTTTGTTACCCATATTAAGCTCTTAAATATAGACGATGGCCATAGTTTGAAAAAGAGCATCTGGCAGGTTGACGTCTATAGATGCATTCCTGCACTTACTCAATCCATTCATGTTTCAACTATATTGTCCTTGAATGGGAGTGTAATTAATAGATGGAGCTTTTTCAAACAAAGCTTTCATTCACACGAAAGGAGGGCTCCAAGTGCGTTGAGAATAGGACCACTCTATCCAGTGTGGTGCCTATTGTTTGCATTTACGCTTGGCTGCACAGCCCAGATCTTGGCATGCCAGCGCCCCATTAACGGCCGGACGCAAGGGATTAATGTGCGAACGATTTCCAATCGAACTGTGGTCAAACGTCGCCACGGAAACTCAAGACCCTGTCTCCTTGCTGTACATTGTAATATTCGTAGTTAATGATGACCAGCGATGGTGAACGGTGTGACTAACTTGGCAGTTTGGTTCAAATCGTGGACTAGTCTAGTCCAACCCTTGTCGATTAGCCAAAGGTTCGGTGTTGGGATGGGCAAGCATAGTGTGGATACCTTGTCCAGTGCATTTGATCAACAGTACAAGTTCAGTACACAAACCAAAAAAATTAAAATTGTATGTAGAGGGCCAAGCAGGTTAGAATTTCATGCTTTGGGGATTTGAGGTGCATGGTATGTAATTTTGAGCATAAGACACCTTTAAATCATAGCGATAGCAAGAATTTTTTTTGAAATGCATATTTATCAACGAAATGAAAATTGCTTACATGTATAGCAGCGAATGTAAGGTTAATGGTTTGGTTTGAAGTCTCATTCTTTTTTTTCCTTCAGTGTTGAATATGTTCACTGGTGGGAGACTTATAGTACATGTAATGCAAAGTTTGTGTACTTTGTAAATCATTCCCCCCCCCTATTGCATAACTAACAGCTTTAATACTTCAGGGCTGTCTGCTGCCATCTATTGGCAGAAAATGTCCATTACAGTTTCATTTCTTGCTTTCATTGTAACTACCCTCACTATGGCCACTCGGGATTTTTCCCAAGATCTTGGGTATTTTGGTGAGAAAAATTATGGATTACACATGTGCAAAGTGCTTATTCCAGCACTCTGTATGTTAAATGCATTTGTACAGTGTTTTCCATTGCCTTGGGAATTCTTGGGAATTTAACTATAAATCTTGGGAATTTCAAATTTGATGAGTGGGTGGGCTGACTACCTTTTTTTTCGGTCGTTGAAAATTACCCAAGGAGACATGATGACTAGAATGGGTTGATCTCTAATGTAGATAAAAAGTCTGCATTCATGTGTAAAGTTTCATGACCAAGGTTTCTGGGGATCTGTTTTCTCGAAGTGATAGACCAAAGGTCGTATCTGTTTTTTGTTCGGCTTGTCTGATCAAGATGAATACTTGAACAATATCTGTAAAGGGTCGCTGTGTCCTTGAATTCCATCTAAATGGTCTCCTTAAGATATTCCTTGTCCATTTCCCGAGTTTGTAGTCAAAACTACCATAAGGCCGGGAATTCACGTGTCCGAATTGCATTATGCAAAATACATTGAAATAGAACTACCAAATGCAATGGGCGTACATCCATTTATCCGCAATGCATATTGTGTTATTCGTTTAGAGTGATCCATTGCTTTACATGTAATTCTGTTTTGATTCATTAAGCATGACACATGAATTCCAGGCCTAATATAATCACCGGAAAAAAGAAAAAAATAATTAGTTTTGGCCCATGGACATATTTCCAGCAGTAAGCACTCCCCACTTAATTGTCTGTAACAAAATTGGACACTTCTAAGACAGTGTCCCCAAGAACAAAATCCAGTCTTGAAAGATGCTTTTAAAGACACCGCACCAGTTTGATCATTTCCATGTTTGAAATCCCAAATTTTTATTTCATCAAGATTCTTATTTTTTATTTTTTTTCACCAAATGTACTTTAATGGTTTGTCCTCTGTAATCTAGACTTTGCCCTGAACAGTTTTTTGTTTCAGGCCGTCTTTCTCATTCTCTGCCAGCTGAATCATTGAATCATGGTCTCGTGGTTATCGATATAGAGTAACCTGAGATCCTAAACGTTTAAGCAGCCTTATTGTACATAAGCAGCTTGTGCACCAGCCTATTTATGAGGAAATAATCATAATTATGAATAAATAACAATCTTGTGTATCGTCTCAATTATGGGTACGTTGTTTCTTTATGTACATTATTTGGGGATGTTTTTTTTAATTATTATTATTATTAAAAGAAATTTATTAATTTACTAATTTATAAACAAGGAAATCTATTTAAAACTTTTGTCTGTGCCTTTGTCAAAATAATATGAGGTTTCCAAAGATATGTTCAATGTTAGGCTGTTGTCATGGTTCTTCAAGATTCACAAATTGTTAAACTTCATTATTGTTACACACATGTATGTTACCTGTTTCCAAGATTTTTTTTAAGTCACCCAATACAAGGCTAAAAGCCACTCTAAGGGGCTACAACAGAGGTGGTAGGGTTGGCCACATTAATAGGTTGCCAGCCCTTCCACCCTTACGGGTTTCCTGAGTCCAGATCTAAATAGAGGATAAATCTTCAATAGAGACCAAAGAAATGATCCCAATTTTCAGACCTATAGACCCAGGGCGGGGTAAACTTCCACCATTAGACCAACTCACCTCCCCCAAAGATGCTTGTTTTTTATATGAATTGTCCAGCAAAAAAACTACACTGATTGAAAATATTTCTTAAAATATGAAGGGTTATAATTGTTCCAAACATTTTGTACTGACATTGACACCGAGACTCTGGCAATCAAACCATGGAGGAAGAAACTACGTAATGGAAATTGACAATGAGTCATGGGTCAATGATTTTGAACCACATATTGTGTGGGGATTGAAATCAAATTACTACCTTGACAATAGTGAATAAGCATACCTTTTTCTCTTCCAAAAAGGGATAAGTAACTTTTGCCTGTCTGGCTTACCCATTATGATTTATTTTTTTCGTTTTGTTTTTTTACATTTCGAAGGTACTTGCTTTTTGTATACTGGGTCATCTGTACTTTTTTCCCCACTTGTTATAGCCGTAGCGTTTCCTTTTTGGGCTGCTCCATTTTATTGTAGTACTGCCGTTATGGCCTTGAACATTTCAGAAAAATGAAACTCTATTTACCCACGCATGACACACTAGGCTTTCTTCCGGTTCACCAATTCACGCCCGGCATAACGCCCACACACACAGACAGGGACACCAGTGAATTCTCAAAAACGTGCAGCCCCCTTTTTCTCCCTGCAAGAGAATCCACCTGCAAATTGTAAGGCAACTGTATTATGCTAATTCTTCATCTCTTTTATTGTTCTTCCAGAACAATGTACATTGTATACAATAATAAAGCTGACAGCTCATAGTACCTTATTACATTCGCTACGCACCGACCTTGTATTACCTCAGTGCAAGCTAGCAAGTCTCTTACATCAACTATTAAAGTACATAAATAAATTATTCAGTATAACAAAAAAAGGAGTACGTCCATTCTATTGACTTAACTGAAAATATTTCTAACAGATAATTAAATCAGGAGATATTTTATTTTTCTTTGGCTATTCTCCTACGTGCTTAAAAAAAGAATGTCTATAAGAAGTTCACAGAGTCATTGCATTCTTCGAGATCACTCCCTAGGTGGAAGGGAAAAGTAGGCGGGAACTTCCTAAATAATAAAGATTATTCCCCTTCAAAAAACAAGTTGTACTGTTTTGTTGTGAACTGTACTACCGGTACATGTATTTTTACTAATGTCAAATTTTTTATAAAATAAAAAAAAAAATTTAAATTTACTTTGCCAAACAAATTTGTTTCCCAAAAAATCTCCCTCAACTCCCAATTTTTGGTCGAACTTTTTTTCTCTTCAAAATCATGGCCGTGGATGTGTTGAGATGTGTGAACTTTATATGGAGGTCATGTAAAGCAAGCCAGAAATATTTATAAGGCAGTTCACTGAGAGCTTAAGCTCTGGAAATTCTCATTGATTTTTAAAACAGAAAAAAATAAAATTGATTTGGGTTGGTTTTTTTTTGGTGAGAACCTATGATTTGTCAATTGTCAATTGTCTATAATCATTGCATTTACCACTATAAAAGTAACTTCTATAGAAGGAGTTAACAGACTAACAAGTTTCCACATTTATAATTATCACTAACTTCATTTTATAACAAACAAAAGATGTCATAAGGTCGTAAACAAAAATCTCTAAAATTTACACATGTATTGTGCCATGTTCTCAAACAAAACCACAACAAACAAAAAAACAACAACAAAATAAATCTACCTCTTTTCCAAAATCCTCCAATATCTCACTACAGGTACTTTTGCATGATATAAATGTTTATCTATATACAATTAATTATAGTTTTGTTTTGTTTTACAATAGTACCTACCAGTGGCTATTTCAATGTATAATATTAGAGGCGCGGTACACAGCAAGACACAAGAATTGTCGTTTCCAAAACTGGTCAAATTCCGCAGCAAAAATTCACCCACAAATGGGTTGCACACATACCTGGAGGCAAGTTTACTTGAAACCCGTCTACCAATGTGAAACAAAATCCTCCTCAAAACCAAGATTTTGTACTCACAAATCAGTGATTCTTACACGGGCACGTCCTGGGCGGCCAAAAAGGGGCGGAGCCAATGCCAAAAAGGGGCAAGCACAAATATTCAAATTAGCCAGTCATGAATATTCATACATGAAAGGAGGCGGATCTTCCTTTGGATCCGTCCCTCAATTCAGATCACATACCAAGTTTTGCAAATTTCATCTAAAACACTCTTTTTTTTTACAAGAGGTTTTGTGGTAATTATGTACACTTTGCCCTATTTCAGAATTCTACACAATTCCCTCTCCATGCCAAGATACTCTAACTTCTCCCTTTACAATAATAATAATAATCATTCCTGTCCTAGAAATAAAAATAAATAAATAAACTACCTTTCAAAACAGCCAGCAATAACATTCGCCAACTGGTATCACAACCGCCAATACATTCAGCATTTCCAAAAAATATATTTCCCCATTTTTGGCCATACCAATCCCAAAGAAATGTAGCCCGTTTTGCAGTGATGCAAAAATGAGAAAAGTAAAACCAACAGGTTATTTATGGGAAAATTGGTCACATGGGTATGCCTTCCAAAACGTCATACTGTATACTCCAAAAAAAAACTACCGAGTACTGTAACAAGAACTTCAAATAGCACAAAAATAAGACAATCAAATCTACAAAGTACCTATGAAATACAAAAGAGTTTGTAGAAAATTTTAATAATGGAAAGATAATATTTGTTGATAAAAGTATTAAAAGTTTGCCAATGAGACCTACAGGTATTGTGTCACCAACAGATTCATTGTAAACATAATTTGACTTACAAAAGAAATTTAGTATGCAGTCAGTTATTCAAATAAGGTTGAAGTTCATTTGCATGTCACTTTAAAAGAAAACTGCAACACCGGCTATTTGCTGATTTCAGAACGAAAGAATGATCAGCTAGCTTACTTTTGGAGGTTTTATACCTGCATTTATAGAGTTTACTGTCAAGGATGCTTGTGGTTTAGAGAAACGGTCAAAGTACTGAAAAGCTGTCAAATTCTACGTATTTTGTTCTTTTTCTTTCTCCCGGCTATTGGACCCACAGCCTGTGGCCCCCATGCATGCTCTGTTGTCTGTACATACACGCTATAGAGCTAAATGAGCGCACATGAAAGCCAGAGGTAATTGGGTCATGTTTCAAAATGACAAACTTCAACAACATGACCATGCGCATAATTCACTGAGCACAAGATTTGCTATAAAGCAAAAACAGGTTACCAGCCAAAATATCATGTACTGTATATTGCTTTTAGCTGGCTCTCACCTGATTTTTGCTTAGCATAAAAAATTTGCCAAAGAACTATTTTCTGCTAAGCTGCCCATTAACCCTTTCCTTACCAATGTCGAGTTTACTAGACAAGGAAACCACACACCAGAGTATCCAAACAACAAATATATTCACCATGTTTCAACGAACTGTAGTGCTTGTGTTTTTCGCTGTCCGTACATGATCTTTATACCGACAGAAAGCGCTTGTTCGAATCTTTCCAATGGTGCTATCAAATTCATGTGTCACCATTACAATATTTTGAGAAAACTATCCTTAGTTTCGCTGTACAGTTATATGTGCATGGAATGCCATTTGTTCATGTGACAAACAACTTTCCTGTTTGGTAAAGTGGACCAGAAGAGAAAACAGCCGTAACTTTGCTATTTTAGCAGTTATGACTCATTTTTACACCATATGAAAAGGTAATTTTAATGAAACAAACTTTACACAACATTTTCCTTTTCAATGAAATCTTTGGTTGAAAATACAACCATTCAGCAAGCAGTCGGCTGTTTTTTTCTGCTGGAGTGGTTTATGCTTGACTGAACAAAGCATGTTGTACTGGGGGAAGATAAATAATGTGGTACTGAAAGGATTAAATTGGGATCAAGTACAGTGACTCGCCATTTCCCGCAAACTACGGAGGCTTCTATTTCATAGTAGAGGCATGAAAACAAAGTTTCTTAAATTTCATACATTTATCACCTTTTCAAAAATTAAGTCAAACACCGCGAAAAAACTTCACAAAGTAACAACGGCTCAAAAACATTGATCCCATTGTTACAAATCAAACTTTTGCTTAATACAGTTTCATCATTTGCGGCTGATCGTGTCCGTTCTTTTTTTTTTCATCAGGGTGATTAGTTCTTCGAAAATGAAACTCAATACTCTATCCCAAATAGGATAAAAATATTTTCCGGTGAACGAAAGGTCGTGCAGCTGACCTTCAGCCCCAGGACCTCAAATACATAGCATTTTTTTTCAATGACTACAATGTTTTACGGACTTCTTTGGTATAATATAATTTGTGTAGACAAGCCTTGGCAACTACATAAAAGCACTCTTACAAAATAATTGCATTTAAAAAAAAAATGTTATACTAAATATGCAATGTTAGTTGTGTACTTGCTAACTAATGCAACGCATTTAAATTTTAATATCTTAAAAAAATTTCTTCGTATTTCAAAAATATCTCTTTGTACATTTGTTGTTATATATCAGTACTAAATTATGGAGAAAAAAATCCATATGGAATTTCTTTTAATTGTACCACTTATAGCTTCTATCTAACGTACATTTTTTACAAACTTGCAGTTCAGGCAATATATATTAAAGCGTATTTGACGAGAAACAATCTTGCACCTTTCCCATCATGCACTGCTCCGAATGACGGTTGCCCGTAGCAACCATTAAATTTATTCACGTATTTGGTTATAAACGAGGGTCATACAAAATGGCGTGGATGGCTGACACGAAAATATAATTCCCTGTTTAATATTTTCTGCAAAATACTCAATCAGGCATTACAAATTTCTACTCTACAATACCCAGTGTGTGTACATTGGCCTGATAAAGTCACAAATCAATGATTTGTTTTCATTAAAGGGTAGTGTACACGATTGGTAATCCTCCAATTTTGTTTTACTTAATTATTACAGAATACCCTACTAGACTAAGTTAATAGCAATCTCAATCATCCTGTGAAATGATGCCACCTGGTGTGCTGTCGTTTTCAAAAAAAGTTGAAATTTATATATTGTTTTCCAACGATTGTTCCACGTAACAATCGTTGGAAAAAATAACATAATTTTTTAATGCTGCCCTCTATCGACCGAATGTAGTTAGTCCACGTTGCGTCTAAAATGGGTTAACAATCCGAAAACGGGCGCAAGCTTGCAATTATAGTAACCAGTCGGCTCGCGTAGTTATCTGACCAATTGAAAACGATCCCGTTTACAAACATTGGGGTTATTTTACAAGAGGGCACTATGACAAATCCAGTTAACTGCCGCCCGACTGTTGAAAACGATCGCCATTTTTCTCTCGTTTTTTCGCCATCCAAGAACGCAAAACTTTGAACAGGTCAGTGGAATGATATTTCCTATAAAATACTAACCCCCAAATCCGCCCATTTCTGAAATTTGCAACAATGACCAATCATGTACACTACCAATAAAGAAAACTCGATTTTATTATTTTTTTTTTTTTTGGGGTTCCCTCGCAAATTTTTTTTTGGGGTTCCCTCGCAATTTTTTTGCCCGTTTTGCAAATTCTCTTGTAATTTTTGGTTTGTATTGAAGCCTCATTCTCTTATACGATTTCTCGCTCGTCCAAGTTTCGTTCGGCATTCTTACTAAACAGGGCCATCAACTCACTGCTGCTTCGTAGCGGTGAGGCGTGATTGGCTGCTGCCTCGGCAAAACTGACCAATGCCTCACGCAGACGCTCGATCTCTATTCTCATGGCTTTCTTGTCGTTACGCTCCTAAAAAAAGAAAACAAAAATCATGTCAGATGTTTTATTTGAATACATATCTGGTCCGACTGCCACGGTTTTAGTTTTATTACCTTCCAGGAAGGTCGGTCACAAACCTATAATGATTTATTTGACCTTTACAGTGTAGTAACATAAGAAGTTCAAAATAAACAAACAGAAAAATACAAATAGATAAAAGAAAAGAGGGGGTATACAATATTTGAAGGTTTTCTTGGCAATGAATTAACATGACAATGTAAAATTATTAGGAATTTATTTCTTTTCTTTCTTTGGATATATTTAGTCCGGTCAGCGTTTCTTCCTCCCCGTTTCTTCCCCCCCAAACGTACCTTGACAAGCTGTTTCTTGAGTAGTAAACACTGCTCACAACACAAAACCCTGTCGTAGCTCGGTGCCTGAGCAACCTGCGATTTGCTCTCCTGATCGCGGTTCTGGTCCACCAGCGTCATCACGTCACATGACCTGAAACATATGAAATAAGTTACCGAGTGTACTTTTTGTCGTTCACCAGATTTAGAAAGAAAATGGACTTTAGTGATAGCATTTCATGCAGTGTATGAAAAAAAAATCACTAGACCACCGGACTAGTTCGGTCAAGAGTTCACTAGACCAACGCTCAAATCACTGGACTCGGTCCAGCGGTCCAGTGGATATTTCGATCCCTGCTTCAAGTTTGAGAATGACAGGTTTGTAAGACAGATAAATATTGATGCAATCCGAAGTAGCTGTAGTTACGAAAGCTTATGCCATAATTTTAAATTTAGTTAGTGTTTAAGCTCTTGAATACGGATGATGGCCATAGCCATATGCGCATTCCTCCACGTACTCAATCCATTCATGTTTCAACTACACATGTACATGTATATTGTTCTTGAATGGGAGTGTAATGAATAGATGGAGGTTTTTCAAACAAAGCTTTCATTCACACGAAGAGGGGCTCCAAGTGCGAGGAATAGGACCACTCTATTCAGTGTGGTGCCTATTGTTTGCATTCACGCTTGGCTGCACAGGCCGTTCTTGGCATACATTGTACCAGCCCCCATCAATGACAGCCGGACACAAGGGGTTAAAGTACTACCTTTAACCCTAACCATCCCTAACCTGCCAAAATCAAACACCCCATTTGTGTTGAATTTTGTGTGATTGGGTACTGTAGAGCCTTGGCACCATCACTTTGCATGGGACTTGATGCCCTGATTTTGTCTAAGTACAAAGAATGTGCCATTGGTTTACTACACAGTGTTGGAGTTTGTGTGGTTAGGGAAGGATTCTAGTAAAAAGCCTTGGGCTGTTAGGGTTAATAATTATCTATCAGGCTGACTAACATGGCTGTAAACAGGTTTGTAAGAGGCACTACTCTTCCTACCTGGATCTGCTTCGGGTTCGAGGGTACCTGAGCTCTGGACCGTTGGTCTCATCCATCTTGGTAGCTGCCTTGCGCTGTTGGTGATGGAAACAGCGCGGGGAATTACTGACGTGGGTACGGGTGGGACTCGTGCTGGGAGACAAGGAGGAGCTGGCCTCGTTCTGGTTGCAGCAAGCCCGGCACAGACTCTTGTCGGCATCGGGGTTGCTGTCCAAGTACTCGGACGTCTCCATGGGCTCCTGCTTTATGGCGACTCTGGCTCGCTCGTGTCGCTTCCGGTGGGCTCGGAACTCCGAGTAAAGAAGGAAGGAGATGCCGCACTGTTCGCACTTGTGCCGATTGTTCGTCATGAGGTCTAGTAGGGTGGAGGAAGGCTTGGGGACGCTGTCTGCTGCCGACGTGGAGGATCGGATGAAAGGACTGAGATGGTCCTCCCCTCCTTCTAAGGCATTTCGGCCGACGGACAGATCCATGGCACCAACATCCGATCTTGGCGAGACAGGAGCAGTGGCTCTGGGCACGTCGTGCCCGTTCTGGTAGACGAAACCATTGCCTTCCGCGTGGGCATAAGGACCCTCGCGTTGCACACGCGCCGTCTCTAGGATGTAACGGATCTGACTGTGAGGTGGTTGGTGCCCAGCATTAGCCGGTTCCCCATCGCTCTCCTCGTTCTCAATCTCCTCCTGTTGGCTCTCGATCTTCTTGACCTGTTGCTGCTGCTGCTGGATGCGCTTCTCAAGTTGCTGCAACATCTGCAAGAGCTCTGCCTTGTTCTGCACCACTTTGGAGGTTGTCGCGGCTGACGACGGTTGATGATGATGGTGATGTGGCTGCGGACGGTAGCCCATGTCACCATTCTTGTCAACGTCCAGTTTGCTACGGACGGCGTGGTTGTTCCGATGGTGCGTCAGGTCGGAGATGAGGTCAAAGCCCTTCCCGCACAAGTTGCACTTGTATTTTTTCTCGAAGACGTCGTGGTGGCGGACTCTCTGGTGTGTCTGGATCTGCCGGAGCTTCTTGAACTGCTCGAAGCACAAGCCGCACTTGTAGGACGTTATAACCCCCTTATGCTTGCCCCTAGTCCTCTTCGGTGGAGATTCCCCGTCACGGGCGAACGCCGTCTTGCAGTCGGGGTTCTCCGACAGGTGCTGTATGAGGTACGTCTCCGAGGGGAAGACACAGCGACAGTGGAAGCATGGGTAGGTCTCAGGGCCGTGGATGGTCTCGTGCTGGCGCTGGTGGTCACGGTCGCTGAACGCCTTGCCGCAAATGGCACACTTGAAGGGTTTCTCACCGCTGTGGATGCGTTGCCAGTGGCGCTTGAGATGGCACTTACGTCGGAAGGCTTGGTGGCAGTCTACGCACTCAAAAGGACGCTCGTTGGTGTGGGTGCGACGGTGACGCATTAACTGACTGGTATGCCTGAGGGTCAATGTACACAACTGACGATAATTTATCTAACAAGTTAAACCCTTCAGCATCAATATCATCACCTCACTCTGGGTTAAATTCTTCTAAACACTGTCCTTGTGTACGAGTTCTGAACAACAAATTTTAGCTGCTGAACCTCAACAAAATTGTGACAATGTGAGCAGCAATACAGTTAAAAACACACATTTCTTGTAGGTTTTTAGGCATCTGAAATATTTCAGCAGATTCATTCATAAAGTGGTGTCACTGGCTGGTTGAAAAAGCAAAACAGTGCCGAGATTGGTTACTCATAAAAATTAATCCATTGGATAAAAACTGTCACGTCAAGCTCATCATCAGGTGAACTAGTCAGAAGAAATGAACTCACGAAGGCTTGTAAAATTATGTAGTACATAAGAATGTAGCAAGAGAATTTGCACAACACTGCAATAATGTTACATTTTAAATATGAAACTTCGGGAGGGGGGAGGGAGAGGGGGAGAGGGGAGGAGAGGGGAGGGGAGGGGAGGGGAGGGGACTGTCATGAAAATGTTTGGTTGAGGCTCCTGCAGGAGATATTTTCAATAGATAATAAATGGTAATTTCCATTTTTTTTCCTCTGGTCATTTTGTTTAGTTAGGGTGGGGTCTGGTCTTGTTCATAACTGAGTTTGCCTCTGCTTTAGGCAATAAAATGAGACACATCCGACATCTTTTTAACAACTGACCTGAACGTCATAGTACACAAGGGACATGTGTAGATAGGTCCCATAGCATCCTCCTCAATCCTCTTCCCATACTGAGCATCCATGGCTAAGTCACTAGGAGTCAGGGTACCATCCTCACCCATGTCTTCTCCTTTATCTGCATCATCATAGGGCGATGGGACCGGCGTGAGGAGCGCCGGTGAGCCCATGGACCCGTTCATCATGTACGGTTCGTCTTTGGCGTGTATTGCTGTACTGGGACTCATCTCTTCCTCGGTGAGTTGCTGGGAGGGGGGTGCGTTGGCATTACTCACGCCCACCCCCGGCATACAGAAGTGCTTCCGTAAGCTGGACTTGGAGACGTAGTTCTTCTTGCAGACCTTGCAGGGGTAGAACTTCTCGGGGGATTCCGGGTCTTGGCCCGGACTCCCTGCAGAGACGCTGTCTATGTCGGGTGTCCCGGGCCGGATGACGGAGCCAGTCTGCTGGAGGAGGGCTCGCAAGACGTTACCATCCGAGGACGACTGCTGCTTTTCTTGACGGAGAAGAGCTGCTTTGAAGCCGCTTAGCTCTGTGTGATGTGAGATGGTGCCGTCCAGGATGTTGTATCGCGTCACTTCACGGAAGCCCTCGTCCCTCTCGTGTTTCCGCTTCCGCGTCCCGATTCCATTGGCACTTTCCTGAGCCACTCCTCTCATGTGCTTGGCCTCTGGCGGGCTGTTGGCAATGTTCTCGTCTCTGAGCAGCTCACCGTCGTCATAGCCGGCGATGCACTTGCGGAAGTCGTCCAGCAGTCCTGGCGTTCGGACCGCAATCGGCGAGTTGGTCACTTTGGTTTTGGACAGATCCATATCTTTGGCTTCTTGGCTGGTAGTACTGTCGTCTGTGAAAACAAAGCAAAAAATAACTTGAATATTTAAAGTGAACAAAGAAAACTGGCAGCAGCAGGATTTGAACCTGTGACCTCCGGAATACCATACCAGTGCTCTACCAACTTTGCTCTACCAGTGTCTTTGTTCGGAGGGTTCTTTTCAGAAGTCATAAACAAATAGCCAACCTAAGAAATGATATTTTGGGGATCACTAATGAGGCCACGACTTTTCAACTTATGACATCATCAAACCCCTTAATGAGAATAATTTTTCACCAATGACTTTGAACACCATCTACGTGTACTTATCACCAAAAGCTCTGTGAATGAAAACCGATGATGTCAGATGTTAAATCGCAAAATCCTTTCTGCCACTGGTACTCATGCATGTGTACTCAATGTTTATCAACTGGTGATCACTTCTGTTTGATTTGTCAATCCAAGTACAGAACAAAAGCCCTCTTGTTCCAGCTGGTGGATTCTGTTGGATTCTGTTGGATTCGTCGGGTTTAAAACTTGATGGATTCTGTTGGACTGCAAAGTCAGCACTGCAGATGGCCGTGAGAATCTGGAGGAGTTTAGGTGTAATGTGCATGAACATGTACACCTGTACGTGCACTGTGTATATCTCCGAGGACAAGAGAAGAAAAGAAACACAAAGAAACCTTTCAGTCCTCGAACGTCAATTCCTTTGTTGACATATGAAGCTCGATATGGGGAAAAGGGACCCCCCCCCCCCCCCCTCTTTTGTGTTGGTCATTGTGTTCCCGGAATCTCAGGAATTCTTTTCAGAAATCTAGGGGGATGTGTTAGATAACGATAATCTGGAGTGTGCTTAGGGTATAGGGATAAAAGGGGGGGTACCCTTTTCCCCCGATTCGTGCAGGGTATCTTTGTTGAAATCGGTCCTCGAACTTAAGGATACGTGCTTAGTCTATGGGGGTTGGTTATATCAAAGGAACAATAGGAAACACAAAGCATTGTCCTCGGACGTATTGGGGAAGTACGACTGCATTTCGATTTCATAAAACAATGCAAACAAAATTACTTTTATGGTGTAGAAAAATGCACTGCAATATGAGCTTTCATGTAAACACACGACTGTTTGAGTGTTGTGCCCGTTTGAACAAGCATACACCATACGAATTGTGTCTTCCAAAACCACTTACAAGCATCCGTCCCTCCCACTCCAACTATCGACATAAAATTCACTTTCAACAGTCGAGACATACAGAAGAGACAAAAATAAAAGAAAAGCTGAAACCCAAAAAACAAAAAAACACCAAAACAAGAATTTAAATGAAAGTTCTGGAAAGAAAAACAGACAACCATACATGTAGCAGAAAACATTGCCAGGATTTCTCAATGGGCATGCCAATAAGCCAGTTCGGTATCTCAAAGGTCAAAGGTTATTCGAGATAAAATTGCCGACGTAATGTCACGCCATGTTACGCGAACGCCCATTCTGATTGAATTTAACACGTGCGCGTTGTGCGACCGCCTTTTGCGTTCACACGCGCGCGTTAGGTCACGCGGGTCATTTGGGATAAAATGTCATTGTGCACATGCTCAGTTGAAATACCGAACTGGCTTATTGAAAAAGAACCCCCACATCTATACAAACCGGGCTGGTACCAGACAGCAACATCCCCTCGTCCCCAACCCCAACCCCCCCCCCTATTCTACCCCCAACTCCACCCCCAACTCCACCCACAACTAGGCCCTCTACTTCACTTGCATGGGGAGTTTCCAATCTCGTGCATTGTTCCTCTTTTGGTTACAATCATGGCAGATATTATTATTGACACAGTCGGAAGTTCGACGTCGTACCTTACGACAATATTACAAAGAATGAAAAAGTGCGTGCTTTGGTCAATGTTGAAAGGTCACGCGAAGCGCCCTCATTAGTCATTATACAACCAGCTCGGTTACTTTTACCACGGTCAAGGTCAAAAAGTCAAAGTGCGAACAATGGTAACATTTGACAATTTTTCCTTTTACCATCATCTCGGTAAAATCTTCCTTAAAAATGTCCAGTGCGAACACGGCTTTACTGAGTGAAATCTATGAAAACACACACAGGCACACACAGTCGTGTATCGACCTCCAAACGAGGACGTCCCATTGTTCCTCTTTTGTTTATACTCTAACTTTTTCGGAAGGCCTCCATAGGTTTTGTACACACTTCCAATCGCGGACGTATGCTGGGAATCGCGGACGATATTGTTCTCTTTTGTTCTCTGGCATTTTTCGTCCACGGTTTGAATACACCAACGCGCCCGCCCATCCTCACACATGCGTAGATATGGGGTACCTCTATCGTGAACTTTACTTCCGTTCTTTTATTCTGCTTTTTTACCCATTGAAATCGCAAAAGCCATAGCGTGAACTGTGTGGGGTAGGTCGATTTCTAAAGACACCCTTGTGGGTTACCATTGTCCCCATTGTTGCCTTTTCTTATGCCTACCCCACAACCACCCCTATCCACACTACAGGCATGCAACTTGGAATCTACCAAAAACGAGGAAATTCCAATCTTCACAAGACTTTGTACAGTGTTTTTCAATTTTCAATGGCATAAAGTGTAAAGTGAAAAACAAGGAAATCAGCTGATCAGAGGAAAAGTCGCACGCCTGATACTAGGAGGGTGCTGCAAGCAATGCTTTTACTACCGATGACATCACAGTGAGAAGGGGATCGTTTTTTTGTGGGTGGGGCATCCCACAATTTTTTTGTCCCACATTTCGATATATTACTAAAACACAATTTTACATAGTTAAACCCACTGATACAACGGTCATTGCGGCGGTTTGAAAAAGACCACCTGGCCGGTTGACGTCTATAGGCGCATTCTTGTGCGTACCCAATCCATCGTTTGCCTGTTTGCATTACGCTTGTCTGCACAAGATCGTATTGGCATACCACCACCCATTAACCCTAACCCTCCAGGGTATTTTGGCTAGAAACCCTGCCAGACGCATCAGATTGCATACTTTGTCACATTGACTTGTGTGCAGAGTGCAGCAAAGTGAAGCTGTCAGCACAGATGCACTGTGCTGCGTCTGGCAGGGTTGGGGTTAATAACAGCTGGACAGACAGAATTAACAAGACCCACACAGCTTTTCTTCCTATTCAGATTTCTGTGAACCGTTAACCGACATCTTTCAATGTGTTGCAAGCACACATCCTACCATGTACATCACTTCTCAATCATCAGTAAATGTTGTGCTCCGCCCCTTTCTAAGTCGCTTGCAAATCAGCTGAATACCGAAACTTTCCCAACGACAAGTCCAGTTCAGTGTGAACGCAAATGGGTCAATTCTATAAATTTGGGGTCCAAAAGTGTGACATTTTTTGGTGTCCCTGTTACACCTGACCTGTCTAATTTCCCATCAAAATGTATCATTAAAATTTATTTCACACTATTTTGTACTTGTTTGGCAGGTACTTTGCTTTACACAATCACTCTTGGAGATAGAAGGCATTAAAGAATGAGTCCGGAATTGCAAAATATTATACATGTACATGTCACTATGTAACAGGGGCACCAAAAATGTCACACTTTTGGACCCCAAATTTATGGAATGACACAAATACGAAACAGGTGACTATTGATATGTTCAACACAACTTTAACTAAAAACTGATAAAAACAAAAAATTCAGCAAGAGATAATGTGCAGAATTCATGCATGAGTTGATGGTATCCTGGAAAGGGCTTAAATTTCACACTTGTACATGTGTAGAGCCACCAGATTAATATATTTTTGATGACTCGTGTCTATCAAAATTCGTTGTGAAATTTCGGCTGGGGTGTGCTGTCACCTACAATTGGAATCCCAACTTGTGAAGTGGGTGAAAATAAACAAGGAACGGTGCGCTTACACATTGGCACTTACGGGGTACTGGGAACAAAGGGCAACAATAGGGACAATGGGACCCCACTATTGGGTCTTTAGAAATTGATGTACCCCACAGCCGTAACGCTATGTATTTCGAGATTTCTAAGGGGACAAAGGAGAACAAAAGAAGGGAAGTAGGGTCGAACAATAGATGTACCCCACAAGCAATAGCGTGTCAAGTGAAGTGTTCTAGCCAGTGTTCTAGCGCCCACTACGCTTTCGGAAATTAGCACGACGCTTGAATCCTGCCTCTACGCTACCACTATGCTGTAAATTTAAGAGCAAGAGTATATTCTAAACAAATTTCAAATGAAAAAGATTTTGCCTGTATAATCTTCAAAACTTTTGCTCAAAACAGTCAAGGGACTGCCTCAGATTGCACCACAGAGCATCTAGAATCCAAAAAAATGTGGGCCCTTGAGCGGACCCCACGCCGTAAGGGCTTCAACGCTTTGCACTCGCATTGTCCATCCTTGATCAAAATGTCCCTACGCTTTAATTTCACCCTGGCTAGAACACGGACAAGAAAGACTTCATTCATTCAAAGTGGGAAATCTGGGATTGATTTTTAAAATATAGGATTATTTGAAAGAAAAATGACCAGCCCACTGGTCTCGGTTGGTCTCGAAGTCTGCCAGACCCAAGCTGAAATTATTGGTCCGCAAGTCCAGTGCAAATTCTGACCCCAGCTGAATATTCCATGAATGAACAGACATGTCCACCTTTACATGTCACATTTGCCCTAGCAAGTTGTCATCATCCATGTATCTAGCCACAACTTAGTGCTCTACTGATTTGGGAAAGTTCACATAAAAATACAAGCCACTACATGTACATACCCACACGTGACCGCATCATTTGCTCAGTTTATTCAGGGCCAAATTGCTCGTCTTGTGTCCGTCTGGGTTTACACTGCAACACGCGCTGACACGGTAATCCACAAGACTGCCGACAATAATTGTTAACTCTCAGTTGCTTCGGAGCCTTCCCAGAGTCCTCAAATTGGCAGGTTGGCCGCGTCAAGATGACAAACCTCCTTCACAGGCCGATTTAACTCCTGCCAGTCGGAGCGACGCGACGCTGTGCGACAGGGGCTTTAGTACGGACTGACTAGTCACTCAAAAAGGATCATGGGATGCAACCAGAAACACACTCATGTTCAACCGTTTCCCTCGGACGGTGAAAAGAAAGAAGAAAAAAATCCAGGCATTCAACGGAGACGGCAAGAAAGATACGTGCAAAGCGTAGACACCAAAAAATGAAACAAATCTGTGATCATCGCTCTCCGCAAACGAGGGTTACTCATCTTACCACCGGCCTGCGACAAACAAATCTATCATTTCAGCTCGAGTAGGTAAATCTGTCTTCCACCGCCGTCACGTGCAAGGGCCAGCGCGCGACATCTCAACCAACCAACAAAGAAATTGCCACTTTGTTTTACTAAATATCCCCGGCGCGGGAGTGTATCATGCCCAGGATCGCATTCTCCGGTGAAATTTGTCTGACGTAAAGCGATATGATTAAGAACCGGTTGGATGAGAAATTTTAGGATGTGCCACTTGCAGAATTTCTGGCCAGTGATCTATACAGCTAAGCGTCTGAAGAGACAGGTCCGGACGGTCGGTTGGGATAGGGTGTGCCATGCTATACCTGTCTTTAGCGTTCAAAGTAGTGTGCCATAGGCAGCCCCGAGGGGCTATTACGCTAGCCTTGCCGTTAAGAAACTCTTCATACTCCTCGGATGGTCGAGGAAATTAAGGCAATTTGGAGAGCCGCGTATCGGATGCAATATGGCCAACCGAAAAAAAAGCTGTTACGCAGGAGGGAAGCGGGGAAGAGCCGGGACAAAAAAAAACGTGAAGTTCTGCCATAACCAGATTACATTATTTGCGATAACAGGGCTTGGGTTTTGGTGACAACTGGTTTAATAGCTTTGGTAACCCAAGTTGGCACTCAACGCAAGTTTCTTGCAAGTTTGGAGGAATCTTCTCGTAACTTTCCCGTACACATGATACACCTTTAAGATAAATGGATATTGCTTTAAATTACATCCAAGATGTAATGTTGATCTGCGCACTTCTCAACTGAGCGACCAAATGCGATATTTTTCTCCGACACTCCCACGCGGTTAAGTTCTTTGTCGATTCTCTTCTTTTGCCATTTTTGTTTTTTTTAATATCAACTGGGGTGTTTCGCTTACAAGTAGCCATTGCAGGAGAAAAAACATATCATTCGCTGTCGTTGACCGCTCGTACAGCAGAAAGATGTACGACCAACAGTGTCCCCAAACCCCAATTAATCTATTGAATTTCACTGGTGGTTCTCAAACTTTGTTATTTTAAAGACTTGGTCAAAGCTGTACAGGGAAACTACACGTAACCATAACCCAGGGGATAGATGGAAGGAAGTTGGCATCAGGTAGTGGCTTGGGGGGGGGGGGGGGGGGGGGGGGGGGGGGGGGGGGGGGGGAGGACGCGAGAAAAATGACCACTAGGAGGCGCTGTTCATAATACAAGGTCTGGTACCTTAGTAGCTGTGTACATCTATTGCAAACATGCACACTATGTCCTATGCTGACAACACACGGTACATTTAAAGTTTTGTACTGTTTGTTTTCCGTTGTTTTTTTGTTTTACATTATGACTGTTGGAAAGGTACAGATAACCTCGATTCAGCATTTTTCCTTGTTTCTCACCACACAAATCTGGGGGATGGAGATGATCCAAGGCCCAATCCCCCGCTGGTCAAAAAGTGGTGGGGGGATATTCCCCCCCCCCCCCCCACCCCCCCCCCCCCCCCCATTTACACACCATGCTATCAGGGACTGGTACAGCCAAATATACATTAGCATGTGGTCTCCTCCATGAGATGATACACTTTTAAGGAAGTCACCCAATACAGGCTAAAAGCCACTCTAGGTAAACAGGGCTACAACAGAGGGGGTTTGTGGGGTTGGCCATATTTAGGGTTGCCAGCCCCACCACACCTTACAGTTTTCCTGGGTCCGAGGAGCCTAAGATAAATCTTCAATAGATACCAAAGACAATTAACCTCAATTTTCAGACCTACATGTACATATGTAGACCCACCTGGGGTTAATGTAACTTTCACCATTAGTAGCTTTTAGCCTTGTACTGTTGGGGTAACTTACATATAAACTCTAACCCCAGGCACTCCCCAGATAATCACTCACTACAAAACACTCACTACAAAACACTCAACACCCTCTCAGTAGGTGATTATTGGGGATTAAGTGATTGAACTAAATGAGCAATAATGGCAAGACTACACTTTTAACCAGAGACTAGATGATTGAGGAGAGAGATAAAGCTTGCTCAATGAAGATTCAGGCAGGGATCCATGATCCGCGCAACTACAGTGGTTAGTCAAGTTCATCAGCTTGACAACAACTGACCCATTTTTCGCCCATTTTAATCACCTACCTGATCCACGATCTGCATCATCACGTGATCATATGCATATCGGGCATACTTGTAATTTGGAATATACCCAAACGCTCGTAAGCATCCTGATAAACCCAAGGCCACAGTATACACAGAGCCGCAATCTGTACTTTTCAAATCCTCTTCTTGTGTCCTCAAGCCGATTTCTCACCGAAAACCTCTGTCCTTATCCCCCAGAAACCCTTCAAGGCTCAACGTGGACAAAGTACTGCCTTCCAGAACCCGAACACAATGAATACATGTGCTGTTGGTCACAAACCCTCAGACGGACAATATGGAAAATTGGCTACAACGAACCCAGGCAAGCCTGTCGGCATTTTCACTTGATGCCTTAACTGAACACTTTTCAATGATGTCCGTACCGATCGCGCTACAAAGGATACACACGCGCCGAGGCCCCCGAGCCGGGTGGATATTTAGCCCGACAGATCCCTCCCGTAAAATTGTTAGGATTGATGTGTAATCGTGGACGCGCAATTCCCCAAAGCGGGCAATGCTGAAATGATATATTATCGGTGCAATAATGGTTGGATCTAGCGACCAGCTTACAACTCCTAGCCCCAGGCGGACTGAGGCAGTGATAAATGCAGCAAACCTGCATGGATATGTTTCCTACGATATGATCAGAACGCTGACTCTTTGATTCCCGCCGCAGACCAAAGTGAATGATAACCAGAAGTTTCCACAGTGAAATATCCTGTTGTTAAAAAAGGGGGGAAATGCAAGTTTTTTCTCAATGCTATGATGGAAAAATATATTTTATAGGTTTGTCTGACAAAAAAGATTGTCAGACAATTGGCCTATTCACAAACACTCGACAGGTGCATGTACATGATGTGGTGAACCATTCAAAGTCCAATTCACTAGGAGTTGCTTTATAACAGTTTTAAAAAAG
>JAZGUH010000698.1:0-77855 GCA_037893225.1 Hippasteria phrygiana | reverse complement strand
AAGCCGCCGATAATTGCAACATGTAGCGCCAGATCTAAGCTATCCATACATGTCAAAATTACTGAATTTGGTTGATATTTCATGCAATTATGAATGAGTAAAGCAAGCCCATACCCCAGGGAATTTGACAGGCATGGAGCAATAAATAGAAGGTAATATGCACACAGATGTTGGCCGGAAAGAAAATAAACATTGCGAGGTTTGAATTTTCTCCGCAAGTTTTAACTCTAAGAAGCCGCCGATAATTGCAACATGTAGCGCCAGATCTAAGCTATCCATACATGTCAAAATTACTGAATTTGGTTGATATTTCATGCAATTATGAATGAGTAAAGCAAGTCCATACCCCAGGGAATTTGACAGGCATGGAGCAATAAATAAAAGGTAATCTGCACACAGATGTTGGCCGGGAAGAAAATAAACATTGCGAGGTTTGAATTTTCTCCACAAGTGTTAACTCTAAGAAGCCGCCGATAATTGCAACATTTAGCGCCAGATCTAAGCTATCCATACATGTCAAAATTACTGAATTTGGTTGATATTTCATGCAATTATGAATGAGTAAAGCAAGTCCATACCCCAGGGAATTTGACAGGCATGGAGCAATAAATAAAAGGTAATCTGCACACAGATGGTGGCCGGGAAGAAAATAAACATTGCGAGGTTTGAATTTTCTCCACAAGTGTTAACTCTAAGAAGCCGCCGATAATTGCAACATGTAGCGCCAGATCTAAGCTATCCATACATGTCAAAATTACTGAATTTGGTTGATATTTCATGCAATTATGAATGAGTAAAGCAAGTCCATACCCCAGGGAATTGGACAGGCATGGAGCAATAAATAGAAGGTAATATGCACACAGATGTTGGCCGGAAAGAAAATAAACATTGCGAGGTTTGAATTTTCTCCGCAAGTTTTAACTCTAAGAAGCCGCCGATAATTGCAACATGTAGCGCCAGATCTAAGCTATCCATACATGTCAAAATTACTGAATTTGGTTGATATTTCATGCAATTATGAATGAGTAAAGCAAGTCCATACCCCAGGGAATTTGACAGGCATGGAGCAATAAATAAAAGGTAATCTGCACACAGATGGTGGCCGGGAAGAAAATAAACATTGCGAGGTTTGAATTTTCTCCACAAGTGTTAACTCTAAGAAGCCGCCGATAATTGCAACATGTAGCGCCAGATCTAAGCTATCCATACATGTCAAAATTACTGAATTTGGTTGATATTTCATGCAATTATGAATGAGTAAAGCAAGTCATACCCCAGGGAATTGGACAGGCATGGAGCAATAAATAGAAGGTAATATGCACACAGATGTTGGCCGGAAAGAAAATAAACATTGCGAGGTTTGAATTTTCTCCACAAGTGTTAACTCTAAGAAGCCGCCGATAATTGCAACATGTAGCGCCAGATCTAAGCTATCCATACATGTCAAAATTACTGAATTTGGTTGATATTTCATGCAATTATGAATGAGTAAAGCAAGTCCATACCCCAGGGAATTTGACAGGCATGGAGCAATAAATAGAAGGTAATATGCACACAGATGTTGGCCGGAAAGAAAATAAACATTGCGAGGTTTGAATTTTCTCCGCAAGTTTTAACTCTAAGAAGCCGCCGATAATTGCAACATGTAGCGCCAGATCTAAGCTATCCATACATGTCAAAATTACTGAATTTGGTTGATATTTCATGCAATTATGAATGAGTAAAGCAAGTCCATACCCCAGGGAATTTGACAGGCATGGAGCAATAAATAAAAGGTAATCTGCACACAGATGGTGGCCGGGAAGAAAATAAACATTGCGAGGTTTGAATTTTCTCCACAAGTGTTAACTCTAAGAAGCCGCCGATAATTGCAACATGTAGCGCCAGATCTAAGCTATCCATACATGTCAAAATTACTGAATTTGGTTGATATTTCATGCAATTATGAATGAGTAAAGCAAGTCCATACCCCAGGGAATTTGACATGCATGGAGCAATAAATAGACGGTAACATGTACACAGATGTTGGCCGGAAAGAAAATAAACATTGCGAGGTTTGAATTTTCTCCACAAGTTTTAACTCTAAGAAGCCGCCGATAATTGCAACATGTAGCGCCAGATCTAAGCTATCCATACATGTCAAAATTACTGAATTTGGTTGATATTTCATGCAATTATGAATGAGTAAAGCAAGTCATACCCCAGGGAATTGGACAGGCATGGAGCAATAAATAGAAGGTAATATGCACACAGATGTTTGCTGGAAAGAAAATAAACATTGCGAGGTTTGAATTTTCTCCACAAGTGTTAACTCTAAGAAGCCGCCGATAATTGCAACATGTAGCGCCAGATCTAAGCTATCCATACATGTCAAAATTACTGAATTTGGTTGATATTTCATGCAATTATGAATGAGTAAAGCAAGTCCATACCCCAGGGAATTTGACAGGCATGGAGCAATAAATAAAAGGTAATCTGCACACAGATGGTGGCCGGGAAGAAAATAAACATTGCGAGGTTTGAATTTTCTCCACAAGTGTTAACTCTAAGAAGCCGCCGATAATTGCAACATGTAGCGCCAGATCTAAGCTATCCATACATGTCAAAATTACTGAATTTGGTTGATATTTCATGCAATTATGAATGAGTAAAGCAAGTCCATACCCCAGGGAATTTGACATGCATGGAGCAATAAATAGACGGTAACATGTACACAGATGTTGGCCGGAAAGAAAATAAACATTGCGAGGTTTGAATTTTCTCCACAAGTTTTAACTCTAAGAAGCCGCCGATAATTGCAACATGTAGCGCCAGATCTAAGCTATCCATACATGTCAAAAATACTGAATTTGGTTGATATTTCATGCAATTATGAATGAGTAAAGCAAGTCATACCCCAGGGAATTTGACAGGCATGGAGCAATAAATAGAAGGTAATATGCACACAGATGTTGGCCGGAAAGAAAATAAACATTGCGAGGTTTGAATTTTCTCCACAAGTTTTAACTCTAAGAAGCCGCCGATAATTGCAACATGTAGCGCCAGATCTAAGCTATCCATACATGTCAAAATTACTGAATTTGGTTGATATTTCATGCAATTATGAATGAGTAAAGCAAGTCATACCCCAGGGAATTGGACAGGCATGGAGCAATAAATAGAAGGTAATATGCACACAGATGTTGGCCGGAAAGAAAATAAACATTGCGAGGTTTGAATTTTCTCCACAAGTGTTAACTCTAAGAAGCCGCCGATAATTGCAACATGTAGCGCCAGATCTAAGCTATCCATACATGTCAAAATTACTGAATTTGGTTGATATTTCATGCAATTATAAATGAGTAAAGCAAGTCCATACCCCAGGGAATTTGACAGGCATGGAGCAATAAATAAAAGGTAATCTGCACACAGATGTTGGCCGGGAAGAAAATAAACATTGCGAGGTTTGAATTTTCTCCACAAGTGTTAACTCTAAGAAGCCGCCGATAATTGCAACATGTAGCGCCAGATCTAAGCTATCCATACATGTCAAAATTACTGAATTTGGTTGATATTTCATGCAATTATGAATGAGTAAAGCAAGTCCATACCCCAGGGAATTTGACAGGCATGGAGCAATAAATAAAAGGTAATCTGCACACAGATGGTGGCCGGGAAGAAAATAAACATTGCGAGGTTTGAATTTTCTCCACAAGTGTTAACTCTAAGAAGCCGCCGATAATTGCAACATGTAGCGCCAGGTCTAAGCTATCCATACATGTCAAAATTACTGAATTTGGTTGATATTTCATGCAATTATGAATGAGTAAAGCAAGTCATACCCCAGGGAATTGGACAGGCATGGAGCAATAAATAGAAGGTAATATGCACACAGATGTTGGCCGGAAAGAAAATAAACATTGCGAGGTTTGAATTTTCTCCACAAGTGTTAACTCTAAGAAGCCGCCGATAATTGCAACATGTAGCGCCAGATCTAAGCTATCCATACATGTCAAAATTACTGAATTTGGTTGATATTTCATGCAATTATGAATGAGTAAAGCAAGTCCATACCCCAGGGAATTTGACAGGCATGGAGCAATAAATAGAAGGTAATATGCACACAGATGTTGGCCGGAAAGAAAATAAACATTGCGAGGTTTGAATTTTCTCCGCAAGTTTTAACTCTAAGAAGCCGCCGATAATTGCAACATGTAGCGCCAGATCTAAGCTATCCATACATGTCAAAATTACTGAATTTGGTTGATATTTCATGCAATTATGAATGAGTAAAGCAAGTCCATACCCCTGGGAATTTGACAGGCATGGAGCAATAAATAAAGGGTAATCTGCACACAGATGGTGGCCGGGAAGAAAATAAACATTGCGAGGTTTGAATTTTCTCCACAAGTGTTAACTCTAAGAAGCCGCCGATAATTGCAACATGTAGCGCCAGATCTAAGCTATCCATACATGTCAAAATTACTGAATTTGGTTGATATTTCATGCAATTATGAATGAGTAAAGCAAGTCATACCCCAGGGAATTGGACAGGCATGGAGCAATAAATAGAAGGTAATATGCACACAGATGTTGGCCGGAAAGAAAATAAACATTGCGAGGTTTGAATTTTCTCCACAAGTGTTAACTCTAAGAAGCCGCCGATAATTGCAACATGTAGCGCCAGATCTAAGCTATCCATACATGTCAAAATTACTGAATTTGGTTGATATTTCATGCAATTATGAATGAGTAAAGCAAGTCCATACCCCAGGGAATTTGACAGGCATGGAGCAATAAATAGAAGGTAATATGCACACAGATGTTGGCCGGAAAGAAAATAAACATTGCGAGGTTTGAATTTTCTCCGCAAGTTTTAACTCTAAGAAGCCGCCGATAATTGCAACATGTAGCGCCAGATCTAAGCTATCCATACATGTCAAAATTACTGAATTTGGTTGATATTTCATGCAATTATGAATGAGTAAAGCAAGTCCATACCCCAGGGAATTTGACAGGCATGGAGCAATAAATAAAAGGTAATCTGCACACAGATGGTGGCCGGGAAGAAAATAAACATTGCGAGGTTTGAATTTTCTCCACAAGTGTTAACTCTAAGAAGCCGCCGATAATTGCAACATGTAGCGCCAGATCTAAGCTATCCATACATGTCAAAATTACTGAATTTGGTTGATATTTCATGCAATTATGAATGAGTAAACCAGTCCATACCCCAGGGAATTTGACAGGCATGGAGCAATAAATAGAAGGTAATATGCACACAGATGTTGGCCGGAAAGAAAATAAACATTGCGAGGTTTGAATTTTCTCCACAAGTGTTAACTCTAAGAAGCCGCCGATAATTGCAACATGTAGCGCCAGATCTAAGCTATCCATACATGTCAAAATTACTGAATTTGGTTGATATTTCATGCAATTATGAATGAGTTAAGCAAGTCCATACCCCAGGGAATTTGACAGGCATGGAGCAATAAATAAAAGGTAATCTGCACACAGATGGTGGCCGGGAAGAAAATAAACATTGCGAGGTTTGAATTTTCTCCACAAGTGTTAACTCTAAGAAGCCGCCGATAATTGCAACATGTAGCGCCAGATCTAAGCTATCCATACATGTCAAAATTACTGAATTTGGTTGATATTTCATGCAATTATGAATGAGTAAAGCAAGTCCATACCCCAGGGAATTGGACAGGCATGGAGCAATAAATAGAAGGTAATATGCACACAGATGTTGGCCGGAAAGAAAATAAACATTGCGAGGTTTGAATTTTCTCCACAAGTGTTAACTCTAAGAAGCCGCCGATAATTGCAACATGTAGCGCCAGATCTAAGCTATCCATACATGTCAAAATTACTGAATTTGGTTGATATTTCATGCAATTATGAATGAGTAAAGCAAGCCCATACCCCAGGGAATTTGACAGGCATGGAGCAATAAATAGAAGGTAATATGCACACAGATGTTGGCCGGAAAGAAAATAAACATTGCGAGGTTTGAATTTTCTCCGCAAGTTTTAACTCTAAGAAGCCGCCGATAATTGCAACATGTAGCGCCAGATCTAAGCTATCCATACATGTCAAAATTACTGAATTTGGTTGATATTTCATGCAATTATGAATGAGTAAAGCAAGTCCATACCCCAGGGAATTTGACAGGCATGGAGCAATAAATAAAAGGTAATCTGCACACAGATGTTGGCCGGGAAGAAAATAAACATTGCGAGGTTTGAATTTTCTCCACAAGTGTTAACTCTAAGAAGCCGCCGATAATTGCAACATTTAGCGCCAGATCTAAGCTATCCATACATGTCAAAATTACTGAATTTGGTTGATATTTCATGCAATTATGAATGAGTAAAGCAAGTCCATACCCCAGGGAATTTGACAGGCATGGAGCAATAAATAAAAGGTAATCTGCACACAGATGGTGGCCGGGAAGAAAATAAACATTGCGAGGTTTGAATTTTCTCCACAAGTGTTAACTCTAAGAAGCCGCCGATAATTGCAACATGTAGCGCCAGATCTAAGCTATCCATACATGTCAAAATTACTGAATTTGGTTGATATTTCATGCAATTATGAATGAGTAAAGCAAGTCCATACCCCAGGGAATTGGACAGGCATGGAGCAATAAATAGAAGGTAATATGCACACAGATGTTGGCCGGAAAGAAAATAAACATTGCGAGGTTTGAATTTTCTCCGCAAGTTTTAACTCTAAGAAGCCGCCGATAATTGCAACATGTAGCGCCAGATCTAAGCTATCCATACATGTCAAAATTACTGAATTTGGTTGATATTTCATGCAATTATGAATGAGTAAAGCAAGTCCATACCCCAGGGAATTTGACAGGCATGGAGCAATAAATAAAAGGTAATCTGCACACAGATGGTGGCCGGGAAGAAAATAAACATTGCGAGGTTTGAATTTTCTCCACAAGTGTTAACTCTAAGAAGCCGCCGATAATTGCAACATGTAGCGCCAGATCTAAGCTATCCATACATGTCAAAATTACTGAATTTGGTTGATATTTCATGCAATTATGAATGAGTAAAGCAAGTCATACCCCAGGGAATTGGACAGGCATGGAGCAATAAATAGAAGGTAATATGCACACAGATGTTGGCCGGAAAGAAAATAAACATTGCGAGGTTTGAATTTTCTCCACAAGTGTTAACTCTAAGAAGCCGCCGATAATTGCAACATGTAGCGCCAGATCTAAGCTATCCATACATGTCAAAATTACTGAATTTGGTTGATATTTCATGCAATTATGAATGAGTAAAGCAAGTCCATACCCCAGGGAATTTGACAGGCATGGAGCAATAAATAGAAGGTAATATGCACACAGATGTTGGCCGGAAAGAAAATAAACATTGCGAGGTTTGAATTTTCTCCGCAAGTTTTAACTCTAAGAAGCCGCCGATAATTGCAACATGTAGCGCCAGATCTAAGCTATCCATACATGTCAAAATTACTGAATTTGGTTGATATTTCATGCAATTATGAATGAGTAAAGCAAGTCCATACCCCAGGGAATTTGACAGGCATGGAGCAATAAATAAAAGGTAATCTGCACACAGATGGTGGCCGGGAAGAAAATAAACATTGCGAGGTTTGAATTTTCTCCACAAGTGTTAACTCTAAGAAGCCGCCGATAATTGCAACATGTAGCGCCAGATCTAAGCTATCCATACATGTCAAAATTACTGAATTTGGTTGATATTTCATGCAATTATGAATGAGTAAAGCAAGTCCATACCCCAGGGAATTTGACATGCATGGAGCAATAAATAGACGGTAACATGTACACAGATGTTGGCCGGAAAGAAAATAAACATTGCGAGGTTTGAATTTTCTCCACAAGTTTTAACTCTAAGAAGCCGCCGATAATTGCAACATGTAGCGCCAGATCTAAGCTATCCATACATGTCAAAATTACTGAATTTGGTTGATATTTCATGCAATTATGAATGAGTAAAGCAAGTCATACCCCAGGGAATTGGACAGGCATGGAGCAATAAATAGAAGGTAATATGCACACAGATGTTTGCTGGAAAGAAAATAAACATTGCGAGGTTTGAATTTTCTCCACAAGTGTTAACTCTAAGAAGCCGCCGATAATTGCAACATGTAGCGCCAGATCTAAGCTATCCATACATGTCAAAATTACTGAATTTGGTTGATATTTCATGCAATTATGAATGAGTAAAGCAAGTCCATACCCCAGGGAATTTGACAGGCATGGAGCAATAAATAAAAGGTAATCTGCACACAGATGGTGGCCGGGAAGAAAATAAACATTGCGAGGTTTGAATTTTCTCCACAAGTGTTAACTCTAAGAAGCCGCCGATAATTGCAACATGTAGCGCCAGATCTAAGCTATCCATACATGTCAAAATTACTGAATTTGGTTGATATTTCATGCAATTATGAATGAGTAAAGCAAGTCCATACCCCAGGGAATTTGACATGCATGGAGCAATAAATAGACGGTAACATGTACACAGATGTTGGCCGGAAAGAAAATAAACATTGCGAGGTTTGAATTTTCTCCACAAGTTTTAACTCTAAGAAGCCGCCGATAATTGCAACATGTAGCGCCAGATCTAAGCTATCCATACATGTCAAAAATACTGAATTTGGTTGATATTTCATGCAATTATGAATGAGTAAAGCAAGTCATACCCCAGGGAATTTGACAGGCATGGAGCAATAAATAGAAGGTAATATGCACACAGATGTTGGCCGGAAAGAAAATAAACATTGCGAGGTTTGAATTTTCTCCACAAGTTTTAACTCTAAGAAGCCGCCGATAATTGCAACATGTAGCGCCAGATCTAAGCTATCCATACATGTCAAAATTACTGAATTTGGTTGATATTTCATGCAATTATGAATGAGTAAAGCAAGTCATACCCCAGGGAATTGGACAGGCATGGAGCAATAAATAGAAGGTAATATGCACACAGATGTTGGCCGGAAAGAAAATAAACATTGCGAGGTTTGAATTTTCTCCACAAGTGTTAACTCTAAGAAGCCGCCGATAATTGCAACATGTAGCGCCAGATCTAAGCTATCCATACATGTCAAAATTACTGAATTTGGTTGATATTTCATGCAATTATAAATGAGTAAAGCAAGTCCATACCCCAGGGAATTTGACAGGCATGGAGCAATAAATAAAAGGTAATCTGCACACAGATGTTGGCCGGGAAGAAAATAAACATTGCGAGGTTTGAATTTTCTCCACAAGTGTTAACTCTAAGAAGCCGCCGATAATTGCAACATGTAGCGCCAGATCTAAGCTATCCATACATGTCAAAATTACTGAATTTGGTTGATATTTCATGCAATTATGAATGAGTAAAGCAAGTCCATACCCCAGGGAATTTGACAGGCATGGAGCAATAAATAAAAGGTAATCTGCACACAGATGGTGGCCGGGAAGAAAATAAACATTGCGAGGTTTGAATTTTCTCCACAAGTGTTAACTCTAAGAAGCCGCCGATAATTGCAACATGTAGCGCCAGGTCTAAGCTATCCATACATGTCAAAATTACTGAATTTGGTTGATATTTCATGCAATTATGAATGAGTAAAGCAAGTCATACCCCAGGGAATTGGACAGGCATGGAGCAATAAATAGAAGGTAATATGCACACAGATGTTGGCCGGAAAGAAAATAAACATTGCGAGGTTTGAATTTTCTCCACAAGTGTTAACTCTAAGAAGCCGCCGATAATTGCAACATGTAGCGCCAGATCTAAGCTATCCATACATGTCAAAATTACTGAATTTGGTTGATATTTCATGCAATTATGAATGAGTAAAGCAAGTCCATACCCCAGGGAATTTGACAGGCATGGAGCAATAAATAGAAGGTAATATGCACACAGATGTTGGCCGGAAAGAAAATAAACATTGCGAGGTTTGAATTTTCTCCGCAAGTTTTAACTCTAAGAAGCCGCCGATAATTGCAACATGTAGCGCCAGATCTAAGCTATCCATACATGTCAAAATTACTGAATTTGGTTGATATTTCATGCAATTATGAATGAGTAAAGCAAGTCCATACCCCTGGGAATTTGACAGGCATGGAGCAATAAATAAAGGGTAATCTGCACACAGATGGTGGCCGGGAAGAAAATAAACATTGCGAGGTTTGAATTTTCTCCACAAGTGTTAACTCTAAGAAGCCGCCGATAATTGCAACATGTAGCGCCAGATCTAAGCTATCCATACATGTCAAAATTACTGAATTTGGTTGATATTTCATGCAATTATGAATGAGTAAAGCAAGTCATACCCCAGGGAATTGGACAGGCATGGAGCAATAAATAGAAGGTAATATGCACACAGATGTTGGCCGGAAAGAAAATAAACATTGCGAGGTTTGAATTTTCTCCACAAGTGTTAACTCTAAGAAGCCGCCGATAATTGCAACATGTAGCGCCAGATCTAAGCTATCCATACATGTCAAAATTACTGAATTTGGTTGATATTTCATGCAATTATGAATGAGTAAAGCAAGTCCATACCCCAGGGAATTTGACAGGCATGGAGCAATAAATAGAAGGTAATATGCACACAGATGTTGGCCGGAAAGAAAATAAACATTGCGAGGTTTGAATTTTCTCCGCAAGTTTTAACTCTAAGAAGCCGCCGATAATTGCAACATGTAGCGCCAGATCTAAGCTATCCATACATGTCAAAATTACTGAATTTGGTTGATATTTCATGCAATTATGAATGAGTAAAGCAAGTCCATACCCCAGGGAATTTGACAGGCATGGAGCAATAAATAAAAGGTAATCTGCACACAGATGGTGGCCGGGAAGAAAATAAACATTGCGAGGTTTGAATTTTCTCCACAAGTGTTAACTCTAAGAAGCCGCCGATAATTGCAACATGTAGCGCCAGATCTAAGCTATCCATACATGTCAAAATTACTGAATTTGGTTGATATTTCATGCAATTATGAATGAGTAAACCAGTCCATACCCCAGGGAATTTGACAGGCATGGAGCAATAAATAGAAGGTAATATGCACACAGATGTTGGCCGGAAAGAAAATAAACATTGCGAGGTTTGAATTTTCTCCACAAGTGTTAACTCTAAGAAGCCGCCGATAATTGCAACATGTAGCGCCAGATCTAAGCTATCCATACATGTCAAAATTACTGAATTTGGTTGATATTTCATGCAATTATGAATGAGTTAAGCAAGTCCATACCCCAGGGAATTTGACAGGCATGGAGCAATAAATAAAAGGTAATCTGCACACAGATGGTGGCCGGGAAGAAAATAAACATTGCGAGGTTTGAATTTTCTCCACAAGTGTTAACTCTAAGAAGCCGCCGATAATTGCAACATGTAGCGCCAGATCTAAGCTATCCATACATGTCAAAATTACTGAATTTGGTTGATATTTCATGCAATTATGAATGAGTAAAGCAAGTCCATACCCCAGGGAATTTGACATGCATGGAGCAATAAATAGACGGTAACATGTACACAGATGTTGGCCGGAAAGAAAATAAACATTGCGAGGTTTGAATTTTCTCCACAAGTTTTAACTCTAAGAAGCCGCCGATAATTGCAACATGTAGCGCCAGATCTAAGCTATCCATACATGTCAAAATTACTGAATTTGGTTGATATTTCATGCAATTATGAATGAGTAAAGCAAGTCATACCCCAAGGGAATTGGACAGGCATGGAGCAATAAATAGAAGGTAATATGCACACAGATGTTTGCTGGAAAGAAAATAAACATTGCGAGGTTTGAATTTTCTCCACAAGTGTTAACTCTAAGAAGCCGCCGATAATTGCAACATGTAGCGCCAGATCTAAGCTATCCATACATGTCAAAATTACTGAATTTGGTTGATATTTCATGCAATTATGAATGAGTAAAGCAAGTCCATACCCCAGGGAATTTGACAGGCATGGAGCAATAAATAAAAGGTAATCTGCACACAGATGGTGGCCGGGAAGAAAATAAACATTGCGAGGTTTGAATTTTCTCCACAAGTGTTAACTCTAAGAAGCCGCCGATAATTGCAACATGTAGCGCCAGATCTAAGCTATCCATACATGTCAAAATTACTGAATTTGGTTGATATTTCATGCAATTATGAATGAGTAAAGCAAGTCCATACCCCAGGGAATTTGACATGCATGGAGCAATAAATAGACGGTAACATGTACACAGATGTTGGCCGGAAAGAAAATAAACATTGCGAGGTTTGAATTTTCTCCACAAGTTTTAACTCTAAGAAGCCGCCGATAATTGCAACATGTAGCGCCAGATCTAAGCTATCCATACATGTCAAAATTACTGAATTTGGTTGATATTTCATGCAATTATGAATGAGTAAAGCAAGTCATACCCCAGGGAATTGGACAGGCATGGAGCAATAAATAGAAGGTAATATGCACACAGATGTTGGCCGGAAAGAAAATAAACATTGCGAGGTTTGAATTTTCTCCACAAGTGTTAACTCTAAGAAGCCGCCGATAATTGCAACATGTAGCGACAGATCTAAGCTATCCATACATGTCAAAATTACTGAATTTGGTTGATATTTCATGCAATTATGAATGAGTAAAGCAAGTCCATACCCCAGGGAATTTGACAGGCATGGAGCAATAAATAGAAGGTAATATGCACACAGATGTTGGCCGGAAAGAAAATAAACATTGCGAGGTTTGAATTTTCTCCGCAAGTTTTAACTCTAAGAAGCCGCCGATAATTGCAACATGTAGCGCCAGATCTAAGCTATCCATACATGTCAAAATTACTGAATTTGGTTGATATTTCATGCAATTATGAATGAGTAAAGCAAGTCCATACCCCAGGGAATTTGACAGGCATGGAGCAATAAATAAAAGGTAATCTGCACACAGATGGTGGCCGGGAAGAAAATAAACATTGCGAGGTTTGAATTTTCTCCACAAGTTTTAACTCTAAGAAGCCGCCGATAATTGCAACATGTAGCGCCAGATCTAAGCTATCCATACATGTCAAAATTACTGAATTTGGTTGATATTTCATGCAATTATGAATGAGTAAAGCAAGTCATACCCCAGGGAATTTGACAGGCATGGAGCAATAAATAGAAGGTAATATGCACACAGATGTTGGCCGGAAAGAAAATAAACATTGCGAGGTTTGAATTTTCTCCACAAGTTTTAACTCTAAGAAGCCGCCGATAATTGCAACATGTAGCGCCAGATCTAAGCTATCCATACATGTCAAAATTACTGAATTTGGTTGATATTTCATGCAATTATGAATGAGTAAAGCAAGTCCATACCCCAGGGAATTTGACATGCATGGAGCAATAAATAGACGGTAACATGTACACAGATGTTGGCCGGAAAGAAAATAAACATTGCGAGGTTTGAATTTTCTCCACAAGTTTTAACTCTAAGAAGCCGCCGATAATTGCAACATGTAGCGCCAGATCTAAGCTATCCATACATGTCAAAATTACTGAATTTGGTTGATATTTCATGCAATTATGAATGAGTAAAGCAAGTCATAACCCAGGGAATTTGACAGGCATGGAGCAATAAATAGAAGGTAATATGCACACAGATGTTGGCCGGAAAGAAAATAAACATTGCGAGGTTTGAATTTTCTCCACAAGTTTTAACTCTAAGAAGCCGCCGATAATTGCAACATGTAGCGCCAGATCTAAGCTATCCATACATGTCAAAATTACTGAATTTGGTTGATATTTCATGCAATTATGAATGAGTAAAGCAAGTCCATACCCCAGGGAATTTGACATGCATGGAGCAATAAATACACGGTAACATGTACACAGATGTTGGCCGGAAAGAAAATAAACATTGCGAGGTTTGAATTTTCTCCACAAGTTTTAACTCTAAGAAGCCGCCGATAATTGCAACATGTAGCGCCAGATCTAAGCTATCCATACATGTCAAAATTACTGAATTTGGTTGATATTTCATGCAATTATGAATAAGTAAAGCAAGTCCATACCCCAGGGAATTTGACATGCATGGAGCAATAAATAGACGGTAACATGTACACAGATGTTGGCCGGAAAGAAAATAAACATTGCGAGGTTTGAATTTTCTCCACAAGTTTTAACTCTAAGAAGCCGCCGATAATTGCAACATGTAGCGCCAGATCTAAGCTATCCATACATGTCAAAATTACTGAATTTGGTTGATATTTCATGCACTTATGAATGAGTAAAGCAAGTCATACCCCAGGGAATTTGACAGGCATGGAGCAATAAATAGAAGGTAATATGCACACAGATGTTGGCCGGAAAGAAAATAAACATTGCGAGGTTTGAATTTTCTCCACAAGTTTTAACTCTAAGAAGCCGCCGATAATTGCAACATGTAGCGCCAGATCTAAGCTATCTATACATGTCAAAATTACTGAATTTGGTTGATATTTCATGCAATTATGAATGAGTAAAGCAAGTCATACCCCAGGGAATTTGACAGGCATGGAGCAATAAATAGAAGGTAATATGCACAGAGATGTTGGCCGGAAAGAAAATGAACATTGCGAGGTTTGAATTTTCTCCACAAGTTTTAACTCTAAGAAGCCGCCGATAATTGCAACATGTAGCGCCAGATCTAAGCTATCCATAAATGTCAAAATTACTGAATTTGGTTGATATTTCATGCAATTATGAATGAGTAAAGCAAGTCCATACCCCAGGGAATTTGACAGGCATGGAGCAATAAATAAAAGGTAATCTGCACACAGATGGTGGCCGGGAAGAAAATAAACATTGCGAGGTTTGAATTTTCTCCACAAGTTTTAACTCTAAGAAGCCGCCGATAATTGCAACATGTAGCGCCAGATCTAAGCTATCCATACATGTCAAAATTACTGAATTTGGTTGATATTTCATGCAATTATGAATGAGTAAAGCAAGTCATACCCCAGGGAATTTGACAGGCATGGAGCAATAAATAGAAGGTAATATGCACACAGATGTTGGCCGGAAAGAAAATAAACATTGCGAGGTTTGAATTTTCTCCACAAGTTTTAACTCTAAGAAGCCGCCGATAATTGCAACATGTAGCGCCAGATCTAAGCTATCCATACATGTCAAAATTACTGAATTTGGTTGATATTTCATGCAATTATGAATGAGTAAAGCAAGTCATACCCCAGGGAATTTGACAGGCATGGAGCAATAAATAGAAGGTAATCTGCACACAGATGGTGGCCGGGAAGAAAATAAACATTGCGAGGTTTGAATTTTCTCCACAAGTTTTAACTCTAAGAAGCCGCCGATAATTGCAACATGTAGCGCCAGATCTAAGCTATCCATACATGTCAAAATTACTGAATTTGGTTGATATTTCATGCAATTATGAATGAGTAAAGCAAGTCCATACCCCAGGGAATTTGACATGCATGGAGCAATAAATACACGGTAACATGTACACAGATGTTGGCCGGAAAGAAAATAAACATTGCGAGGTTTGAATTTTCTCCACAAGTTTTAACTCTAAGAAGCCGCCGATAATTGCAACATGTAGCGCCAGATCTAAGCTATCCATACATGTCAAAATTACTGAATTTGGTTGATATTTCATGCAATTATGAATAAGTAAAGCAAGTCCATACCCCAGGGAATTTGACATGCATGGAGCAATAAATAGACGGTAACATGTACACAGATGTTGGCCGGAAAGAAAATAAACATTGCGAGGTTTGAATTTTCTCCACAAGTTTTAACTCTAAGAAGCCGCCGATAATTGCAACATGTAGCGCCAGATCTAAGCTATCCATACATGTCAAAATTACTGAATTTGGTTGATATTTCATGCACTTATGAATGAGTAAAGCAAGTCATACCCCAGGGAATTTGACAGGCATGGAGCAATAAATAGAAGGTAATATGCACACAGATGTTGGCCGGAAAGAAAATAAACATTGCGAGGTTTGAATTTTCTCCACAAGTTTTAACTCTAAGAAGCCGCCGATAATTGCAACATGTAGCGCCAGATCTAAGCTATCTATACATGTCAAAATTACTGAATTTGGTTGATATTTCATGCAATTATGAATGAGTAAAGCAAGTCATACCCCAGGGAATTTGACAGGCATGGAGCAATAAATAGAAGGTAATATGCACACAGATGTTGGCCGGAAAGAAAATGAACATTGCGAGGTTTGAATTTTCTCCACAAGTTTTAACTCTAAGAAGCCGCCGATAATTGCAACATGTAGCGCCAGATCTAAGCTATCCATAAATGTCAAAATTACTGAATTTGGTTGATATTTCATGCAATTATGAATGAGTAAAGCAAGTCCATACCCCAGGGAATTTGACAGGCATGGAGCAATAAATAAAAGGTAATCTGCACACAGATGGTGGCCGGGAAGAAAATAAACATTGCGAGGTTTGAATTTTCTCCACAAGTTTTAACTCTAAGAAGCCGCCGATAATTGCAACATGTAGCGCCAGATCTAAGCTATCCATACATGTCAAAATTACTGAATTTGGTTGATATTTCATGCAATTATGAATGAGTAAAGCAAGTCATACCCCAGGGAATTTGACAGGCATGGAGCAATAAATAGAAGGTAATATGCACACAGATGTTGGCCGGAAAGAAAATAAACATTGCGAGGTTTGAATTTTCTCCACAAGTTTTAACTCTAAGAAGCCGCCGATAATTGCAACATGTAGCGCCAGATCTAAGCTATCCATACATGTCAAAATTACTGAATTTGGTTGATATTTCATGCAATTATGAATGAGTAAAGCAAGTCCATACCCCAGGGAATTTGACATGCATGGAGCAATAAATAGACGGTAACATGTACACAGATGTTGGCCGGAAAGAAAATAAACATTGCGAGGTTTGAATTTTCTCCACAAGTTTTAACTCTAAGAAGCCGCCGATAATTGCAACATGTAGCGCCAGATCTAAGCTATCCATACATGTCAAAATTACTGAATTTGGTTGATATTTCATGCAATTATGAATGAGTAAAGCAAGTCATAACCCAGGGAATTTGACAGGCATGGAGCAATAAATAGAAGGTAATATGCACACAGATGTTGGCCGGAAAGAAAATAAACATTGCGAGGTTTGAATTTTCTCCACAAGTTTTAACTCTAAGAAGCCGCCGATAATTGCAACATGTAGCGCCAGATCTAAGCTATCCATACATGTCAAAATTACTGAATTTGGTTGATATTTCATGCAATTATGAATGAGTAAAGCAAGTCATACCCCAGGGAATTTGACAGGCATGGAGCAATAAATAGAAGGTAATATGCACACAGATGTTGGCCGGAAAGAAAATAAACATTGCGAGGTTTGAATTTTCTCCACAAGTTTTAACTCTAAGAAGCCGCCGATAATTGCAACATGTAGCGCCAGATCTAAGCTATCCATACATGTCAAAATTACTGAATTTGGTTGATATTTCATGCAATTATGAATGAGTAAAGCAAGTCCATACCCCAGGGAATTTGACATGCATGGAGCAATAAATAGACGGTAACATGTACACAGATGTTGGCCGGAAAGAAAATAAACATTGCGAGGTTTGAATTTTCTCCACAAGTTTTAACTCTAAGAAGCCGCCGATAATTGCAACATGTAGCGCCAGATCTAAGCTATCCATACATGTCAAAATTACTGAATTTGGTTGATATTTCATGCAATTATGAATGAGTAAAGCAAGTCATACCCCAGGGAATTTGACAGGCATGGAGCAATAAATAGAAGGTAATATGCACACAGATGTTGGCCGGAAAGAAAATAAACATTGCGAGGTTTGAATTTTCTCCACAAGTTTTAACTCTAAGAAGCCGCCGATAATTGCAACATGTAGCGCCAGATCTAAGCTATCCATACATGTCAAAATTACTGAATTTGGTTGATATTTCATGCAATTATGAATGAGTAAAGCAAGTCATACCCCAGGGAATTTGACAGGCATGGAGCAATAAATAGAAGGTAATATGCCCACAGATGTTGGCCGGAAAGAAAATAAACATTGCGAGGTTTAAATTTTCTCCGCAAGTTTTAACTCTAAGAAGCCGCCGATAATTGCAACATGTAGCGCCAGATCTAAGCTATCCATACATGTCAAAATTACTGAATTTGGTTGATATTTCATGCAATTATGAATGAGTAAAGCAAGTCATACCCCAGGGAATTGGACAGGCATGGAGCAATAAATAGAAGGTAATATGCACACAGATGTTGGCCGGAAAGAAAATAAACATTGCGAGGTTTGAATTTTCTCCACAAGTTTTAACTCTAAGAAGCCGCCGATAATTGCAACATGTAGCGCCAGATCTAAGCTATCCATACATGTCAAAATTACTGAATTTGGTTGATATTTCATGCAATTATGAATGAGTAAAGCAAGTCATACCCCAGGGAATTTGACAGGCATGGAGCAATAAATAGAAGGTAATATGCCCACAGATGTTGGCCGGAAAGAAAATAAACATTGCGAGGTTTAAATTTTCTCCGCAAGTTTTAACTCTAAGAAGCCGCCGATAATTGCAACATGTAGCGCCAGATCTAAGCTATCCATACATGTCAAAATTACTGAATTTGGTTGATATTTCATGCAATTATGAATGAGTAAAGCAAGTCATACCCCAGGGAATTGGACAGGCATGGAGCAATAAATAGAAGGTAATATGCACACAGATGTTGGCCGGAAAGAAAATAAACATTGCGAGGTTTGAATTTTCTCCACAAGTGTTAACTCTAAGAAGCCGCCGATAATTGCAACATGTAGCGCCAGATCTAAGCTATCCATACATGTCAAAATTACTGAATTTGGTTGATATTTCATGCAATTATGAATGAGTAAAGCAAGTCCATACCCCAGGGAATTTGACAGGCATGGAGCAATAAATAGAAGGTAATATGCACACAGATGTTGGCCGGAAAGAAAATAAACATTGCGAGGTTTGAATTTTCTCCACAAGTTTTAACTCTAAGAAGCCGCCGATAATTGCAACATGTAGCGCCAGATCTAAGCTATCCATACATGTCAAAATTACTGAATTTGGTTGATATTTCATGCAATTATGAATGAGTAAAGCAAGTCCATACCCCAGGGAATTTGACATGCATGGAGCAATAAATAGACGGTAACATGTACACAGATGTTGGCCGGAAAGAAAATAAACATTGCGAGGTTTGAATTTTCTCCACAAGTTTTAACTCTAAGAAGCCGCCGATAATTGCAACATGTAGCGCCAGATCTAAGCTATCCATACATGTCAAAATTACTGAATTTGGTTGATATTTCATGCAATTATGAATGAGTAAAGCAAGTCATACCCCAGGGAATTGGACAGGCATGGAGCAATAAATAGAAGGTAATATGCACACAGATGTTGGCCGGAAAGAAAATAAACATTGCGAGGTTTGAATTTTCTCCACAAGTTTTAACTCTAAGAAGCCGCCGATAATTGCAACATGTAGCGCCAGATCTAAGCTATCCATACATGTCAAAATTACTGAATTTGGTTGATATTTCATGCAATTATGAATGAGTAAAGCAAGTCCATACCCCAGGGAATTTGACATGCATGGAGCAATAAATAGACGGTAACATGTACACAGATGTTGGCCGGAAAGAAAATAAACATTGCGAGGTTTGAATTTTCTCCACAAGTTTTAACTCTAAGAAGCCGCCGATAATTGCAACATGTAGCGCCAGATCTAAGCTATCCATACATGTCAAAATTACTGAATTTGGTTGATATTTCATGCAATTATGAATGAGTAAAGCAAGTCCATACCCCAGGGAATTTGACAGGCATGGAGCAATAAATAGAAGGTAATATGCACACAGATGTTGGCCGGAAAGAAAATAAACATTGCGAGGTTTGAATTTTCTCCACAAGTTTTAACTCTAAGAAGCCGCCGATAATTGCAACATGTAGCGCCAGATCTAAGCTATCCATACATGTCAAAATTACTGAATTTGGTTGATATTTCATGCAATTATGAATGAGTAAAGCAAGTCCATACCCCAGGGAATTTGACATGCATGGAGCAATAAATAGACGGTAACATGTACACAGATGTTGGCCGGAAAGAAAATAAACATTGCGAGGTTTGAATTTTCTCCACAAGTTTTAACTCTAAGAAGCCGCCGATAATTGCAACATGTAGCGCCAGATCTAAGCTATCCATACATGTCAAAATTACTGAATTTGGTTGATATTTCATGCAATTATGAATGAGTAAAGCAAGTCATACCCCAGGGAATTTGACAGGCATGGAGCAATAAATAGAAGGTAATATGCACACAGATGTTGGCCGGAAAGAAAATAAACATTGCGAGGTTTGAATTTTCTCCACAAGTGTTAACTCTAAGAAGCCGCCGATAATTGCAACATGTAGCGCCAGATCTAAGCTATCCATACATGTCAAAATTACTGAATTTGGTTGATATTTCATGCAATTATGAATGAGTAAAGCAAGTCCATACCCCAGGGAATTTGACAGGCATGGAGCAATAAATAGAAGGTAATATGCACACAGATGTTGGCCGGAAAGAAAATAAACATTGCGAGGTTTGAATTTTCTCCACAAGTTTTAACTCTAAGAAGCCGCCGATAATTGCAACATGTAGCGCCAGATCTAAGCTATCCATACATGTCAAAATTACTGAATTTGGTTGATATTTCATGCAATTATGAATGAGTAAAGCAAGTCCATACCCCAGGGAATTTGACATGCATGGAGCAATAAATAGACGGTAACATGTACACAGATGTTGGCCGGAAAGAAAATAAACATTGCGAGGTTTGAATTTTCTCCACAAGTTTTAACTCTAAGAAGCCGCCGATAATTGCAACATGTAGCGCCAGATCTAAGCTATCCATACATGTCAAAATTACTGAATTTGGTTGATATTTCATGCAATTATGAATGAGTAAAGCAAGTCATACCCCAGGGAATTGGACAGGCATGGAGCAATAAATAGAAGGTAATATGCACACAGATGTTGGCCGGAAAGAAAATAAACATTGCGAGGTTTGAATTTTCTCCACAAGTTTTAACTCTAAGAAGCCGCCGATAATTGCAACATGTAGCGCCAGATCTAAGCTATCCATACATGTCAAAATTACTGAATTTGGTTGATATTTCATGCAATTATGAATGAGTAAAGCAAGTCCATACCCCAGGGAATTTGACATGCATGGAGCAATAAATAGACGGTAACATGTACACAGATGTTGGCCGGAAAGAAAATAAACATTGCGAGGTTTGAATTTTCTCCACAAGTTTTAACTCTAAGAAGCCGCCGATAATTGCAACATGTAGCGCCAGATCTAAGCTATCCATACATGTCAAAATTACTGAATTTGGTTGATATTTCATGCAATTATGAATGAGTAAAGCAAGTCCATACCCCAGGGAATTTGACAGGCATGGAGCAATAAATAGAAGGTAATATGCACACAGATGTTGGCCGGAAAGAAAATAAACATTGCGAGGTTTGAATTTTCTCCACAAGTTTTAACTCTAAGAAGCCGCCGATAATTGCAACATGTAGCGCCAGATCTAAGCTATCCATACATGTCAAAATTACTGAATTTGGTTGATATTTCATGCAATTATGAATGAGTAAAGCAAGTCCATACCCCAGGGAATTTGACATGCATGGAGCAATAAATAGACGGTAACATGTACACAGATGTTGGCCGGAAAGAAAATAAACATTGCGAGGTTTGAATTTTCTCCACAAGTTTTAACTCTAAGAAGCCGCCGATAATTGCAACATGTAGCGCCAGATCTAAGCTATCCATACATGTCAAAATTACTGAATTTGGTTGATATTTCATGCAATTATGAATGAGTAAAGCAAGTCATACCCCAGGGAATTTGACAGGCATGGAGCAATAAATAGAAGGTAATATGCACACAGATGTTGGCCGGAAAGAAAATAAACATTGCGAGGTTTGAATTTTCTCCACAAGTTTTAACTCTAAGAAGCCGCCGATAATTGCAACATGTAGCGCCAGATCTAAGCTATCCATACATGTCAAAATTACTGAATTTGGTTGATATTTCATGCAATTATGAATGAGTAAAGCAAGTCCATACCCCAGGGAATTTGACATGCATGGAGCAATAAATAGACGGTAACATGTACACAGATGTTGGCCGGAAAGAAAATAAACATTGCGAGGTTTGAATTTTCTCCACAAGTTTTAACTCTAAGAAGCCGCCGATAATTGCAACATGTAGCGCCAGATCTAAGCTATCCATACATGTCAAAATTACTGAATTTGGTTGATATTTCATGCAATTATGAATGAGTAAAGCAAGTCATAACCCAGGGAATTTGACAGGCATGGAGCAATAAATAGAAGGTAATATGCACACAGATGTTGGCCGGAAAGAAAATAAACATTGCGAGGTTTGAATTTTCTCCACAAGTTTTAACTCTAAGAAGCCGCCGATAATTGCAACATGTAGCGCCAGATCTAAGCTATCCATACATGTCAAAATTACTGAATTTGGTTGATATTTCATGCAATTATGAATGAGTAAAGCAAGTCCATACCCCAGGGAATTTGACATGCATGGAGCAATAAATACACGGTAACATGTACACAGATGTTGGCCGGAAAGAAAATAAACATTGCGAGGTTTGAATTTTCTCCACAAGTTTTAACTCTAAGAAGCCGCCGATAATTGCAACATGTAGCGCCAGATCTAAGCTATCCATACATGTCAAAATTACTGAATTTGGTTGATATTTCATGCAATTATGAATAAGTAAAGCAAGTCCATACCCCAGGGAATTTGACATGCATGGAGCAATAAATAGACGGTAACATGTACACAGATGTTGGCCGGAAAGAAAATAAACATTGCGAGGTTTGAATTTTCTCCACAAGTTTTAACTCTAAGAAGCCGCCGATAATTGCAACATGTAGCGCCAGATCTAAGCTATCCATACATGTCAAAATTACTGAATTTGGTTGATATTTCATGCACTTATGAATGAGTAAAGCAAGTCATACCCCAGGGAATTTGACAGGCATGGAGCAATAAATAGAAGGTAATATGCACACAGATGTTGGCCGGAAAGAAATAAACATTGCGAGGTTTGAATTTTCTCCACAAGTTTTAACTCTAAGAAGCCGCCGATAATTGCAACATGTAGCGCCAGATCTAAGCTATCTATACAATGTCAAAATTACTGAATTTGGTTGATATTTCATGCAATTATGAATGAGTAAAGCAAGTCATACCCCAGGGAATTTGACAGGCATGGAGCAATAAATAGAAGGTAATATGCACAGAGATGTTGGCCGGAAAGAAAATGAACATTGCGAGGTTTGAATTTTCTCCACAAGTTTTAACTCTAAGAAGCCGCCGATAATTGCAACATGTAGCGCCAGATCTAAGCTATCCATAAATGTCAAAATTACTGAATTTGGTTGATATTTCATGCAATTATGAATGAGTAAAGCAAGTCCATACCCCAGGGAATTTGACAGGCATGGAGCAATAAATAAAAGGTAATCTGCACACAGATGGTGGCCGGGAAGAAAATAAACATTGCGAGGTTTGAATTTTCTCCACAAGTTTTAACTCTAAGAAGCCGCCGATAATTGCAACATGTAGCGCCAGATCTAAGCTATCCATACATGTCAAAATTACTGAATTTGGTTGATATTTCATGCAATTATGAATGAGTAAAGCAAGTCATACCCCAGGGAATTTGACAGGCATGGAGCAATAAATAGAAGGTAATATGCACACAGATGTTGGCCGGAAAGAAAATAAACATTGCGAGGTTTGAATTTTCTCCACAAGTTTTAACTCTAAGAAGCCGCCGATAATTGCAACATGTAGCGCCAGATCTAAGCTATCCATACATGTCAAAATTACTGAATTTGGTTGATATTTCATGCAATTATGAATGAGTAAAGCAAGTCATACCCCAGGGAATTTGACAGGCATGGAGCAATAAATAGAAGGTAATCTGCACACAGATGGTGGCCGGGAAGAAAATAAACATTGCGAGGTTTGAATTTTCTCCACAAGTTTTAACTCTAAGAAGCCGCCGATAATTGCAACATGTAGCGCCAGATCTAAGCTATCCATACATGTCAAAATTACTGAATTTGGTTGATATTTCATGCAATTATGAATGAGTAAAGCAAGTCCATACCCCAGGGAATTTGACATGCATGGAGCAATAAATACACGGTAACATGTACACAGATGTTGGCCGGAAAGAAAATAAACATTGCGAGGTTTGAATTTTCTCCACAAGTTTTAACTCTAAGAAGCCGCCGATAATTGCAACATGTAGCGCCAGATCTAAGCTATCCATACATGTCAAAATTACTGAATTTGGTTGATATTTCATGCAATTATGAATAAGTAAAGCAAGTCCATACCCCAGGGAATTTGACATGCATGGAGCAATAAATAGACGGTAACATGTACACAGATGTTGGCCGGAAAGAAAATAAACATTGCGAGGTTTGAATTTTCTCCACAAGTTTTAACTCTAAGAAGCCGCCGATAATTGCAACATGTAGCGCCAGATCTAAGCTATCCATACATGTCAAAATTACTGAATTTGGTTGATATTTCATGCACTTATGAATGAGTAAAGCAAGTCATACCCCAGGGAATTTGACAGGCATGGAGCAATAAATAGAAGGTAATATGCACACAGATGTTGGCCGGAAAGAAAATAAACATTGCGAGGTTTGAATTTTCTCCACAAGTTTTAACTCTAAGAAGCCGCCGATAATTGCAACATGTAGCGCCAGATCTAAGCTATCTATACATGTCAAAATTACTGAATTTGGTTGATATTTCATGCAATTATGAATGAGTAAAGCAAGTCATACCCCAGGGAATTTGACAGGCATGGAGCAATAAATAGAAGGTAATATGCACACAGATGTTGGCCGGAAAGAAAATGAACATTGCGAGGTTTGAATTTTCTCCACAAGTTTTAACTCTAAGAAGCCGCCGATAATTGCAACATGTAGCGCCAGATCTAAGCTATCCATAAATGTCAAAATTACTGAATTTGGTTGATATTTCATGCAATTATGAATGAGTAAAGCAAGTCCATACCCCAGGGAATTTGACAGGCATGGAGCAATAAATAAAAGGTAATCTGCACACAGATGGTGGCCGGGAAGAAAATAAACATTGCGAGGTTTGAATTTTCTCCACAAGTTTTAACTCTAAGAAGCCGCCGATAATTGCAACATGTAGCGCCAGATCTAAGCTATCCATACATGTCAAAATTACTGAATTTGGTTGATATTTCATGCAATTATGAATGAGTAAAGCAAGTCATACCCCAGGGAATTTGACAGGCATGGAGCAATAAATAGAAGGTAATATGCACACAGATGTTGGCCGGAAAGAAAATAAACATTGCGAGGTTTGAATTTTCTCCACAAGTTTTAACTCTAAGAAGCCGCCGATAATTGCAACATGTAGCGCCAGATCTAAGCTATCCATACATGTCAAAATTACTGAATTTGGTTGATATTTCATGCAATTATGAATGAGTAAAGCAAGTCCATACCCCAGGGAATTTGACATGCATGGAGCAATAAATAGACGGTAACATGTACACAGATGTTGGCCGGAAAGAAAATAAACATTGCGAGGTTTGAATTTTCTCCACAAGTTTTAACTCTAAGAAGCCGCCGATAATTGCAACATGTAGCGCCAGATCTAAGCTATCCATACATGTCAAAATTACTGAATTTGGTTGATATTTCATGCAATTATGAATGAGTAAAGCAAGTCATAACCCAGGGAATTTGACAGGCATGGAGCAATAAATAGAAGGTAATATGCACACAGATGTTGGCCGGAAAGAAAATAAACATTGCGAGGTTTGAATTTTCTCCACAAGTTTTAACTCTAAGAAGCCGCCGATAATTGCAACATGTAGCGCCAGATCTAAGCTATCCATACATGTCAAAATTACTGAATTTGGTTGATATTTCATGCAATTATGAATGAGTAAAGCAAGTCATACCCCAGGGAATTTGACAGGCATGGAGCAATAAATAGAAGGTAATATGCACACAGATGTTGGCCGGAAAGAAAATAAACATTGCGAGGTTTGAATTTTCTCCACAAGTTTTAACTCTAAGAAGCCGCCGATAATTGCAACATGTAGCGCCAGATCTAAGCTATCCATACATGTCAAAATTACTGAATTTGGTTGATATTTCATGCAATTATGAATGAGTAAAGCAAGTCCATACCCCAGGGAATTTGACATGCATGGAGCAATAAATAGACGGTAACATGTACACAGATGTTGGCCGGAAAGAAAATAAACATTGCGAGGTTTGAATTTTCTCCACAAGTTTTAACTCTAAGAAGCCGCCGATAATTGCAACATGTAGCGCCAGATCTAAGCTATCCATACATGTCAAAATTACTGAATTTGGTTGATATTTCATGCAATTATGAATGAGTAAAGCAAGTCATACCCCAGGGAATTTGACAGGCATGGAGCAATAAATAGAAGGTAATATGCACACAGATGTTGGCCGGAAAGAAAATAAACATTGCGAGGTTTGAATTTTCTCCACAAGTTTTAACTCTAAGAAGCCGCCGATAATTGCAACATGTAGCGCCAGATCTAAGCTATCCATACATGTCAAAATTACTGAATTTGGTTGATATTTCATGCAATTATGAATGAGTAAAGCAAGTCATACCCCAGGGAATTTGACAGGCATGGAGCAATAAATAGAAGGTAATATGCCCACAGATGTTGGCCGGAAAGAAAATAAACATTGCGAGGTTTAAATTTTCTCCGCAAGTTTTAACTCTAAGAAGCCGCCGATAATTGCAACATGTAGCGCCAGATCTAAGCTATCCATACATGTCAAAATTACTGAATTTGGTTGATATTTCATGCAATTATGAATGAGTAAAGCAAGTCATACCCCAGGGAATTGGACAGGCATGGAGCAATAAATAGAAGGTAATATGCACACAGATGTTGGCCGGAAAGAAAATAAACATTGCGAGGTTTGAATTTTCTCCACAAGTTTTAACTCTAAGAAGCCGCCGATAATTGCAACATGTAGCGCCAGATCTAAGCTATCCATACATGTCAAAATTACTGAATTTGGTTGATATTTCATGCAATTATGAATGAGTAAAGCAAGTCATACCCCAGGGAATTTGACAGGCATGGAGCAATAAATAGAAGGTAATATGCCCACAGATGTTGGCCGGAAAGAAAATAAACATTGCGAGGTTTAAATTTTCTCCGCAAGTTTTAACTCTAAGAAGCCGCCGATAATTGCAACATGTAGCGCCAGATCTAAGCTATCCATACATGTCAAAATTACTGAATTTGGTTGATATTTCATGCAATTATGAATGAGTAAAGCAAGTCATACCCCAGGGAATTGGACAGGCATGGAGCAATAAATAGAAGGTAATATGCACACAGATGTTGGCCGGAAAGAAAATAAACATTGCGAGGTTTGAATTTTCTCCACAAGTGTTAACTCTAAGAAGCCGCCGATAATTGCAACATGTAGCGCCAGATCTAAGCTATCCATACATGTCAAAATTACTGAATTTGGTTGATATTTCATGCAATTATGAATGAGTAAAGCAAGTCCATACCCCAGGGAATTTGACAGGCATGGAGCAATAAATAGAAGGTAATATGCACACAGATGTTGGCCGGAAAGAAAATAAACATTGCGAGGTTTGAATTTTCTCCACAAGTTTTAACTCTAAGAAGCCGCCGATAATTGCAACATGTAGCGCCAGATCTAAGCTATCCATACATGTCAAAATTACTGAATTTGGTTGATATTTCATGCAATTATGAATGAGTAAAGCAAGTCCATACCCCAGGGAATTTGACATGCATGGAGCAATAAATAGACGGTAACATGTACACAGATGTTGGCCGGAAAGAAAATAAACATTGCGAGGTTTGAATTTTCTCCACAAGTTTTAACTCTAAGAAGCCGCCGATAATTGCAACATGTAGCGCCAGATCTAAGCTATCCATACATGTCAAAATTACTGAATTTGGTTGATATTTCATGCAATTATGAATGAGTAAAGCAAGTCATACCCCAGGGAATTGGACAGGCATGGAGCAATAAATAGAAGGTAATATGCACACAGATGTTGGCCGGAAAGAAAATAAACATTGCGAGGTTTGAATTTTCTCCACAAGTTTTAACTCTAAGAAGCCGCCGATAATTGCAACATGTAGCGCCAGATCTAAGCTATCCATACATGTCAAAATTACTGAATTTGGTTGATATTTCATGCAATTATGAATGAGTAAAGCAAGTCCATACCCCAGGGAATTTGACATGCATGGAGCAATAAATAGACGGTAACATGTACACAGATGTTGGCCGGAAAGAAAATAAACATTGCGAGGTTTGAATTTTCTCCACAAGTTTTAACTCTAAGAAGCCGCCGATAATTGCAACATGTAGCGCCAGATCTAAGCTATCCATACATGTCAAAATTACTGAATTTGGTTGATATTTCATGCAATTATGAATGAGTAAAGCAAGTCCATACCCCAGGGAATTTGACAGGCATGGAGCAATAAATAGAAGGTAATATGCACACAGATGTTGGCCGGAAAGAAAATAAACATTGCGAGGTTTGAATTTTCTCCACAAGTTTTAACTCTAAGAAGCCGCCGATAATTGCAACATGTAGCGCCAGATCTAAGCTATCCATACATGTCAAAATTACTGAATTTGGTTGATATTTCATGCAATTATGAATGAGTAAAGCAAGTCCATACCCCAGGGAATTTGACATGCATGGAGCAATAAATAGACGGTAACATGTACACAGATGTTGGCCGGAAAGAAAATAAACATTGCGAGGTTTGAATTTTCTCCACAAGTTTTAACTCTAAGAAGCCGCCGATAATTGCAACATGTAGCGCCAGATCTAAGCTATCCATACATGTCAAAATTACTGAATTTGGTTGATATTTCATGCAATTATGAATGAGTAAAGCAAGTCATACCCCAGGGAATTTGACAGGCATGGAGCAATAAATAGAAGGTAATATGCACACAGATGTTGGCCGGAAAGAAAATAAACATTGCGAGGTTTGAATTTTCTCCACAAGTGTTAACTCTAAGAAGCCGCCGATAATTGCAACATGTAGCGCCAGATCTAAGCTATCCATACATGTCAAAATTACTGAATTTGGTTGATATTTCATGCAATTATGAATGAGTAAAGCAAGTCCATACCCCAGGGAATTTGACAGGCATGGAGCAATAAATAGAAGGTAATATGCACACAGATGTTGGCCGGAAAGAAAATAAACATTGCGAGGTTTGAATTTTCTCCACAAGTTTTAACTCTAAGAAGCCGCCGATAATTGCAACATGTAGCGCCAGATCTAAGCTATCCATACATGTCAAAATTACTGAATTTGGTTGATATTTCATGCAATTATGAATGAGTAAAGCAAGTCCATACCCCAGGGAATTTGACATGCATGGAGCAATAAATAGACGGTAACATGTACACAGATGTTGGCCGGAAAGAAAATAAACATTGCGAGGTTTGAATTTTCTCCACAAGTTTTAACTCTAAGAAGCCGCCGATAATTGCAACATGTAGCGCCAGATCTAAGCTATCCATACATGTCAAAATTACTGAATTTGGTTGATATTTCATGCAATTATGAATGAGTAAAGCAAGTCATACCCCAGGGAATTGGACAGGCATGGAGCAATAAATAGAAGGTAATATGCACACAGATGTTGGCCGGAAAGAAAATAAACATTGCGAGGTTTGAATTTTCTCCACAAGTTTTAACTCTAAGAAGCCGCCGATAATTGCAACATGTAGCGCCAGATCTAAGCTATCCATACATGTCAAAATTACTGAATTTGGTTGATATTTCATGCAATTATGAATGAGTAAAGCAAGTCCATACCCCAGGGAATTTGACATGCATGGAGCAATAAATAGACGGTAACATGTACACAGATGTTGGCCGGAAAGAAAATAAACATTGCGAGGTTTGAATTTTCTCCACAAGTTTTAACTCTAAGAAGCCGCCGATAATTGCAACATGTAGCGCCAGATCTAAGCTATCCATACATGTCAAAATTACTGAATTTGGTTGATATTTCATGCAATTATGAATGAGTAAAGCAAGTCCATACCCCAGGGAATTTGACAGGCATGGAGCAATAAATAGAAGGTAATATGCACACAGATGTTGGCCGGAAAGAAAATAAACATTGCGAGGTTTGAATTTTCTCCACAAGTTTTAACTCTAAGAAGCCGCCGATAATTGCAACATGTAGCGCCAGATCTAAGCTATCCATACATGTCAAAATTACTGAATTTGGTTGATATTTCATGCAATTATGAATGAGTAAAGCAAGTCCATACCCCAGGGAATTTGACATGCATGGAGCAATAAATAGACGGTAACATGTACACAGATGTTGGCCGGAAAGAAAATAAACATTGCGAGGTTTGAATTTTCTCCACAAGTTTTAACTCTAAGAAGCCGCCGATAATTGCAACATGTAGCGCCAGATCTAAGCTATCCATACATGTCAAAATTACTGAATTTGGTTGATATTTCATGCAATTATGAATGAGTAAAGCAAGTCATACCCCAGGGAATTTGACAGGCATGGAGCAATAAATAGAAGGTAATATGCACACAGATGTTGGCCGGAAAGAAAATAAACATTGCGAGGTTTGAATTTTCTCCACAAGTTTTAACTCTAAGAAGCCGCCGATAATTGCAACATGTAGCGCCAGATCTAAGCTATCCATACATGTCAAAATTACTGAATTTGGTTGATATTTCATGCAATTATGAATGAGTAAAGCAAGTCCATACCCCAGGGAATTTGACATGCATGGAGCAATAAATAGACGGTAACATGTACACAGATGTTGGCCGGAAAGAAAATAAACATTGCGAGGTTTGAATTTTCTCCACAAGTTTTAACTCTAAGAAGCCGCCGATAATTGCAACATGTAGCGCCAGATCTAAGCTATCCATACATGTCAAAATTACTGAATTTGGTTGATATTTCATGCAATTATGAATGAGTAAAGCAAGTCATAACCCAGGGAATTTGACAGGCATGGAGCAATAAATAGAAGGTAATATGCACACAGATGTTGGCCGGAAAGAAAATAAACATTGCGAGGTTTGAATTTTCTCCACAAGTTTTAACTCTAAGAAGCCGCCGATAATTGCAACATGTAGCGCCAGATCTAAGCTATCCATACATGTCAAAATTACTGAATTTGGTTGATATTTCATGCAATTATGAATGAGTAAAGCAAGTCATACCCCAGGGAATTTGACAGGCATGGAGCAATAAATAGAAGGTAATATGCACACAGATGTTGGCCGGAAAGAAAATAAACATTGCGAGGTTTGAATTTTCTCCACAAGTTTTAACTCTAAGAAGCCGCCGATAATTGCAACATGTAGCGCCAGATCTAAGCTATCCATACATGTCAAAATTACTGAATTTGGTTGATATTTCATGCAATTATGAATGAGTAAAGCAAGTCCATACCCCAGGGAATTTGACATGCATGGAGCAATAAATAGACGGTAACATGTACACAGATGTTGGCCGGAAAGAAAATAAACATTGCGAGGTTTGAATTTTCTCCACAAGTTTTAACTCTAAGAAGCCGCCGATAATTGCAACATGTAGCGCCAGATCTAAGCTATCCATACATGTCAAAATTACTGAATTTGGTTGATATTTCATGCAATTATGAATGAGTAAAGCAAGTCATACCCCAGGGAATTTGACAGGCATGGAGCAATAAATAGAAGGTAATATGCACACAGATGTTGGCCGGAAAGAAAATAAACATTGCGAGGTTTGAATTTTCTCCACAAGTTTTAACTCTAAGAAGCCGCCGATAATTGCAACATGTAGCGCCAGATCTAAGCTATCCATACATGTCAAAATTACTGAATTTGGTTGATATTTCATGCAATTATGAATGAGTAAAGCAAGTCATACCCCAGGGAATTTGACAGGCATGGAGCAATAAATAGAAGGTAATATGCCCACAGATGTTGGCCGGAAAGAAAATAAACATTGCGAGGTTTAAATTTTCTCCGCAAGTTTTAACTCTAAGAAGCCGCCGATAATTGCAACATGTAGCGCCAGATCTAAGCTATCCATACATGTCAAAATTACTGAATTTGGTTGATATTTCATGCAATTATGAATGAGTAAAGCAAGTCATACCCCAGGGAATTGGACAGGCATGGAGCAATAAATAGAAGGTAATATGCACACAGATGTTGGCCGGAAAGAAAATAAACATTGCGAGGTTTGAATTTTCTCCACAAGTTTTAACTCTAAGAAGCCGCCGATAATTGCAACATGTAGCGCCAGATCTAAGCTATCCATACATGTCAAAATTACTGAATTTGGTTGATATTTCATGCAATTATGAATGAGTAAAGCAAGTCATACCCCAGGGAATTTGACAGGCATGGAGCAATAAATAGAAGGTAATATGCCCACAGATGTTGGCCGGAAAGAAAATAAACATTGCGAGGTTTAAATTTTCTCCGCAAGTTTTAACTCTAAGAAGCCGCCGATAATTGCAACATGTAGCGCCAGATCTAAGCTATCCATACATGTCAAAATTACTGAATTTGGTTGATATTTCATGCAATTATGAATGAGTAAAGCAAGTCATACCCCAGGGAATTGGACAGGCATGGAGCAATAAATAGAAGGTAATATGCACACAGATGTTGGCCGGAAAGAAAATAAACATTGCGAGGTTTGAATTTTCTCCACAAGTGTTAACTCTAAGAAGCCGCCGATAATTGCAACATGTAGCGCCAGATCTAAGCTATCCATACATGTCAAAATTACTGAATTTGGTTGATATTTCATGCAATTATGAATGAGTAAAGCAAGTCCATACCCCAGGGAATTTGACAGGCATGGAGCAATAAATAGAAGGTAATATGCACACAGATGTTGGCCGGAAAGAAAATAAACATTGCGAGGTTTGAATTTTCTCCACAAGTTTTAACTCTAAGAAGCCGCCGATAATTGCAACATGTAGCGCCAGATCTAAGCTATCCATACATGTCAAAATTACTGAATTTGGTTGATATTTCATGCAATTATGAATGAGTAAAGCAAGTCCATACCCCAGGGAATTTGACATGCATGGAGCAATAAATAGACGGTAACATGTACACAGATGTTGGCCGGAAAGAAAATAAACATTGCGAGGTTTGAATTTTCTCCACAAGTTTTAACTCTAAGAAGCCGCCGATAATTGCAACATGTAGCGCCAGATCTAAGCTATCCATACATGTCAAAATTACTGAATTTGGTTGATATTTCATGCAATTATGAATGAGTAAAGCAAGTCATACCCCAGGGAATTTGACAGGCATGGAGCAATAAATAGAAGGTAATATGCACACAGATGTTGGCCGGAAAGAAAATAAACATTGCGAGGTTTGAATTTTCTCCACAAGTTTTAACTCTAAGAAGCCGCCGATAATTGCAACATGTAGCGCCAGATCTAAGCTATCCATACATGTCAAAATTACTGAATTTGGTTGATATTTCATGCAATTATGAATGAGTAAAGCAAGTCCATACCCCAGGGAATTTGACATGCATGGAGCAATAAATAGACGGTAACATGTACACAGATGTTGGCCGGAAAGAAAATAAACATTGCGAGGTTTGAATTTTCTCCACAAGTTTTAACTCTAAGAAGCCGCCGATAATTGCAACATGTAGCGCCAGATCTAAGCTATCCATACATGTCAAAATTACTGAATTTGGTTGATATTTCATGCAATTATGAATGAGTAAAGCAAGTCATACCCCAGGGAATTGGACAGGCATGGAGCAATAAATAGAAGGTAATATGCACACAGATGTTGGCCGGAAAGAAAATAAACATTGCGAGGTTTGAATTTTCTCCACAAGTGTTAACTCTAAGAAGCCGCCGATAATTGCAACATGTAGCGCCAGATCTAAGCTATCCATACATGTCAAAATTACTGAATTTGGTTGATATTTCATGCAATTATGAATGAGTAAAGCAAGTCCATACCCCAGGGAATTTGACAGGCATGGAGCAATAAATAGAAGGTAATATGCACACAGATGTTGGCCGGAAAGAAAATAAACATTGCGAGGTTTGAATTTTCTCCACAAGTTTTAACTCTAAGAAGCCGCCGACAATTGCAACATGTAGCGCCAGATCTAAGCTATCCATACATGTCAAAATTACTGAATTTGGTTGATATTTCATGCAATTATGAATGAGTAAAGCAAGTCCATACCCCAGGGAATTTGACATGCATGGAGCAATAAATAGACGGTAACATGTACACAGATGTTGGCCGGAAAGAAAATAAACATTGCGAGGTTTGAATTTTCTCCACAAGTTTTAACTCTAAGAAGCCGCCGATAATTGCAACATGTAGCGCCAGATCTAAGCTATCCATACATGTCAAAATTACTGAATTTGGTTGATATTTCATGCAATTATGAATGAGTAAAGCAAGTCATACCCCAGGGAATTTGACAGGCATGGAGCAATAAATAGAAGGTAATATGCACACAGATGTTGGCCGGAAAGAAAATAAACATTGCGAGGTTTGAATTTTCTCCACAAGTTTTAACTCTAAGAAGCCGCCGATAATTGCAACATGTAGCGCCAGATCTAAGCTATCCATACATGTCAAAATTACTGAATTTGGTTGATATTTCATGCAATTATGAATGAGTAAAGCAAGTCCATACCCCAGGGAATTTGACATGCATGGAGCAATAAATAGACGGCAACATGTACACAGATGTTGGCCGGAAAGAAAATAAACATTGCGAGGTTTGAATTTTCTCCACAAGTTTTAACTCTAAGAAGCCGCCGATAATTGCAACATGTAGCGCCAGATCTAAGCTATCCATACATGTCAAAATTACTGAATTTGGTTGATATTTCATGCAATTATGAATGAGTAAAGCAAGTCATACCCCAGGGAATTTGACAGGCATGGAGCAATAAATAGAAGGTAATATGCACACAGATGTTGGCCGGAAAGAAAATAAACATTGCGAGGTTTGAATTTTCTCCACAAGTTTTAACTCTAAGAAGCCGCCGATAATTGCAACATGTAGCGCCAGATCTAAGCTATCCATACATGTCAAAATTACTGAATTTGGTTGATATTTCATGCAATTATGAATGAGTAAAGCAAGTCATACCCCAGGGAATTTGACAGGCATGGAGCAATAAATAGAAGGTAATATGCCCACAGATGTTGGCCGGAAAGAAAATAAACATTGCGAGGTTTGAATTTTCTCCACAAGTTTTAACTCTAAGAAGCCGCCGATAATTGCAACATGTAGCGCCAGATCTAAGCTATCCATACATGTCAAAATTACTGAATTTGGTTGATATTTCATGCAATTATGAATGAGTAAAGCAAGTCCATACCCCAGGGAATTTGACAGGCATGGAGCAATAAATAGAAGGTAATATGCACACAGATGTTGGCCGGAAAGAAAATAAACATTGCGAGGTTTGAATTTTCTCCACAAGTTTTAACTCTAAGAAGCCGCCGATAATTGCAACATGTAGCGCCAGATCTAAGCTATCCATACATGTCAAAATTACTGAATTTGGTTGATATTTCATGCAATTATGAATGAGTAAAGCAAGTCCATACCCCAGGGAATTTGACAGGCATGGAGCAATAAATAGAAGGTAATATGCACACAGATGTTGGCCGGAAAGAAAATAAACATTGCGAGGTTTGAATTTTCTCCACAAGTTTTAACTCTAAGAAGCCGCCGATAATTGCAACATGTAGCGCCAGATCTAAGCTATCCATACATGTCAAAATTACTGAATTTGGTTGATATTTCATGCAATTATGAATGAGTAAAGCAAGTCCATACCCCAGGGAATTTGACAGGCATGGAGCAATAAATAGAAGGTAATATGCACACAGATGTTGGCCGGAAAGAAAATAAACATTGCGAGGTTTGAATTTTCTCCACAAGTTTTAACTCTAAGAAGCCGCCGATAATTGCAACATGTAGCGCCAGATCTAAGCTATCCATACATGTCAAAATTACTGAATTTGGTTGATATTTCATGCAATTATGAATGAGTAAAGCAAGTCATACCCCAGGGAATTTGACAGGCATGGAGCAATAAATAGAAGGTAATATGCACACAGATGTTGGCCGGAAAGAAAATAAACATTGCGAGGTTTGAATTTTCTCCACAAGTTTTAACTCTAAGAAGCCGCCGATAATTGCAACATGTAGCGCCAGATCTAAGCTATCCATACATGTCAAAATTACAGAATTTGGTTGATATTTCATGCAATTATGAATGAGTAAAGCAAGTCCATACCCCAGGGAATTTGACATGCATGGAGCAATAAATAGACGGTAACATGTACACAGATGTTGGCCGGAAAGAAAATAAACATTGCGAGGTTTGAATTTTCTCCACAAGTTTTAACTCTAAGAAGCCGCCGATAATTGCAACATGTAGCGCCAGATCTAAGCTATCCATACATGTCAAAATTACTGAATTTGGTTGATATTTCATGCAATTATGAATGAGTAAAGCAAGTCATACCCCAGGGAATTTGACAGGCATGGAGCAATAAATAGAAGGTAATATGCACACAGATGTTGGCCGGAAAGAAAATAAACATTGCGAGGTTTGAATTTTCTCCACAAGTTTTAACTCTAAGAAGCCGCCGATAATTGCAACATGTAGCGCCAGATCTAAGCTATCCATACATGTCAAAATTACTGAATTTGGTTGATATTTCATGCAATTATGAATGAGTAAAGCAAGTCATACCCCAGGGAATTTGACAGGCATGGAGCAATAAATAGAAGGTAATATGCACACAGATGTTGGCCGGAAAGAAAATAAACATTGCGAGGTTTGAATTTTCTCCACAAGTTTTAACTCTAAGAAGCCGCCGATAATTGCAACATGTAGCGCCAGATCTAAGCTATCCATACATGTCAAAATTACTGAATTCGGTTGATATTTCATGCAATTATGAATGAGTAAAGCAAGTCATACCCCAGGGAATTTGACAGGCATGGAGCAATAAATAGAAGGTAATATGCACACAGATGTTGGCCGGAAAGAAAATAAACATTGCGAGGTTTGAATTTTCTCCACAAGTTTTAACTCTAAGAAGCCGCCGATAATTGCAACATGTAGCGCCAGATCTAAGCTATCCATACATGTCAAAATTACTGAATTTGGTTGATATTTCATGCAATTATGAATGAGTAAAGCAAGTCATACCCCAGGGAATTTGACAGGCATGGAGCAATAAATAGAAGGTAATATGCACACAGATGTTGGCCGGAAAGAAAATAAACATTGCGAGGTTTGAATTTTCTCCACAAGTTTTAAATCTAAGAAGCCGCCGATAATTGCAACATGTAGCGCCAGATCTAAGCTATCCATACATGTCAAAATTACTGAATTTGGTTGATATTTCATGCAATTATGAATGAGTAAAGCAAGTCCATACCCCAGGGAATTTGACATGCATGGAGCAATAAATAGACGGTAACATGTACACAGATGTTGGCCGGAAAGAAAATAAACATTGCGAGGTTTGAATTTTCTCCACAAGTTTTAACTCTAAGAAGCCGCCGATAATTGCAACATGTAGCGCCAGATCTAAGCTATCCATACATGTCAAAATTACTGAATTTGGTTGATATTTCATGCAATTATGAATGAGTAAAGCAAGTCATACCCCAGGGAATTTGACAGGCATGGAGCAATAAATAGAAGGTAATATGCACACAGATGTTGGCCGGAAAGAAAATAAACATTGCGAGGTTTGAATTTTCTCCACAAGTTTTAACTCTAAGAAGCCGCCGATAATTGCAACATGTAGCGCCAGATCTAAGCTATCCATACATGTCAAAATTACTGAATTTGGTTGATATTTCATGCAATTATGAATGAGTAAAGCAAGTCATACCCCAGGGAATTTGACAGGCATGGAGCAATAAATAGAAGGTAATATGCCCACAGATGTTGACCGGAAAGAAAATAAACATTGCGAGGTTTGAATTTTCTCCGCAAGTTTTAACTCTAAGAAGCCGCCGATAATTGCAACATGTAGCGCCAGATCTAAGCTATCCATACATGTCAAAATTACTGAATTTGGTTGATATTTCATGCAATTATGAATGAGTAAAGCAAGTCATACCCCAGGGAATTGGACAGGCATGGAGCAATAAATAGAAGGTAATATGCACACAGATGTTGGCCGGAAAGAAAATAAACATTGCGAGGTTTGAATTTTCTCCACAAGTGTTAACTCTAAGAAGCCGCCGATAATTGCAACATGTAGCGCCAGATCTAAGCTATCCATACATGTCAAAATTACTGAATTTGGTTGATATTTCATGCAATTATGAATGAGTAAAGCAAGTCCATACCCCAGGGAATTTGACAGGCATGGAGCAATAAATAGAAGGTAATATGCACACAGATGTTGGCCGGAAAGAAAATAAACATTGCGAGGTTTGAATTTTCTCCACAAGTTTTAACTCTAAGAAGCCGCCGATAATTGCAACATGTAGCGCCAGATCTAAGCTATCCATACATGTCAAAATTACTGAATTTGGTTGATATTTCATGCAATTATGAATGAGTAAAGCAAGTCCATACCCCAGGGAATTTGACATGCATGGAGCAATAAATAGACGGTAACATGTACACAGATGTTGGCCGGAAAGAAAATAAACATTGCGAGGTTTGAATTTTCTCCACAAGTTTTAACTCTAAGAAGCCGCCGATAATTGCAACATGTAGCGCCAGATCTAAGCTATCCATACATGTCAAAATTACTGAATTTGGTTGATATTTCATGCAATTATGAATGAGTAAAGCAAGTCATACCCCAGGGAATTTGACAGGCATGGAGCAATAAATAGAAGGTAATATGCACACAGATGTTGGCCGGAAAGAAAATAAACATTGCGAGGTTTGAATTTTCTCCACAAGTTTTAACTCTAAGAAGCCGCCGATAATTGCAACATGTAGCGCCAGATCTAAGCTATCCATACATGTCAACATTACTGAATTTGGTTGATATTTCATGCAATTATGAATGAGTAAAGCAAGTCATACCCCAGGGAATTTGACAGGCATGGAGCAATAAATAGAAGGTAATATGCCCACAGATGTTGGCCGGAAAGAAAATAAACATTGCGAGGTTTGAATTTTCTCCGCAAGTTTTAACTCTAAGAAGCCGCCGATAATTGCAACATGTAGCGCCAGATCTAAGCTATCCATACATGTCAAATTACTGAATTTGGTTGATATTTCATGCAATTATGAATGAGTAAAGCAAGTCATACCCCAGGGAATTTGACAGGCATGGAGCAATAAATAGAAGGTAATATGCACACAGATGTTGGCCGGAAAGAAAATAAACATTGCGAGGTTTGAATTTTCTCCACAAGTTTTAACTCTAAGAAGCCGCCGATAATTGCAACATGTAGCGCCAGATCTAAGCTATCCATACATGTCAAAATTACTGAATTTGGTTGATATTTCATGCAATTATGAATGAGTAAAGCGAGTCCATACCCCAGGGAATTTGACATGCATGGAGCAATAAATAGACGGTAACATGTACACAGATGTTGGCCGGAAAGAAAATAAACATTGCGAGGTTTGAATTTTCTCCACAAGTTTTAACTCTAAGAAGCCGCCGATAATTGCAACATGTAGCGCCAGATCTAAGCTATCCATACATGTCAAAATTACTGAATTTGGTTGATATTTCATGCAATTATGAATGAGTAAAGCAAGTCATACCCCAGGGAATTTGACAGGCATGGAGCAATAAATAGAAGGTAATATGCCCACAGATGTTGGCCGGAAAGAAAATAAACATTGCGAGGTTTGAATTTTCTCCGCAAGTTTTAACTCTAAGAAGCCGCCGATAATTGCAACATGTAGCGCCAGATCTAAGCTATCCATACATGTCAAAATTACTGAATTTGGTTGATATTTCATGCAATTATGAATGAGTAAAGCAAGTCATACCCCAGGGAATTGGACAGGCATGGAGCAATAAATAGAAGGTAATATGCACACAGATGTTGGCCGGAAAGAAAATAAACATTGCGAGGTTTGAATTTTCTCCACAAGTGTTAACTCTAAGAAGCCGCCGATAATTGCAACATGTAGCGCCAGATCTAAGCTATCCATACATGTCAAAATTACTGAATTTGGTTGATATTTCATGCAATTATGAATGAGTAAAGCAAGTCCATACCCCAGGGAATTTGACAGGCATGGAGCAATAAATAAAAGGTAATCTGCACACAGATGGTGGCCGGGAAGAAAATAAACATTGCGAGGTTTGAATTTTCTCCACAAGTGTTAACTCTAAGAAGCCGCCGATAATTGCAACATGTAGCGCCAGATCTAAGCTATCCATACATGTCAAAATTACTGAATTTGGTTGATATTTCATGCAATTATGAATGAGTAAAGCAAGTCATACCCCAGGGAATTTGACAGGCATGGAGCAATAAATAGAAGGTAATATGCACACAGATGTTGGCCGGATAGAAAATAAACATTGCGAGGTTTGAATTTTCTCCACAAGTTTTAACTCTAAGAAGCCGCCGATAATTGCAACATGTAGCGCCAGATCTAAGCTATCCATACATGTCAAAATTACTGAATTTGGTTGATATTTCATGCAATTATGAATGAGTAAAGCAAGTCCATACCCCAGGGAATTTGACAGGCATGGAGCAATAAATAAAAGGTAATCTGCACACAGATGGTGGCCGGGAAGAAAATAAACATTGCGAGGTTTGAATTTTCTCCACAAGTTTTAACTCTAAGAAGCCGCCGATAATTGCAACATGTAGCGCCAGATCTAAGCTATCCATACATGTCAAAATTACTGAATTTGGTTGATATTTCATGCAATTATGAATGAGTAAAGCAAGTCCATACCCCAGGGAATTTGACATGCATGGAGCAATAAATAGACGGTAACATGTACACAGATGGTGGCCGGAAAGAAAATAAACATTGCGAGGTTTGAATTTTCTCCACAAGTTTTAACTCTAAGAAGCCGCCGATAATTGCAACATGTAGCGCCAGATCTAAGCTATCCATACATGTCAAAATTACTGAATTTGGTTGATATTTCATGCAATTATGAATGAGTAAAGCAAGTCCATACCCCAGGGAATTTGACATGCATGGAGCAATAAATAGACGGTAACATGTACACAGATGTTGGCCGGAAAGAAAATAAACATTGCGAGGTTTGAATTTTCTCCACAAGTTTTAACTCTAAGAAGCCGCCGATAATTGCAACATGTAGCGCCAGATCTAAGCTATCCATACATGTCAAAATTACTGAATTTGGTTGATATTTCATGCAATTATGAATGAGTAAAGCAAGTCATACCCCAGGGAATTTGACAGGCATGGAGCAATAAATAGAAGGTAATATGCACACAGATGTTGGCCGGAAAGAAAATAAACATTGCGAGGTTTGAATTTTCTCCACAAGTTTTAACTCTAAGAAGCCGCCGATAATTGCAACATGTAGCGCCAGATCTAAGCTATCCATACATGTCAAAATTACTGAATTTGGTTGATATTTCATGCAATTATGAATGAGTAAAGCAAGTCATACCCCAGGGAATTTGACAGGCATGGAGCAATAAATAGAAGGTAATATGCACACAGATGTTGGCCGGAAAGAAAATGAACATTGCGAGGTTTGAATTTTCTCCACAAGTTTTAACTCTAAGAAGCCGCCGATAATTGCAACATGTAGCGCCAGATCTAAGCTATCCATACATGTCAAAATTACTGAATTTGGTTGATATTTCATGCAATTATGAATGAGTAAAGCAAGTCCATACCCCAGGGAATTTGACAGGCATGGAGCAATAAATAAAAGGTAATCTGCACACAGATGGTGGCCGGGAAGAAAATAAACATTGCGAGGTTTGAATTTTCTCCACAAGTTTTAACTCTAAGAAGCCGCCGATAATTGCAACATGTAGCGCCAGATCTAAGCTATCCATACATGTCAAAATTACTGAATTTGGTTGATATTTCATGCAATTATGAATGAGTAAAGCAAGTCCATACCCCAGGGAATTTGACATGCATGGAGCAATAAATAGACGGTAACATGTACACAGATGTTGGCCGGAAAGAAAATAAACATTGCGAGGTTTGAATTTTCTCCGCAAGTTTTAACTCTAAGAAGCCGCCGATAATTGCAACATGTAGCGCCAGATCTAAGCTATCCATACATGTCAAAATTACTGAATTTGGTTGATATTTCATGCAATTATGAATGAGTAAAGCAAGTCATACCCCAGGGAATTTGACAGGCATGGAGCAATAAATAGAAGGTAATATGCACACAGATGTTGGCCGGAAAGAAAATAAACATTGCGAGGTTTGAATTTTCTCCACAAGTTTTAACTCTAAGAAGCCGCCGATAATTGCAACATGTAGCGCCAGATCTAAGCTATCCATACATGTCAAAATTACTGAATTTGGTTGATATTTCATGCAATTATGAATGAGTAAAGCAAGTCATACCCCAGGGAATTGGACAGGCATGGAGCAATAAATAGAAGGTAATATGCCCACAGATGTTGGCCGGAAAGAAAATAAACATTGCGAGGTTTGAATTTTCTCCGCAAGTTTTAACTCTAAGAAGCCGCCGATAATTGCAACATGTAGCGCCAGATCTAAGCTATCCATACATGTCAAAATTACTGAATTTGGTTGATATTTCATGCAATTATGAATGAGTAAAGCAAGTCATACCCCAGGGAATTGGACAGGCATGGAGCAATAAATAGAAGGTAATATGCACACAGATGTTGGCCGGAAAGAAAATAAACATTGCGAGGTTTGAATTTTCTCCACAAGTGTTAACTCTAAGAAGCCGCCGATAATTGCAACATGTAGCGCCAGATCTAAGCTATCCATACATGTCAAAATTACTGAATTTGGTTGATATTTCATGCAATTATGAATGAGTAAAGCAAGTCCATTCCCCAGGGAATTTGACATGCATGGAGCAATAAATAGACGGTAACATGTACACAGATGTTGGCCGGAAAGAAAATAAACATTGCGAGGTTTGAATTTTCTCCGCAAGTTTTAACTCTAAGAAGCCGCCGATAATTGCAACATGTAGCGCCAGATCTAAGCTATCCATACATGTCAAAATTACTGAATTTGGTTGATATTTCATGCAATTATGAATGAGTAAAGCAAGTCATACCCCAGGGAATTTGACAGGCATGGAGCAATAAATAGAAGGTAATATGCACACAGATGTTGGCCGGAAAGAAAATAAACATTGCGAGGTTTGAATTTTCTCCACAAGTTTTAACTCTAAGAAGCCGCCGATAATTGCAACATGTAGCGCCAGATCTAAGCTATCCATACATGTCAAAATTACTGAATTTGGTTGATATTTCATGCAATTATGAATGAGTAAAGCAAGTCATACCCCAGGGAATTTGACAGGCATGGAGCAATAAATAGAAGGTAATATGCCCACAGATGTTGGCCGGAAAGAAAATAAACATTGCGAGGTATGAATTTTCTCCGCAAGTTTTAACTCTAAGAAGCCGCCGATAATTGCAACATGTAGCGCCAGATCTAAGCTATCCATACATGTCAAAATTACTGAATTTGGTTGATATTTCATGCAATTATGAATGAGTAAAGCAAGTCATACCCCAGGGAATTGGACAGGCATGGAGCAATAAATAGAAGGTAATATGCACACAGATGTTGGCCGGAAAGAAAATAAACATTGCGAGGTTTGAATTTTCTCCACAAGTGTTAACTCTAAGAAGCCGCCGATAATTGCAACATGTAGCGCCAGATCTAAGCTATCCATACATGTCCAAATTACTGAATTTGGTTGATATTTCATGCAATTATGAATGAGTAAAGCAAGTCCATACCCCAGGGAATTTGACAGGCATGGAGCAATAAATAAAAGGTAATCTGCACACAGATGGTGGCCGGGAAGAAAATAAACATTGCGAGGTTTGAATTTTCTCCACAAGTGTTAACTCTAAGAAGCCGCCGATAATTGCAACATGTAGCGCCAGATCTAAGCTATCCATACATGTCAAAATTACTGAATTTGGTTGATATTTCATGCAATTATGAATGAGTAAAGCAAGTCATACCCCAGGGAATTTGACAGGCATGGAGCAATAAATAGAAGGTAATATGCACACAGATGTTGGCCGGAAAGAAAATAAACATTGCGAGGTTTGAATTTTCTCCACAAGTTTTAACTCTAAGAAGCCGCCGATAATTGCAACATGTAGCGCCAGATCTAAGCTATCCATACATGTCAAAATTACTGAATTTGGTTGATATTTCATGCAATTATGAATGAGTAAAGCAAGTCATACCCCAGGGAATTGGACAGGCATGGAGCAATAAATAGAAGGTAATATGCACACAGATGTTGGCCGGAAAGAAAATAAACATTGCGAGGTTTGAATTTTCTCCACAAGTGTTAACTCTAAGAAGCCGCCGATAATTGCAACATGTAGCGCCAGATCTAAGCTATCCATACATGTCCAAATTACTGAATTTGGTTGATATTTCATGCAATTATGAATGAGTAAAGCAAGTCCATACCCCAGGGAATTTGACAGGCATGGAGCAATAAATAAAAGGTAATCTGCACACAGATGGTGGCCGGGAAGAAAATAAACATTGCGAGGTTTGAATTTTCTCCACAAGTGTTAACTCTAAGAAGCCGCCGATAATTGCAACATGTAGCGCCAGATCTAAGCTATCCATACATGTCACAAATACTGAATTTGGTTGATATTTCATGCAATTATGAATGAGTAAAGCAAGTCATACCCCAGGGAATTTGACAGGCATGGAGCAATAAATAGAAGGTAATATGCACACAGATGTTGGCCGGAAAGAAAATAAACATTGCGAGGTTTGAATTTTCTCCACAAGTTTTAACTCTAAGAAGCCGCCGATAATTGCAACATGTAGCGCCAGATCTAAGCTATCCATACATGTCAAAATTACTGAATTTGGTTGATATTTCATGCAATTATGAATGAGTAAAGCAAGTCCATACCCCAGGGAATTTGACATGCATGGAGCAATAAATAGACGGTAACATGTACACAGATGTTGGCCGGAAAGAAAATAAACATTGCGAGGTTTGAATTTTCTCCGCAAGTTTTAACTCTAAGAAGCCGCCGATAATTGCAACATGTAGCGCCAGATCTAAGCTATCCATACATGTCAAAATTACTGAATTTGGTTGATATTTCATGCAATTATGAATGAGTAAAGCAAGTCATACCCCAGGGAATTGGACAGGCATGGAGCAATAAATAAAAGGTAATATGCACACAGATGTTGGCCGGATAGAAAATAAACATTGCGAGGTTTGAATTTTCTCCACAAGTTTTAACTCTAAGAAGCCGCCGATAATTGCAACATGTAGCGCCAGATCTAAGCTATCCATACATGTCAAAATTACTGAATTTGGTTGATATTTCATGCAATTATGAATGAGTAAAGCAAGTCCATACCCCAGGGAATTTGACAGGCATGGAGCAATAAATAAAAGGTAATCTGCACACAGATGGTGGCCGGGAAGAAAATAAACATTGCGAGGTTTGAATTTTCTCCACAAGTTTTAACTCTAAGAAGCCGCCGATAATTGCAACATGTAGCGCCAGATCTAAGCTATCCATACATGTCAAAATTACTGAATTTGGTTGATATTTCATGCAATTATGAATGAGTAAAGCAAGTCCATACCCCAGGGAATTTGACATGCATGGAGCAATAAATAGACGGTAACATGTACACAGATGTTGGCCGGAAAGAAAATAAACATTGCGAGGTTTGAATTTTCTCCACAAGTTTTAACTCTAAGAAGCCGCCGATAATTGCAACATGTAGCGCCAGATCTAAGCTATCCATACATGTCAAAATTACTGAATTTGGTTGATATTTCATGCAATTATGAATGAGTAAAGCAAGTCCATACCCCAGGGAATTTGACATGCATGGAGCAATAAATAGACGGTAACATGTACACAGATGTTGGCCGGAAAGAAAATAAACATTGCGAGGTTTGAATTTTCTCCACAAGTTTTAACTCTAAGAAGCCGCCGATAATTGCAACATGTAGCGCCAGATCTAAGCTATCCATACATGTCAAAATTACTGAATTTGGTTGATATTTCATGCAATTATGAATGAGTAAAGCAAGTCATACCCCAGGGAATTTGACAGGCATGGAGCAATAAATAGAAGGTAATATGCACACAGATGTTGGCCGGAAAGAAAATAAACATTGCGAGGTTTGAATTTTCTCCACAAGTTTTAACTCTAAGAAGCCGCCGATAATTGCAACATGTAGCGCCAGATCTAAGCTATCCATACATGTCAAAATTACTGAATTTGGTTGATATTTCATGCAATTATGAATGAGTAAAGCAAGTCATACCCCAGGGAATTTGACAGGCATGGAGCAATAAATAGAAGGTAATATGCACACAGATGTTGGCCGGAAAGAAAATGAACATTGCGAGGTTTGAATTTTCTCCACAAGTTTTAACTCTAAGAAGCCGCCGATAATTGCAACATGTAGCGCCAGATCTAAGCTATCCATACATGTCAAAATTACTGAATTTGGTTGATATTTCATGCAATTATGAATGAGTAAAGCAAGTCATACCCCAGGGAATTTGACAGGCATGGAGCAATAAATAGAAGGTAATATGCACACAGATGTTGGCCGGAAAGAAAATGAACATTGCGAGGTTTGAATTTTCTCCACAAGTTTTAACTCTAAGAAGCCGCCGATAATTGCAACATGTAGCGCCAGATCTAAGCTATCCATACATGTCAAAATTACTGAATTTGGTTGATATTTCATGCAATTATGAATGAGTAAAGCAAGTCCATACCCCAGGGAATTTGACAGGCATGGAGCAATAAATAAAAGGTAATCTGCACACAGATGGTGGCCGGGAAGAAAATAAACATTGCGAGGTTTGAATTTTCTCCACAAGTTTTAACTCTAAGAAGCCGCCGATAATTGCAACATGTAGCGCCAGATCTAAGCTATCCATACATGTCAAAATTACTGAATTTGGTTGATATTTCATGCAATTATGAATGAGTAAAGCAAGTCCATACCCCAGGGAATTTGACATGCATGGAGCAATAAATAGACGGTAACATGTACACAGATGTTGGCCGGAAAGAAAATAAACATTGCGAGGTTTGAATTTTCTCCGCAAGTTTTAACTCTAAGAAGCCGCCGATAATTGCAACATGTAGCGCCAGATCTAAGCTATCCATACATGTCAAAATTACTGAATTTGGTTGATATTTCATGCAATTATGAATGAGTAAAGCAAGTCATACCCCAGGGAATTTGACAGGCATGGAGCAATAAATAGAAGGTAATATGCACACAGATGTTGGCCGGAAAGAAAATAAACATTGCGAGGTTTGAATTTTCTCCACAAGTTTTAACTCTAAGAAGCCGCCGATAATTGCAACATGTAGCGCCAGATCTAAGCTATCCATACATGTCAAAATTACTGAATTTGGTTGATATTTCATGCAATTATGAATGAGTAAAGCAAGTCATACCCCAGGGAATTGGACAGGCATGGAGCAATAAATAGAAGGTAATATGCCCACAGATGTTGGCCGGAAAGAAATAAACATTGCGAGGTTTGAATTTTCTCCACAAGTGTTAACTCTAAGAAGCCGCCGATAATTGCAACATGTAGCGCCAGATCTAAGCTATCCATACATGTCAAAATTACTGAATTTGGTTGATATTTCATGCAATTATGAATGAGTAAAGCAAGTCCATTCCCCAGGGAATTTGACATGCATGGAGCAATAAATAGACGGTAACATGTACACAGATGTTGGCCGGAAAGAAAATAAACATTGCGAGGTTTGAATTTTCTCCGCAAGTTTTAACTCTAAGAAGCCGCCGATAATTGCAACATGTAGCGCCAGATCTAAGCTATCCATACATGTCAAAATTACTGAATTTGGTTGATATTTCATGCAATTATGAATGAGTAAAGCAAGTCATACCCCAGGGAATTTGACAGGCATGGAGCAATAAATAGAAGGTAATATGCACACAGATGTTGGCCGGAAAGAAAATAAACATTGCGAGGTTTGAATTTTCTCCACAAGTTTTAACTCTAAGAAGCCGCCGATAATTGCAACATGTAGCGCCAGATCTAAGCTATCCATACATGTCAAAATTACTGAATTTGGTTGATATTTCATGCAATTATGAATGAGTAAAGCAAGTCATACCCCAGGGAATTTGACATGCATGGAGCAATAAATAGAAGGTAATATGCCCACAGATGTTGGCCGGAAAGAAAATAAACATTGCGAGGTATGAATTTTCTCCGCAAGTTTTAACTCTAAGAAGCCGCCGATAATTGCAACATGTAGCGCCAGATCTAAGCTATCCATACATGTCAAAATTACTGAATTTGGTTGATATTTCATGCAATTATGAATGAGTAAAGCAAGTCATACCCCAGGGAATTGGACAGGCATGGAGCAATAAATAGAAGGTAATATGCACACAGATGTTGGCCGGAAAGAAAATAAACATTGCGAGGTTTGAATTTTCTCCACAAGTGTTAACTCTAAGAAGCCGCCGATAATTGCAACATGTAGCGCCAGATCTAAGCTATCCATACATGTCCAAATTACTGAATTTGGTTGATATTTCATGCAATTATGAATGAGTAAAGCAAGTCCATACCCCAGGGAATTTGACAGGCATGGAGCAATAAATAAAAGGTAATCTGCACACAGATGGTGGCCGGGAAGAAAATAAACATTGCGAGGTTTGAATTTTCTCCACAAGTGTTAACTCTAAGAAGCCGCCGATAATTGCAACATGTAGCGCCAGATCTAAGCTATCCATACATGTCAAAATTACTGAATTTGGTTGATATTTCATGCAATTATGAATGAGTAAAGCAAGTCATACCCCAGGGAATTTGACAGGCATGGAGCAATAAATAGAAGGTAATATGCACACAGATGTTGGCCGGAAAGAAAATAAACATTGCGAGGTTTGAATTTTCTCCACAAGTTTTAACTCTAAGAAGCCGCCGATAATTGCAACATGTAGCGCCAGATCTAAGCTATCCATACATGTCAAAATTACTGAATTTGGTTGATATTTCATGCAATTATGAATGAGTAAAGCAAGTCATACCCCAGGGAATTTGACAGGCATGGAGCAATAAATAGAAGGTAATATGCCCACAGATGTTGGCCGGAAAGAAAATAAACATTGCGAGGTATGAATTTTCTCCACAAGTTTTAACTCTAAGAAGCCGCCGATAATTGCAACATGTAGCGCCAGATCTAAGCTATCCATACATGTCAAAATTACTGAATTTGGTTGATATTTCATGCAATTATGAATGAGTAAAGCAAGTCATACCCCAGGGAATTGGACAGGCATGGAGCAATAAATAGAAGGTAATATGCACACAGATGTTGGCCGGAAAGAAAATAAACATTGCGAGGTTTGAATTTTCTCCACAAGTGTTAACTCTAAGAAGCCGCCGATAATTGCAACATGTAGCGCCAGATCTAAGCTATCCATACATGTCCAAATTACTGAATTTGGTTGATATTTCATGCAATTATGAATGAGTAAAGCAAGTCCATACCCCAGGGAATTTGACAGGCATGGAGCAATAAATAAAAGGTAATCTGCACACAGATGGTGGCCGGGAAGAAAATAAACATTGCGAGGTTTGAATTTTCTCCACAAGTGTTAACTCTAAGAAGCCGCCGATAATTGCAACATGTAGCGCCAGATCTAAGCTATCCATACATGTCAAAATTACTGAATTTGGTTGATATTTCATGCAATTATGAATGAGTAAAGCAAGTCATACCCCAGGGAATTTGACAGGCATGGAGCAATAAATAGAAGGTAATATGCACACAGATGTTGGCCGGAAAGAAAATAAACATTGCGAGGTTTGAATTTTCTCCACAAGTTTTAACTCTAAGAAGCCGCCGATAATTGCAACATGTAGCGCCAGATCTAAGCTATCCATACATGTCAAAATTACTGAATTTGGTTGATATTTCATGCAATTATGAATGAGTAAAGCAAGTCATACCCCAGGGAATTGGACAGGCATGGAGCAATAAATAAAAGGTAATATGCACACAGATGTTGGCCGGATAGAAAATAAACATTGCGAGGTTTGAATTTTCTCCACAAGTTTTAACTCTAAGAAGCCGCCGATAATTGCAACATGTAGCGCCAGATCTAAGCTATCCATACATGTCAAAATTACTGAATTTGGTTGATATTTCATGCAATTATGAATGAGTAAAGCAAGTCCATACCCCAGGGAATTTGACAGGCATGGAGCAATAAATAAAAGGTAATCTGCACACAGATGGTGGCCGGGAAGAAAATAAACATTGCGAGGTTTGAATTTTCTCCACAAGTTTTAACTCTAAGAAGCCGCCGATAATTGCAACATGTAGCGCCAGATCTAAGCTATCCATACATGTCAAAATTACTGAATTTGGTTGATATTTCATGCAATTATGAATGAGTAAAGCAAGTCCATACCCCAGGGAATTTGACATGCATGGAGCAATAAATAGACGGTAACATGTACACAGATGGTGGCCGGAAAGAAAATAAACATTGCGAGGTTTGAATTTTCTCCACAAGTTTTAACTCTAAGAAGCCGCCGATAATTGCAACATGTAGCGCCAGATCTAAGCTATCCATACATGTCAAAATTACTGAATTTGGTTGATATTTCATGCAATTATGAATGAGTAAAGCAAGTCCATACCCCAGGGAATTTGACATGCATGGAGCAATAAATAGACGGTAACATGTACACAGATGTTGGCCGGAAAGAAAATAAACATTGCGAGGTTTGAATTTTCTCCACAAGTTTTAACTCTAAGAAGCCGCCGATAATTGCAACATGTAGCGCCATTTCTAAGCTATCCATACATGTCAAAATTACTGAATTTGGTTGATATTTCATGCAATTATGAATGAGTAAAGCAAGTCATACCCCAGGGAATTTGACAGGCATGGAGCAATAAATAGAAGGTAATATGCACACAGATGTTGGCCGGAAAGAAAATAAACATTGCGAGGTTTGAATTTTCTCCACAAGTTTTAACTCTAAGAAGCCGCCGATAATTGCAACATGTAGCGCCAGATCTAAGCTATCCATACATGTCAAAATTACTGAATTTGGTTGATATTTCATGCAATTATGAATGAGTAAAGCAAGTCATACCCCAGGGAATTTGACAGGCATGGAGCAATAAATAGAAGGTAATATGCACACAGATGTTGGCCGGAAAGAAAATGAACATTGCGAGGTTTGAATTTTCTCCACAAGTTTTAACTCTAAGAAGCCGCCGATAATTGCAACATGTAGCGCCAGATCTAAGCTATCCATACATGTCAAAATTACTGAATTTGGTTGATATTTCATGCAATTATGAATGAGTAAAGCAAGTCATACCCCAGGGAATTTGACAGGCATGGAGCAATAAATAGAAGGTAATATGCACACAGATGTTGGCCGGAAAGAAAATGAACATTGCGAGGTTTGAATTTTCTCCACAAGTTTTAACTCTAAGAAGCCGCCGATAATTGCAACATGTAGCGCCAGATCTAAGCTATCCATACATGTCAAAATTACTGAATTTGGTTGATATTTCATGCAATTATGAATGAGTAAAGCAAGTCCATACCCCAGGGAATTTGACAGGCATGGAGCAATAAATAAAAGGTAATCTGCACACAGATGGTGGCCGGGAAGAAAATAAACATTGCGAGGTTTGAATTTTCTCCACAAGTTTTAACTCTAAGAAGCCGCCGATAATTGCAACATGTAGCGCCAGATCTAAGCTATCCATACATGTCAAAATTACTGAATTTGGTTGATATTTCATGCAATTATGAATGAGTAAAGCAAGTCCATACCCCAGGGAATTTGACATGCATGGAGCAATAAATAGACGGTAACATGTACACAGATGTTGGCCGGAAAGAAAATAAACATTGCGAGGTTTGAATTTTCTCCGCAAGTTTTAACTCTAAGAAGCCGCCGATAATTGCAACATGTAGCGCCAGATCTAAGCTATCCATACATGTCAAAATTACTGAATTTGGTTGATATTTCATGCAATTATGAATGAGTAAAGCAAGTCATACCCCAGGGAATTTGACAGGCATGGAGCAATAAATAGAAGGTAATATGCACACAGATGTTGGCCGGAAAGAAAATAAACATTGCGAGGTTTGAATTTTCTCCACAAGTTTTAACTCTAAGAAGCCGCCGATAATTGCAACATGTAGCGCCAGATCTAAGCTATCCATACATGTCAAAATTACTGAATTTGGTTGATATTTCATGCAATTATGAATGAGTAAAGCAAGTCATACCCCAGGGAATTGGACAGGCATGGAGCAATAAATAGAAGGTAATATGCCCACAGATGTTGGCCGGAAAGAAAATAAACATTGCGAGGTTTGAATTTTCTCCGCAAGTTTTAACTCTAAGAAGCCGCCGATAATTGCAACATGTAGCGCCAGATCTAAGCTATCCATACATGTCAAAATTACTGAATTTGGTTGATATTTCATGCAATTATGAATGAGTAAAGCAAGTCATACCCCAGGGAATTGGACAGGCATGGAGCAATAAATAGAAGGTAATATGCACACAGATGTTGGCCGGAAAGAAAATAAACATTGCGAGGTTTGAATTTTCTCCACAAGTGTTAACTCTAAGAAGCCGCCGATAATTGCAACATGTAGCGCCAGATCTAAGCTATCCATACATGTCAAAATTACTGAATTTGGTTGATATTTCATGCAATTATGAATGAGTAAAGCAAGTCCATTCCCCAGGGAATTTGACATGCATGGAGCAATAAATAGACGGTAACATGTACACAGATGTTGGCCGGAAAGAAAATAAACATTGCGAGGTTTGAATTTTCTCCGCAAGTTTTAACTCTAAGAAGCCGCCGATAATTGCAACATGTAGCGCCAGATCTAAGCTATCCATACATGTCAAAATTACTGAATTTGGTTGATATTTCATGCAATTATGAATGAGTAAAGCAAGTCATACCCCAGGGAATTTGACAGGCATGGAGCAATAAATAGAAGGTAATATGCACACAGATGTTGGCCGGAAAGAAAATAAACATTGCGAGGTTTGAATTTTCTCCACAAGTTTTAACTCTAAGAAGCCGCCGATAATTGCAACATGTAGCGCCAGATCTAAGCTATCCATACATGTCAAAATTACTGAATTTGGTTGATATTTCATGCAATTATGAATGAGTAAAGCAAGTCATACCCCAGGGAATTTGACAGGCATGGAGCAATAAATAGAAGGTAATATGCCCACAGATGTTGGCCGGAAAGAAAATAAACATTGCGAGGTATGAATTTTCTCCGCAAGTTTTAACTCTAAGAAGCCGCCGATAATTGCAACATGTAGCGCCAGATCTAAGCTATCCATACATGTCAAAATTACTGAATTTGGTTGATATTTCATGCAATTATGAATGAGTAAAGCAAGTCATACCCCAGGGAATTGGACAGGCATGGAGCAATAAATAGAAGGTAATATGCACACAGATGTTGGCCGGAAAGAAAATAAACATTGCGAGGTTTGAATTTTCTCCACAAGTGTTAACTCTAAGAAGCCGCCGATAATTGCAACATGTAGCGCCAGATCTAAGCTATCCATACATGTCCAAATTACTGAATTTGGTTGATATTTCATGCAATTATGAATGAGTAAAGCAAGTCCATACCCCAGGGAATTTGACAGGCATGGAGCAATAAATAAAAGGTAATCTGCACACAGATGGTGGCCGGGAAGAAAATAAACATTGCGAGGTTTGAATTTTCTCCACAAGTGTTAACTCTAAGAAGCCGCCGATAATTGCAACATGTAGCGCCAGATCTAAGCTATCCATACATGTCAAAATTACTGAATTTGGTTGATATTTCATGCAATTATGAATGAGTAAAGCAAGTCATACCCCAGGGAATTTGACAGGCATGGAGCAATAAATAGAAGGTAATATGCACACAGATGTTGGCCGGAAAGAAAATAAACATTGCGAGGTTTGAATTTTCTCCACAAGTTTTAACTCTAAGAAGCCGCCGATAATTGCAACATGTAGCGCCAGATCTAAGCTATCCATACATGTCAAAATTACTGAATTTGGTTGATATTTCATGCAATTATGAATGAGTAAAGCAAGTCATACCCCAGGGAATTTGACAGGCATGGAGCAATAAATAGAAGGTAATATGCCCACAGATGTTGGCCGGAAAGAAAATAAACATTGCGAGGTTTGAATTTTCTCCGCAAGTTTTAACTCTAAGAAGCCGCCGATAATTGCAACATGTAGCGCCAGATCTAAGCTATCCATACATGTCAAAATTACTGAATTTGGTTGATATTTCATGCAATTATGAATGAGTAAAGCAAGTCATACCCCAGGGAATTGGACAGGCATGGAGCAATAAATAGAAGGTAATATGCACACAGATGTTGGCCGGAAAGAAAATAAACATTGCGAGGTTTGAATTTTCTCCACAAGTGTTAACTCTAAGAAGCCGCCGATAATTGCAACATGTAGCGCCAGATCTAAGCTATCCATACATGTCCAAATTACTGAATTTGGTTGATATTTCATGCAATTATGAATGAGTAAAGCAAGTCCATACCCCAGGGAATTTGACAGGCATGGAGCAATAAATAAAAGGTAATCTGCACACAGATGGTGGCCGGGAAGAAAATAAACATTGCGAGGTTTGAATTTTCTCCACAAGTGTTAACTCTAAGAAGCCGCCGATAATTGCAACATGTAGCGCCAGATCTAAGCTATCCATACATGTCACAAATACTGAATTTGGTTGATATTTCATGCAATTATGAATGAGTAAAGCAAGTCATACCCCAGGGAATTTGACAGGCATGGAGCAATAAATAGAAGGTAATATGCACACAGATGTTGGCCGGAAAGAAAATAAACATTGCGAGGTTTGAATTTTCTCCACAAGTTTTAACTCTAAGAAGCCGCCGATAATTGCAACATGTAGCGCCAGATCTAAGCTATCCATACATGTCAAAATTACTGAATTTGGTTGATATTTCATGCAATTATGAATGAGTAAAGCAAGTCCATACCCCAGGGAATTTGACATGCATGGAGCAATAAATAGACGGTAACATGTACACAGATGTTGGCCGGAAAGAAAATAAACATTGCGAGGTTTGAATTTTCTCCACAAGTTTTAACTCTAAGAAGCCGCCGATAATTGCAACATGTAGCGCCAGATCTAAGCTATCCATACATGTCAAAATTACTGAATTTGGTTGATATTTCATGCAATTATGAATGAGTAAAGCAAGTCATACCCCAGGGAATTTGACAGGCATGGAGCAATAAATAGAAGGTAATATGCCCACAGATGTTGGCCGGAAAGAAAATAAACATTGCGAGGTTTGAATTTTCTCCGCAAGTTTTAACTCTAAGAAGCCGCCGATAATTGCAACATGTAGCGCCAGATCTAAGCTATCCATACATGTCAAAATTACTGAATTTGGTTGATATTTCATGCAATTATGAATGAGTAAAGCAAGTCATACCCCAGGGAATTGGACAGGCATGGAGCAATAAATAGAAGGTAATATGCACACAGATGTTGGCCGGAAAGAAAATAAACATTGCGAGGTTTGAATTTTCTCCGCAAGTTTTAACTCTAAGAAGCCGCCGATAATTGCAACATGTAGCGCCAGATCTAAGCTATCCATACATGTCAAAATTACTGAATTTGGTTGATATTTCATGCAATTATGAATGAGTAAAGCAAGTCATACCCCAGGGAATTTGACAGGCATGGAGCAATAAATAAAAGGTAATATGCACACAGATGTTGGCCGGAAAGAAAATAAACATTGCGAGGTTTGAATTTTCTCCACAAGTGTTAACTCTAAGAAGCCGCCGATAATTGCAACATGTAGCGCCAGATCTAAGCTATCCATACATGTCAAAATTACTGAATTTGGTTGATATTTTATGCAATTATGAATTAGTAAAGCAAGTCCATACCCCAGGGAATTTGACAGGCATGGAGCAATAAATAGAAGGTAATATGCACACAGATGTTGGCCGGAAAGAAAATAAACATTGCGAGGTTTGAATTTTCTCCACAAGTTTTAACTCTAAGAAGCCGCCGATAATTGCAACATGTAGCGCCAGATCTAAGCTATCCATACATGTCAAAATTACTGAATTTGGTTGATATTTCATGCAATTATGAATGAGTAAAGCAAGTCATACCCCAGGGAATTTGACAGGCATGGAGCAATAAATAGAAGGTAATATGCACACAGATGTTGGCCGGAAAGAAAATAAACATTGCGAGGTTTGAATTTTCTCCACAAGTTTTAACTCTAAGAAGCCGCCGATAATTGCAACATGTAGCGCCAGATCTAAGCTATCCATACATGTCAAAATTACTGAATTTGGTTGATATTTCATGCAATTATGAATGAGTAAAGCAAGTCATACCCCAGGGAATTTGACAGGCATGGAGCAATAAATAGAAGGTAATATGCCCACAGATGTTGGCCGGAAAGAAAATAAACATTGCGAGGTTTGAATTTTCTCCGCAAGTTTTAACTCTAAGAAGCCGCCGATAATTGCAACATGTAGCGCCAGATCTAAGCTATCCATACATGTCAAAATTACTGAATTTGGTTGATATTTCATGCAATTATGAATGAGTAAAGCAAGTCATACCCCAGGGAATTGGACAGGCATGGAGCAATAAATAGAAGGTAATATGCACACAGATGTTGGCCGGAAAGAAAATAAACATTGCGAGGTTTGAATTTTCTCCACAAGTGTTAACTCTAAGAAGCCGCCGATAATTGCAACATGTAGCGCCAGATCTAAGCTATCCATACATGTCCAAATTACTGAATTTGGTTGATATTTCATGCAATTATGAATGAGTAAAGCAAGTCCATACCCCAGGGAATTTGACAGGCATGGAGCAATAAATAAAAGGTAATCTGCACACAGATGGTGGCCGGGAAGAAAATAAACATTGCGAGGTTTGAATTTTCTCCACAAGTGTTAACTCTAAGAAGCCGCCGATAATTGCAACATGTAGCGCCAGATCTAAGCTATCCATACATGTCACAAATACTGAATTTGGTTGATATTTCATGCAATTATGAATGAGTAAAGCAAGTCATACCCCAGGGAATTTGACAGGCATGGAGCAATAAATAGAAGGTAATATGCACACAGATGTTGGCCGGAAAGAAAATAAACATTGCGAGGTTTGAATTTTCTCCACAAGTTTTAACTCTAAGAAGCCGCCGATAATTGCAACATGTAGCGCCAGATCTACGCTATCCATACATGTCAAAATTACTGAATTTGGTTGATATTTCATGCAATTATGAATGAGTAAAGCAAGTCCATACCCCAGGGAATTTGACATGCATGGAGCAATAAATAGACGGTAACATGTACACAGATGTTGGCCGGAAAGAAAATAAACATTGCGAGGTTTGAATTTTCTCCACAAGTTTTAACTCTAAGAAGCCGCCGATAATTGCAACATGTAGCGCCAGATCTAAGCTATCCATACATGTCAAAATTACTGAATTTGGTTGATATTTCATGCAATTATGAATGAGTAAAGCAAGTCATACCCCAGGGAATTTGACAGGCATGGAGCAATAAATAGAAGGTAATATGCACACAGATGTTGGCCGGAAAGAAAATAAACATTGCGAGGTTTGAATTTTCTCCACAAGTTTTAACTCTAAGAAGCCGCCGATAATTGCAACATGTAGCGCCAGATCTAAGCTATCCATACATGTCAAAATTACTGAATTTGGTTGATATTTCATGCAATTATGAATGAGTAAAGCAAGTCATACCCCAGGGAATTTGACAGGCATGGAGCAATAAATAGAAGGTAATATGCACACAGATGTTGGCCGGAAAGAAAATAAACATTGCGAGGTTTGAATTTTCTCCGCAAGTTTTAACTCTAAGAAGCCGCCGATAATTGCAACATGTAGCGCCAGATCTAAGCTATCCATATATGTCAAAATTACTGAATTTGGTTGATATTTCATGCAATTATGAATGAGTAAAGCAAGTCATACCCCAGGGAATTGGACAGGCATGGAGCAATAAATAGAAGGTAATATGCACACAGATGTTGGCCGGAAAGAAAATAAACATTGCGAGGTTTGAATTTTCTCCACAAGTGTTAACTCTAAGAAGCCGCCGATAATTGCAACATGTAGCGCCAGATCTAAGCTATCCATACATGTCAAAATTACTGAATTTGGTTGATATTTCATGCAATTATGAATGAGTAAAGCAAGTCCATACCCCAGGGAATTTGACAGGCATGGAGCAATAAATAGAAGGTAATATGCACACAGATGTTGGCCGGAAAGAAAATAAACATTGCGAGGTTTGAATTTTCTCCACAAGTTTTAACTCTAAGAAGCCGCCGATAATTGCAACATGTAGCGCCAGATCTAAGCTATCCATACATGTCAAAATTACTGAATTTGGTTGATATTTCATGCAATTATGAATGAGTAAAGCAAGTCATACCCCAGGGAATTTGACAGGCATGGAGCAATAAATAGAAGGTAATATGCACACAGATGTTGGCCGGAAAGAAAATAAACATTGCGAGGTTTGAATTTTCTCCACAAGTTTTAACTCTAAGAAGCCGCCGATAATTGCAACATGTAGCGCCAGATCTAAGCTATCCATACATGTCAAAATTACTGAATTTGGTTGATATTTCATGCAATTATGAATGAGTAAAGCAAGTCCATACCCCAGGGAATTTGACAGGCATGGAGCAATAAATAAAAGGTAATCTGCACACAGATGGTGGCCGGGAAGAAAATAAACATTGCGAGGTTTGAATTTTCTCCACAAGGTTTAACTCTAAGAAGCCGCCGATAATTGCAACATGTAGCGCCAGATCTAAGCTATCCATACATGTCAAAATTACTGAATTTGGTTGATATTTTATGCAATTATGAATGAGTAAAGCAAGTCATACCCCAGGGAATTTGACAGGCATGGAGCAATAAATAGAAGGTAATATGCACACAGATGTTGGCCGGAAAGAAAATAAACATTGCGAGGTTTGAATTTTCTCCACAAGTTTTAACTCTAAGAAGCCGCCGATAATTGCAACATGTAGCGCCAGATCTAAGCTATCCATACATGTCAAAATTACTGAATTTGGTTGATATTTCATGCAATTATGAATGAGTAAAGCAAGTCCATACCCCAGGGAATTTGACATGCATGGAGCAATAAATAGACGGTAACATGTACACAGATGTTGGCCGGAAAGAAAATAAACATTGCGAGGTTTGAATTTTCTCCACAAGTTTTAACTCTAAGAAGCCGCCGATAATTGCAACATGTAGCGCCAGATCTAAGCTATCCATACATGTCAAAATTACTGAATTCGGTTGATATTTCATGCAATTATGAATGAGTAAAGCAAGTCATACCCCAGGGAATTTGACAGGCATGGAGCAATAAATAGAAGGTAATATGCACACAGATGTTGGCCGGAAAGAAAATAAACATTGCGAGGTTTGAATTTTCTCCACAAGTTTTAACTCTAAGAAGCCGCCGATAATTGCAACATGTAGCGCCAGATCTAAGCTATCCATACATGTCAAAATTACTGAATTTGGTTGATATTTCATGCAATTATGAATGAGTAAAGCAAGTCCATACCCCAGGGAATTTGACATGCATGGAGCAATAAATAGACGGTAACATGTACACAGATGTTGGCCGGAAAGAAAATAAACATTGCGAGGTTTGAATTTTCTCCACAAGTTTTAACTCTAAGAAGCCGCCGATAATTGCAACATGTAGCGCCAGATCTAAGCTATCCATACATGTCAAAATTACTGAATTTGGTTGATATTTCATGCAATTATGAATGAGTAAAGCAAGTCATACCCCAGGGAATTTGACAGGCATGGAGCAATAAATAGAAGGTAATATGCCCACAGATGTTGGCCGGAAAGAAAATAAACATTGCGAGGTTTGAATTTTCTCCGCAAGTTTTAACTCTAAGAAGCCGCCGATAATTGCAACATGTAGCGCCAGATCTAAGCTATCCATACATGTCAAAATTACTGAATTTGGTTGATATTTCATGCAATTATGAATGAGTAAAGCAAGTCATACCCCAGGGAATTGGACAGGCATGGAGCAATAAATAGAAGGTAATATGCACACAGATGTTGGCCGGAAAGAAAATAAACATTGCGAGGTTTGAATTTTCTCCGCAAGTTTTAACTCTAAGAAGCCGCCGATAATTGCAACATGTAGCGCCAGATCTAAGCTATCCATACATGTCAAAATTACTGAATTTGGTTGATATTTCATGCAATTATGAATGAGTAAAGCAAGTCATACCCCAGGGAATTTGACAGGCATGGAGCAATAAATAAAAGGTAATATGCACACAGATGTTGGCCGGAAAGAAAATAAACATTGCGAGGTTTGAATTTTCTCCACAAGTGTTAACTCTAAGAAGCCGCCGATAATTGCAACATGTAGCGCCAGATCTAAGCTATCCATACATGTCAAAATTACTGAATTTGGTTGATATTTTATGCAATTATGAATTAGTAAAGCAAGTCCATACCCCAGGGAATTTGACAGGCATGGAGCAATAAATAGAAGGTAATATGCACACAGATGTTGGCCGGAAAGAAAATAAACATTGCGAGGTTTGAATTTTCTCCACAAGTGTTAACTCTAAGAAGCCGCCGATAATTGCAACATGTAGCGCCAGATCTAAGCTATCCATACATGTCAAAATTACTGAATTTGGTTGATATTTCATGCAATTATGAATGAGTAAAGCAAGTCATACCCCAGGGAATTTGACAGGCATGGAGCAATAAATAGAAGGTAATATGCACACAGATGTTGGCCGGAAAGAAAATAAACATTGCGAGGTTTGAATTTTCTCCACAAGTTTTAACTCTAAGAAGCCGCCGATAATTGCAACATGTAGCGCCAGATCTAAGCTATCCATACATGTCAAAATTACTGAATTTGGTTGATATTTCATGCAATTATGAATGAGTAAAGCAAGTCATACCCCAGGGAATTTGACAGGCATGGAGCAATAAATAGAAGGTAATATGCCCACAGATGTTGGCCGGAAAGAAAATAAACATTGCGAGGTTTGAATTTTCTCCGCAAGTTTTAACTCTAAGAAGCCGCCGATAATTGCAACATGTAGCGCCAGATCTAAGCTATCCATACATGTCAAAATTACTGAATTTGGTTGATATTTCATGCAATTATGAATGAGTAAAGCAAGTCATACCCCAGGGAATTGGACAGGCATGGAGCAATAAATAGAAGGTAATATGCACACAGATGTTGGCCGGAAAGAAAATAAACATTGCGAGGTTTGAATTTTCTCCACAAGTGTTAACTCTAAGAAGCCGCCGATAATTGCAACATGTAGCGCCAGATCTAAGCTATCCATACATGTCCAAATTACTGAATTTGGTTGATATTTCATGCAATTATGAATGAGTAAAGCAAGTCCATACCCCAGGGAATTTGACAGGCATGGAGCAATAAATAAAAGGTAATCTGCACACAGATGGTGGCCGGGAAGAAAATAAACATTGCGAGGTTTGAATTTTCTCCGCAAGTTTTAACTCTAAGAAGCCGCCGATAATTGCAACATGTAGCGCCAGATCTAAGCTATCCATACATGTCAAAATTACTGAATTTGGTTGATATTTCATGCAATTATGAATGAGTAAAGCAAGTCATACCCCAGGGAATTGGACAGGCATGGAGCAATAAATAGAAGGTAATATGCACACAGATGTTGGCCGGAAAGAAAATAAACATTGCGAGGTTTGAATTTTCTCCGCAAGTTTTAACTCTAAGAAGCCGCCGATAATTGCAACATGTAGCGCCAGATCTAAGCTATCCATACATGTCAAAATTACTGAATTTGGTTGATATTTCATGCAATTATGAATGAGTAAAGCAAGTCATACCCCAGGGAATTTGACAGGCATGGAGCAATAAATAAAAGGTAATATGCACACAGATGTTGGCCGGAAAGAAAATAAACATTGCGAGGTTTGAATTTTCTCCACAAGTGTTAACTCTAAGAAGCCGCCGATAATTGCAACATGTAGCGCCAGATCTAAGCTATCCATACATGTCAAAATTACTGAATTTGGTTGATATTTCATGCAATTATGAATGAGTAAAGCAAGTCATACCCCAGGGAATTTGACAGGCATGGAGCAATAAATAGAAGGTAATATGCCCACAGATGTTGGCCGGAAAGAAAATAAACATTGCGAGGTTTGAATTTTCTCCGCAAGTTTTAACTCTAAGAAGCCGCCGATAATTGCAACATGTAGCGCCAGATCTAAGCTATCCATACATGTCAAAATTACTGAATTTGGTTGATATTTCATGCAATTATGAATGAGTAAAGCAAGTCATACCCCAGGGAATTGGACAGGCATGGAGCAATAAATAGAAGGTAATATGCACACAGATGTTGGCCGGAAAGAAAATAAACATTGCGAGGTTTGAATTTTCTCCGCAAGTTTTAACTCTAAGAAGCCGCCGATAATTGCAACATGTAGCGCCAGATCTAAGCTATCCATACATGTCAAAATTACTGAATTTGGTTGATATTTCATGCAATTATGAATGAGTAAAGCAAGTCATACCCCAGGGAATTTGACAGGCATGGAGCAATAAATAAAAGGTAATATGCACACAGATGTTGGCCGGAAAGAAAATAAACATTGCGAGGTTTGAATTTTCTCCACAAGTGTTAACTCTAAGAAGCCGCCGATAATTGCAACATGTAGCGCCAGATCTAAGCTATCCATACATGTCAAAATTACTGAATTTGGTTGATATTTTATGCAATTATGAATTAGTAAAGCAAGTCCATACCCCAGGGAATTTGACAGGCATGGAGCAATAAATAGAAGGTAATATGCACACAGATGTTGGCCGGAAAGAAAATAAACATTGCGAGGTTTGAATTTTCTCCACAAGTGTTAACTCTAAGAAGCCGCCGATAATTGCAACATGTAGCGCCAGATCTAAGCTATCCATACATGTCAAAATTACTGAATTTGGTTGATATTTCATGCAATTATGAATGAGTAAAGCAAGTCATACCCCAGGGAATTTGACAGGCATGGAGCAATAAATAGAAGGTAATATGCACACAGATGTTGGCCGGAAAGAAAATAAACATTGCGAGGTTTGAATTTTCTCCACAAGTGTTAACTCTAAGAAGCCGCCGATAATTGCAACATGTAGCGCCAGATCTAAGCTATCCATACATGTCAAAATTACTGAATTTGGTTGATATTTCATGCAATTATGAATGAGTAAAGCAAGTCATACCCCAGGGAATTTGACAGGCATGGAGCAATAAATAGAAGGTAATATGCCCACAGATGTTGGCCGGAAAGAAAATAAACATTGCGAGGTTTGAATTTTCTCCGCAAGTTTTAACTCTAAGAAGCCGCCGATAATTGCAACATGTAGCGCCAGATCTAAGCTATCCATACATGTCAAAATTACTGAATTTGGTTGATATTTCATGCAATTATGAATGAGTAAAGCAAGTCATACCCCAGGGAATTGGACAGGCATGGAGCAATAAATAGAAGGTAATATGCACACAGATGTTGGCCGGAAAGAAAATAAACATTGCGAGGTTTGAATTTTCTCCGCAAGTTTTAACTCTAAGAAGCCGCCGATAATTGCAACATGTAGCGCCAGATCTAAGCTATCCATACATGTCAAAATTACTGAATTTGGTTGATATTTCATGCAATTATGAATGAGTAAAGCAAGTCATACCCCAGGGAATTTGACAGGCATGGAGCAATAAATAAAAGGTAATATGCACACAGATGTTGGCCGGAAAGAAAATAAACATTGCGAGGTTTGAATTTTCTCCACAAGTGTTAACTCTAAGAAGCCGCCGATAATTGCAACATGTAGCGCCAGATCTAAGCTATCCATACATGTCAAAATTACTGAATTTGGTTGATATTTTATGCAATTATGAATTAGTAAAGCAAGTCCATACCCCAGGGAATTTGACAGGCATGGAGCAATAAATAGAAGGTAATATGCACACAGATGTTGGCCGGAAAGAAAATAAACATTGCGAGGTTTGAATTTTCTCCACAAGTGTTAACTCTAAGAAGCCGCCGATAATTGCAACATGTAGCGCCAGATCTAAGCTATCCATACATGTCAAAATTACTGAATTTGGTTGATATTTCATGCAATTATGAATGAGTAAAGCAAGTCATACCCCAGGGAATTTGACAGGCATGGAGCAATAAATAGAAGGTAATATGCACACAGATGTTGGCCGGAAAGAAAATAAACATTGCGAGGTTTGAATTTTCTCCACAAGTTTTAACTCTAAGAAGCCGCCGATAATTGCAACATGTAGCGCCAGATCTAAGCTATCCATACATGTCAAAATTACTGAATTTGGTTGATATTTCATGCAATTATGAATGAGTAAAGCAAGTCATACCCCAGGGAATTTGACAGGCATGGAGCAATAAATAGAAGGTAATATGCCCACAGATGTTGGCCGGAAAGAAAATAAACATTGCGAGGTTTGAATTTTCTCCGCAAGTTTTAACTCTAAGAAGCCGCCGATAATTGCAACATGTAGCGCCAGATCTAAGCTATCCATACATGTCAAAATTACTGAATTTGGTTGATATTTCATGCAATTATGAATGAGTAAAGCAAGTCATACCCCAGGGAATTGGACAGGCATGGAGCAATAAATAGAAGGTAATATGCACACAGATGTTGGCCGGAAAGAAAATAAACATTGCGAGGTTTGAATTTTCTCCACAAGTGTTAACTCTAAGAAGCCGCCGATAATTGCAACATGTAGCGCCAGATCTAAGCTATCCATACATGTCCAAATTACTGAATTTGGTTGATATTTCATGCAATTATGAATGAGTAAAGCAAGTCCATACCCCAGGGAATTTGACAGGCATGGAGCAATAAATAAAAGGTAATCTGCACACAGATGGTGGCCGGGAAGAAAATAAACATTGCGAGGTTTGAATTTTCTCCACAAGTGTTAACTCTAAGAAGCCGCCGATAATTGCAACATGTAGCGCCAGATCTAAGCTATCCATACATGTCACAAATACTGAATTTGGTTGATATTTCATGCAATTATGAATGAGTAAAGCAAGTCATACCCCAGGGAATTTGACAGGCATGGAGCAATAAATAGAAGGTAATATGCACACAGATGTTGGCCGGAAAGAAAATAAACATTGCGAGGTTTGAATTTTCTCCACAAGTTTTAACTCTAAGAAGCCGCCGATAATTGCAACATGTAGCGCCAGATCTAAGCTATCCATACATGTCAAAATTACTGAATTTGGTTGATATTTCATGCAATTATGAATGAGTAAAGCAAGTCCATACCCCAGGGAATTTGACATGCATGGAGCAATAAATAGACGGTAACATGTACACAGATGTTGGCCGGAAAGAAAATAAACATTGCGAGGTTTGAATTTTCTCCACAAGTTTTAACTCTAAGAAGCCGCCGATAATTGCAACATGTAGCGCCAGATCTAAGCTATCCATACATGTCAAAATTACTGAATTTGGTTGATATTTCATGCAATTATGAATGAGTAAAGCAAGTCATACCCCAGGGAATTTGACAGGCATGGAGCAATAAATAGAAGGTAATATGCACACAGATGTTGGCCGGAAAGAAAATAAACATTGCGAGGTTTGAATTTTCTCCACAAGTTTTAACTCTAAGAAGCCGCCGATAATTGCAACATGTAGCGCCAGATCTAAGCTATCCATACATGTCAAAATTACTGAATTTGGTTGATATTTCATGCAATTATGAATGAGTAAAGCAAGTCATACCCCAGGGAATTTGACAGGCATGGAGCAATAAATAGAAGGTAATATGCACACAGATGTTGGCCGGAAAGAAAATAAACATTGCGAGGTTTGAATTTTCTCCGCAAGTTTTAACTCTAAGAAGCCGCCGATAATTGCAACATGTAGCGCCAGATCTAAGCTATCCATATATGTCAAAATTACTGAATTTGGTTGATATTTCATGCAATTATGAATGAGTAAAGCAAGTCATACCCCAGGGAATTGGACAGGCATGGAGCAATAAATAGAAGGTAATATGCACACAGATGTTGGCCGGAAAGAAAATAAACATTGCGAGGTTTGAATTTTCTCCACAAGTGTTAACTCTAAGAAGCCGCCGATAATTGCAACATGTAGCGCCAGATCTAAGCTATCCATACATGTCAAAATTACTGAATTTGGTTGATATTTCATGCAATTATGAATGAGTAAAGCAAGTCCATACCCCAGGGAATTTGACAGGCATGGAGCAATAAATAGAAGGTAATATGCACACAGATGTTGGCCGGAAAGAAAATAAACATTGCGAGGTTTGAATTTTCTCCACAAGTTTTAACTCTAAGAAGCCGCCGATAATTGCAACATGTAGCGCCAGATCTAAGCTATCCATACATGTCAAAATTACTGAATTTGGTTGATATTTCATGCAATTATGAATGAGTAAAGCAAGTCATACCCCAGGGAATTTGACAGGCATGGAGCAATAAATAGAAGGTAATATGCACACAGATGTTGGCCGGAAAGAAAATAAACATTGCGAGGTTTGAATTTTCTCCACAAGTTTTAACTCTAAGAAGCCGCCGATAATTGCAACATGTAGCGCCAGATCTAAGCTATCCATACATGTCAAAATTACTGAATTTGGTTGATATTTCATGCAATTATGAATGAGTAAAGCAAGTCCATACCCCAGGGAATTTGACAGGCATGGAGCAATAAATAAAAGGTAATCTGCACACAGATGGTGGCCGGGAAGAAAATAAACATTGCGAGGTTTGAATTTTCTCCACAAGGTTTAACTCTAAGAAGCCGCCGATAATTGCAACATGTAGCGCCAGATCTAAGCTATCCATACATGTCAAAATTACTGAATTTGGTTGATATTTTATGCAATTATGAATGAGTAAAGCAAGTCATACCCCAGGGAATTTGACAGGCATGGAGCAATAAATAGAAGGTAATATGCACACAGATGTTGGCCGGAAAGAAAATAAACATTGCGAGGTTTGAATTTTCTCCACAAGTTTTAACTCTAAGAAGCCGCCGATAATTGCAACATGTAGCGCCAGATCTAAGCTATCCATACATGTCAAAATTACTGAATTTGGTTGATATTTCATGCAATTATGAATGAGTAAAGCAAGTCCATACCCCAGGGAATTTGACATGCATGGAGCAATAAATAGACGGTAACATGTACACAGATGTTGGCCGGAAAGAAAATAAACATTGCGAGGTTTGAATTTTCTCCACAAGTTTTAACTCTAAGAAGCCGCCGATAATTGCAACATGTAGCGCCAGATCTAAGCTATCCATACATGTCAAAATTACTGAATTTGGTTGATATTTCATGCAATTATGAATGAGTAAAGCAAGTCATACCCCAGGGAATTTGACAGGCATGGAGCAATAAATAGAAGGTAATATGCACACAGATGTTGGCCGGAAAGAAAATAAACATTGCGAGGTTTGAATTTTCTCCACAAGTTTTAACTCTAAGAAGCCGCCGATAATTGCAACATGTAGCGCCAGATCTAAGCTATCCATACATGTCAAAATTACTGAATTTGGTTGATATTTCATGCAATTATGAATGAGTAAAGCAAGTCATACCCCAGGGAATTTGACAGGCATGGAGCAATAAATAGAAGGTAATATGCACACAGATGTTGGCCGGAAAGAAAATAAACATTGCGAGGTTTGAATTTTCTCCGCAAGTTTTAACTCTAAGAAGCCGCCGATAATTGCAACATGTAGCGCCAGATCTAAGCTATCCATATATGTCAAAATTACTGAATTTGGTTGATATTTCATGCAATTATGAATGAGTAAAGCAAGTCATACCCCAGGGAATTGGACAGGCATGGAGCAATAAATAGAAGGTAATATGCACACAGATGTTGGCCGGAAAGAAAATAAACATTGCGAGGTTTGAATTTTCTCCACAAGTGTTAACTCTAAGAAGCCGCCGATAATTGCAACATGTAGCGCCAGATCTAAGCTATCCATACATGTCAAAATTACTGAATTTGGTTGATATTTCATGCAATTATGAATGAGTAAAGCAAGTCCATACCCCAGGGAATTTGACAGGCATGGAGCAATAAATAGAAGGTAATATGCACACAGATGTTGGCCGGAAAGAAAATAAACATTGCGAGGTTTGAATTTTCTCCACAAGTTTTAACTCTAAGAAGCCGCCGATAATTGCAACATGTAGCGCCAGATCTAAGCTATCCATACATGTCAAAATTACTGAATTTGGTTGATATTTCATGCAATTATGAATGAGTAAAGCAAGTCATACCCCAGGGAATTTGACAGGCATGGAGCAATAAATAGAAGGTAATATGCACACAGATGTTGGCCGGAAAGAAAATAAACATTGCGAGGTTTGAATTTTCTCCACAAGTTTTAACTCTAAGAAGCCGCCGATAATTGCAACATGTAGCGCCAGATCTAAGCTATCCATACATGTCAAAATTACTGAATTTGGTTGATATTTCATGCAATTATGAATGAGTAAAGCAAGTCCATACCCCAGGGAATTTGACAGGCATGGAGCAATAAATAAAAGGTAATCTGCACACAGATGGTGGCCGGGAAGAAAATAAACATTGCGAGGTTTGAATTTTCTCCACAAGGTTTAACTCTAAGAAGCCGCCGATAATTGCAACATGTAGCGCCAGATCTAAGCTATCCATACATGTCAAAATTACTGAATTTGGTTGATATTTTATGCAATTATGAATGAGTAAAGCAAGTCATACCCCAGGGAATTTGACAGGCATGGAGCAATAAATAGAAGGTAATATGCACACAGATGTTGGCCGGAAAGAAAATAAACATTGCGAGGTTTGAATTTTCTCCACAAGTTTTAACTCTAAGAAGCCGCCGATAATTGCAACATGTAGCGCCAGATCTAAGCTATCCATACATGTCAAAATTACTGAATTTGGTTGATATTTCATGCAATTATGAATGAGTAAAGCAAGTCCATACCCCAGGGAATTTGACATGCATGGAGCAATAAATAGACGGTAACATGTACACAGATGTTGGCCGGAAAGAAAATAAACATTGCGAGGTTTGAATTTTCTCCACAAGTTTTAACTCTAAGAAGCCGCCGATAATTGCAACATGTAGCGCCAGATCTAAGCTATCCATACATGTCAAAATTACTGAATTCGGTTGATATTTCATGCAATTATGAATGAGTAAAGCAAGTCATACCCCAGGGAATTTGACAGGCATGGAGCAATAAATAGAAGGTAATATGCACACAGATGTTGGCCGGAAAGAAAATAAACATTGCGAGGTTTGAATTTTCTCCACAAGTTTTAACTCTAAGAAGCCGCCGATAATTGCAACATGTAGCGCCAGATCTAAGCTATCCATACATGTCAAAATTACTGAATTTGGTTGATATTTCATGCAATTATGAATGAGTAAAGCAAGTCATACCCCAGGGAATTTGACAGGCATGGAGCAATAAATAGAAGGTAATATGCACACAGATGTTGGCCGGAAAGAAAATAAACATTGCGAGGTTTGAATTTTCTCCACAAGTTTTAACTCTAAGAAGCCGCCGATAATTGCAACATGTAGCGCCAGATCTAAGCTATCCATACATGTCAAAATTACTGAATTTGGTTGATATTTCATGCAATTATGAATGAGTAAAGCAAGTCATACCCCAGGGAATTTGACAGGCATGGAGCAATAAATAGAAGGTAATATGCACACAGATGTTGGCCGGAAAGAAAATAAACATTGCGAGGTTTGAATTTTCTCCACAAGTTTTAACTCTAAGAAGCCGCCGATAATTGCAACATGTAGCGCCAGATCTAAGCTATCCATACATGTCAAAATTACTGAATTTGGTTGATATTTCATGCAATTATGAATGAGTAAAGCAAGTCCATACCCCAGGGAATTTGACAGGCATGGAGCAATAAATAAAAGGTAATCTGCACACAGATGGTGGCCGGGAAGAAAATAAACATTGCGAGGTTTGAATTTTCTCCACAAGTTTTAACTCTAAGAAGCCGCCGATAATTGCAACATGTAGCGCCAGATCTAAGCTATCCATACATGTCAAAATTACTGAATTTGGTTGATATTTCATGCAATTATGAATGAGTAAAGCAAGTCATACCCCAGGGAATTTGACAGGCATGGAGCAATAAATAAAAGGTAATCTGCACACAGATGGTGGCCGGGAAGAAAATAAACATTGCGAGGTTTGAATTTTCTCCACAAGGTTTAACTCTAAGAAGCCGCCGATAATTGCAACATGTAGCGCCAGATCTAAGCTATCCATACATGTCAAAATTACTGAATTTGGTTGATATTTTATGCAATTATGAATGAGTAAAGCAAGTCATACCCCAGGGAATTTGACAGGCATGGAGCAATAAATAGAAGGTAATATGCACACAGATGTTGGCCGGAAAGAAAATAAACATTGCGAGGTTTGAATTTTCTCCACAAGTTTTAACTCTAAGAAGCCGCCGATAATTGCAACATGTAGCGCCAGATCTAAGCTATCCATACATGTCAAAATTACTGAATTTGGTTGATATTTCATGCAATTATGAATGAGTAAAGCAAGTCCATACCCCAGGGAATTTGACATGCATGGAGCAATAAATAGACGGTAACATGTACACAGATGTTGGCCGGAAAGAAAATAAACATTGCGAGGTTTGAATTTTCTCCACAAGTTTTAACTCTAAGAAGCCGCCGATAATTGCAACATGTAGCGCCAGATCTAAGCTATCCATACATGTCAAAATTACTGAATTCGGTTGATATTTCATGCAATTATGAATGAGTAAAGCAAGTCATACCCCAGGGAATTTGACAGGCATGGAGCAATAAATAGAAGGTAATATGCACACAGATGTTGGCCGGAAAGAAAATAAACATTGCGAGGTTTGAATTTTCTCCACAAGTTTTAACTCTAAGAAGCCGCCGATAATTGCAACATGTAGCGCCAGATCTAAGCTATCCATACATGTCAAAATTACTGAATTTGGTTGATATTTCATGCAATTATGAATGAGTAAAGCAAGTCATACCCCAGGGAATTTGACAGGCATGGAGCAATAAATAGAAGGTAATATGCACACAGATGTTGGCCGGAAAGAAAATAAACATTGCGAGGTTTGAATTTTCTCCACAAGTTTTAACTCTAAGAAGCCGCCGATAATTGCAACATGTAGCGCCAGATCTAAGCTATCCATACATGTCAAAATTACTGAATTTGGTTGATATTTCATGCAATTATGAATGAGTAAAGCAAGTCATACCCCAGGGAATTTGACAGGCATGGAGCAATAAATAGAAGGTAATATGCACACAGATGTTGGCCGGAAAGAAAATAAACATTGCGAGGTTTGAATTTTCTCCACAAGTTTTAACTCTAAGAAGCCGCCGATAATTGCAACATGTAGCGCCAGATCTAAGCTATCCATACATGTCAAAATTACTGAATTTGGTTGATATTTCATGCAATTATGAATGAGTAAAGCAAGTCCATACCCCAGGGAATTTGACAGGCATGGAGCAATAAATAAAAGGTAATCTGCACACAGATGGTGGCCGGGAAGAAAATAAACATTGCGAGGTTTGAATTTTCTCCACAAGTTTTAACTCTAAGAAGCCGCCGATAATTGCAACATGTAGCGCCAGATCTAAGCTATCCATACATGTCAAAATTACTGAATTTGGTTGATATTTCATGCAATTATGAATGAGTAAAGCAAGTCATACCCCAGGGAATTTGACAGGCATGGAGCAATAAATAGAAGGTAATATGCACACAGATGTTGGCCGGAAAGAAAATAAACATTGCGAGGTTTGAATTTTCTCCACAAGTTTTAACTCTAAGAAGCCGCCGATAATTGCAACATGTAGCGCCAGATCTAAGCTATCCATACATGTCAAAATTACTGAATTTGGTTGATATTTCATGCAATTATGAATGAGTAAAGCAAGTCATACCCCAGGGAATTTGACAGGCATGGAGCAATAAATAGAAGGTAATATGCACACAGATGTTGGCCGGAAAGAAAATAAACATTGCGAGGTTTGAATTTTCTCCACAAGTTTTAACTCTAAGAAGCCGCCGATAATTGCAACATGTAGCGCCAGATCTAAGCTATCCATACATGTCAAAATTACTGAATTTGGTTGATATTTCATGCAATTATGAATGAGTAAAGCAAGTCATACCCCAGGGAATTTGACAGGCATGGAGCAATAAATAGAAGGTAATATGCACACAGATGTTGGCCGGAAAGAAAATAAACATTGCGAGGTTTGAATTTTCTCCACAAGTTTTAACTCTAAGAAGCCGCCGATAATTGCAACATGTAGCGCCAGATCTAAGCTATCCATACATGTCAAAATTACTGAATTTGGTTGATATTTCATGCAATTATGAATGAGTAAAGCAAGTCATACCCCAGGGAATTTGACAGGCATGGAGCAATAAATAGAAGGTAATATGCACACAGATGTTGGCCGGAAAGAAAATAAACATTGCGAGGTTTGAATTTTCTCCACAAGTTTTAACTCTAAGAAGCCGCCGATAATTGCAACATGTAGCGCCAGATCTAAGCTATCCATACATGTCAAAATTACTGAATTTGGTTGATATTTCATGCAATTATGAATGAGTAAAGCAAGTCATACCCCAGGGAATTTGACAGGCATGGAGCAATAAATAGAAGGTAATATGCACACAGATGTTGGCCGGAAAGAAAATAAACATTGCGAGGTTTGAATTTTCTCCGCAAGTTTTAACTCTAAGAAGCCGCCGATAATTGCAACATGTAGCGCCAGATCTAAGCTATCCATATATGTCAAAATTACTGAATTTGGTTGATATTTCATGCAATTATGAATGAGTAAAGCAAGTCATACCCCAGGGAATTGGACAGGCATGGAGCAATAAATAGAAGGTAATATGCACACAGATGTTGGCCGGAAAGAAAATAAACATTGCGAGGTTTGAATTTTCTCCACAAGTGTTAACTCTAAGAAGCCGCCGATAATTGCAACATGTAGCGCCAGATCTAAGCTATCCATACATGTCAAAATTACTGAATTTGGTTGATATTTCATGCAATTATGAATGAGTAAAGCAAGTCCATACCCCAGGGAATTTGACAGGCATGGAGCAATAAATAGAAGGTAATATGCACACAGATGTTGGCCGGAAAGAAAATAAACATTGCGAGGTTTGAATTTTCTCCACAAGTTTTAACTCTAAGAAGCCGCCGATAATTGCAACATGTAGCGCCAGATCTAAGCTATCCATACATGTCACAATTACTGAATTTGGTTGATATTTCATGCAATTATGAATGAGTAAAGCAAGTCATACCCCAGGGAATTTGACAGGCATGGAGCAATAAATAGAAGGTAATATGCACACAGATGTTGGCCGGAAAGAAAATAAACATTGCGAGGTTTGAATTTTCTCCACAAATTTTAACTCTAAGAAGCCGCCGATAATTGCAACATGTAGCGCCAGATCTAAGCTATCCATACATGTCAAAATTACTGAATTTGGTTGATATTTCATGCAATTATGAATGAGTAAAGCAAGTCCATACCCCAGGGAATTTGACAGGCATGGAGCAATAAATAAAAGGTAATCTGCACACAGATGGTGGCCGGGAAGAAAATAAACATTGCGAGGTTTGAATTTTCTCCACAAGTTTTAACTCTAAGAAGCCGCCGATAATTGCAACATGTAGCGCCAGATCTAAGCTATCCATACATGTCAAAATTACTGAATTTGGTTGATATTTCATGCAATTATGAATGAGTAAAGCAAGTCCATACCCCAGGGAATTTGACATGCATGGAGCAATAAATAGACGGTAACATGTACACAGATGTTGGCCGGAAAGAAAATAAACATTGCGAGGTTTGAATTTTCTCCACAAGTTTTAACTCTAAGAAGCCGCCGATAATTGCAACATGTAGCGCCAGATCTAAGCTATCCATACATGTCAAAATTACTGAATTCGGTTGATATTTCATGCAATTATGAATGAGTAAAGCAAGTCATACCCAGGGAATTTGACAGGCATGGAGCAATAAATAGAAGGTAATATGCACACAGATGTTGGCCGGAAAGAAAATAAACATTGCGAGGTTTGAATTTTCTCCACAAGTTTTAACTCTAAGAAGCCGCCGATAATTGCAACATGTAGCGCCAGATCTAAGCTATCCATACATGTCAAAATTACTGAATTTGGTTGATATTTCATGCAATTATGAATGAGTAAAGCAAGTCATACCCCAGGGAATTTGACAGGCATGGAGCAATAAATAGAAGGTAATATGCACACAGATGTTGGCCGGAAAGAAAATAAACATTGCGAGGTTTGAATTTTCTCCACAAGTTTTAACTCTAAGAAGCCGCCGATAATTGCAACATGTAGCGCCAGATCTAAGCTATCCATACATGTCAAAATTACTGAATTTGGTTGATATTTCATGCAATTATGAATGAGTAAAGCAAGTCATACCCCAGGGAATTTGACAGGCATGGAGCAATAAATAGAAGGTAATATGCACACAGATGTTGGCCGGAAAGAAAATAAACATTGCGAGGTTTGAATTTTCTCCACAAGTTTTAACTCTAAGAAGCCGCCGATAATTGCAACATGTAGCGCCAGATCTAAGCTATCCATACATGTCAAAATTACTGAATTTGGTTGATATTTCATGCAATTATGAATGAGTAAAGCAAGTCCATACCCCAGGGAATTTGACATGCATGGAGCAATAAATAGACGGTAACATGTACACAGATGTTGGCCGGAAAGAAAATAAACATTGCGAGGTTTGAATTTTCTCCACAAGTTTTAACTCTAAGAAGCCGCCGATAATTGCAACATGTAGCGCCAGATCTAAGCTATCCATACATGTCAAAATTACTGAATTCGGTTGATATTTCATGCAATTATGAATGAGTAAAGCAAGTCATACCCCAGGGAATTTGACAGGCATGGAGCAATAAATAGAAGGTAATATGCACACAGATGTTGGCCGGAAAGAAAATAAACATTGCGAGGTTTGAATTTTCTCCACAAGTTTTAACTCTAAGAAGCCGCCGATAATTGCAACATGTAGCGCCAGATCTAAGCTATCCATACATGTCAAAATTACTGAATTTGGTTGATATTTCATGCAATTATGAATGAGTAAAGCAAGTCATACCCCAGGGAATTTGACAGGCATGGAGCAATAAATAGAAGGTAATATGCACACAGATGTTGGCCGGAAAGAAAATAAACATTGCGAGGTTTGAATTTTCTCCACAAGTTTTAACTCTAAGAAGCCGCCGATAATTGCAACATGTAGCGCCAGATCTAAGCTATCCATACATGTCAAAATTACTGAATTTGGTTGATATTTCATGCAATTATGAATGAGTAAAGCAAGTCATACCCCAGGGAATTTGACAGGCATGGAGCAATAAATAGAAGGTAATATGCACACAGATGTTGGCCGGAAAGAAAATAAACATTGCGAGGTTTGAATTTTCTCCACAAGTTTTAACTCTAAGAAGCCGCCGATAATTGCAACATGTAGCGCCAGATCTAAGCTATCCATACATGTCAAAATTACTGAATTTGGTTGATATTTCATGCAATTATGAATGAGTAAAGCAAGTCCATACCCCAGGGAATTTGACAGGCATGGAGCAATAAATAAAAGGTAATCTGCACACAGATGGTGGCCGGGAAGAAAATAAACATTGCGAGGTTTGAATTTTCTCCACAAGTTTTAACTCTAAGAAGCCGCCGATAATTGCAACATGTAGCGCCAGATCTAAGCTATCCATACGTGTCAAAATTACTGAATTTGGTTGATATTTCATGCAATTATGAATGAGTAAAGCAAGTCATACCCCAGGGAATTTGACAGGCATGGAGCAATAAATAGAAGGTAATATGCACACAGATGTTGGCCGGAAAGAAAATAAACATTGCGAGGTTTGAATTTTCTCCACAAGTTTTAACTCTAAGAAGCCGCCGATAATTGCAACATGTAGCGCCAGATCTAAGCTATCCATACATGTCAAAATTACTGAATTTGGTTGATATTTCATGCAATTATGAATGAGTAAAGCAAGTCATACCCCAGGGAATTTGACAGGCATGGAGCAATAAATAGAAGGTAATATGCACACAGATGTTGGCCGGAAAGAAAATAAACATTGCGAGGTTTGAATTTTCTCCACAAGTTTTAACTCTAAGAAGCCGCCGATAATTGCAACATGTAGCGCCAGATCTAAGCTATCCATACATGTCAAAATTACTGAATTTGGTTGATATTTCATGCAATTATGAATGAGTAAAGCAAGTCATACCCCAGGGAATTTGACAGGCATGGAGCAATAAATAGAAGGTAATATGCACACAGATGTTGGCCGGAAAGAAAATAAACATTGCGAGGTTTGAATTTTCTCCACAAGTTTTAACTCTAAGAAGCCGCCGATAATTGCAACATGTAGCGCCAGATCTAAGCTATCCATACATGTCAAAATTACTGAATTTGGTTGATATTTCATGCAATTATGAATGAGTAAAGCAAGTCATACCCCAGGGAATTTGACAGGCATGGAGCAATAAATAGAAGGTAATATGCACACAGATGTTGGCCGGAAAGAAAATAAACATTGCGAGGTTTGAATTTTCTCCGCAAGTTTTAACTCTAAGAAGCCGCCGATAATTGCAACATGTAGCGCCAGATCTAAGCTATCCATATATGTCAAAATTACTGAATTTGGTTGATATTTCATGCAATTATGAATGAGTAAAGCAAGTCCATACCCCAGGGAATTTGACAGGCATGGAGCAATAAATAGAAGGTAATATGCACACAGATGTTGGCCGGAAAGAAAATAAACATTGCGAGGTTTGAATTTTCTCCACAAGTTTTAACTCTAAGAAGCCGCCGATAATTGCAACATGTAGCGCCAGATCTAAGCTATCCATACATGTCAAAATTACTGAATTTGGTTGATATTTCATGCAATTATGAATGAGTAAAGCAAGTCATACCCCAGGGAATTTGACAGGCATGGAGCAATAAATAGAAGGTAATATGCACACAGATGTTGGCCGGAAAGAAAATAAACATTGCGAGGTTTGAATTTTCTCCACAAGTTTTAACTCTAAGAAGCCGCCGATAATTGCAACATGTAGCGCCAGATCTAAGCTATCCATACATGTCAAAATTACTGAATTTGGTTGATATTTCATGCAATTATG